>VWPW01026092.1:171831-311689 GCA_013389825.1 Crypturellus undulatus
AAAAAAAAAAAAGGGGGACATTTGGTATAAACCTTAGTTCTAAATCGGGGGGTGAGGGGCCTCTGGGGCTTTTCTCATTTGTTTAAGATGTATAAAAATAGGTAATTCATAGCAAAGAAGAGGACTAAAGAGGATGGACTGAGCGACCATCTAATTTATTAAATGATACAGCAAATGAGAAGGAAAACAATAAGAGCAACAAAATCAATTAAGATGAGAAAAATTAGATAAACACAGGCTCATGTTAGAATTACTGACTGTAATATACATTATATCTCAGAAAGCAACAATTCATCATATACTAGGATATGTTTCAGCTAACATATGAAAATCATGAACACCATGCGCTGTTTTTTGTCTGTATAACTTCAACATACATCTCTCTTTTTACAGACAACAGCTCAAACACAGCAGCACCAACCTCATCTTCCACCAAAATGATTTCACAGAGCCCAGGAAAAGAACCGTTTCTCAGAAAAAGTGATAATAATGCAAGTTTTCCTACTTTTTTACAATCAGAATCCATCTTAAGTGGAAATTTCAGGAAAGGAGACAATATAGTAAAAGACACTCCCTCCTTTTAAAGAATCACTCAACCACTTCTCATCTCTAATGATTAATCTTTCATGCCTTCAGCATCTGAAGATCATTGAAAACAAGGTGAATTTCCTGAGTTCAGATCACTTTACACCTCTCTTACAACTCACGTGTATTATTACCTCATCCTTTCCTGGGGTAGCTGAATTAAAGGATACAGCTACATGACAAAAGAGAAAGAGCAAAGTTAAAGATGGCACCTAGGCTTTAATTTTCCTGTTCTTAAAGAAATCATAACTACCTACTTGTTATAATAAAGATGAAAATAGTATGAAAAGTTAAAATGGATTTGCTATTTGTCTTCACTCAGAAAACAATAAATATTATAACTAATGAAGATGCATCTGGAGCTCTGTGTCTTTTTCTTTTTTTTTTAAGATTAAGAACATGTACCAGTCACAGAGCAATGGAAGACAGGACAAGAACTGCTCTAAGTTTAACAGAGGTTCAAGAGAGCTCTGACTCTTTGTACTAATGGCTATTCTAGGTTAAGAAAGGCTAGAGAAAGATACAGGATGTATTTTGTTGCACAACAACAACAAATGTTGATATCTTAAAATTTTTGCCAAGGAAAATTGTAGTTTTTCAGATATATCTATTATTCATACTGGAAACAGCATAAATGAATTAATCTTGATAATAATTTCATACCCTATGGCTCTGTTTATACCATGCCTTCTTCTCATTTAGAAAAGCTGCTACTGTGCCAAACTGACAGAAGTATACACTTATGAAAGTAAAAGTTGTATCATCGTTTCTTTAGTAGTGTCATAGCTGAAGGCTATTTATGAAAATACTCACCTTATTATTTGAAAAAAAAAGAAGCTTAAACCAAGCAGTCATTAGAGATAGCTTCACAAACACACACTCCCTTCAGTAAAATAATTGTTAATATCTCATATTCTCATATATATAGCTTAATTTAAAAATGCTATTCATTCTACAACAAAAAAATAGACTTTATAAATGGTTTGGAGTCCCCGTGAAGAAGAAAATAAATATCTGAAGATAGATATATTATTTTCAAAGACTTTTTTTTGCAGGTAAATTTGAAGTATCAGTACAAATAATTAACAAAATTGTTTGCATCTTCTCTCAAATACCTCTGCTTCTCATGCTTAACATTAGAAAAAAATGGTTAATTCGGTACAGAGGAGAAATGAATCCAGCCATCCAAGGTATTTACCAAGTGGATCTACCACTTTTTGTAGATTAGATGTATGTTAGATTATTTAAAAATCTGGTAGCAAGCATTACCTTATTCAGATTATCATGGGAAACTGGGGGGAAGAAGGGAGAAGGCACAGGAAAGACTGGAAGTAATCGGAAAAACTCAAAGACACTAAGAATGTTAAAGCAGTTTTATGGCAGCCTCCTTGCATCTGATGAAACTGACAGCTAAACCTTAATATGGTATTTCAGGTACAGCGGTGATAGAGCTCAGTAACCTGACCACAATCAATAATTTTTTTATAAATCATTCCTGAATTACAGTCCTAAGTACCAGTAGTTTTTTTGTTTTGTTTTTTCATGAATTTATCCCCCAATTTAATGATGGAATTACACCTACTTGTTTGTCCAGCCTTTGTGAAGGCTCCAGAATTATTCTAATTCTCATTATACAGATTTGAGGTGACAAAATACAGCAATGAATTTACTGGAGCAAAGACGATTCTTCCTAGTCAGCTTGTGATAAAGAGGTTGTGAAATTATCAGCTCTACAATGCTCTTCTTTTGATTCTTAAGGCTTAACTTTTTCCGTAATGTTTATCTGCTACAATTAGTACAGCACTGAACTCATAAAATCTCTTTCCTAAGGCTGCATGCATGTGTGTTAATTATTAATCATTCAAACTCTCAAATGCCCCTTTCTCCTTCACCTACGCAACACACAAATCACCCTTTCTGTTCCTCAGTTTTGCCTTGGTCTCTGTTATTTTCCAGATTCCATCATACCTCTGTCTGCTTGCTCTTATCTTTGATATAGCTCTAGTCCTTTACTGAACCACATCGACTTACTGGAATGAACACAGGCTATCAACTTGAAACTTCCTCTTCTCCTCTGAGCTGATTTCAATCAGTTTTCTTCCACTGTGCCTACAGTCACATTTTTTTTCAAGTCTAATTTCAGCTTTAATATTCCTGTCTCAGCAAAAACATCTAAGTGTATTGCTGAAAGGAAATAAGGAGCAAATCAGTAGCTATGGTGGAGGGCAGAACAATAGTTTTGCAGCTCAGATTGATTCTCTGGATTTGTAACAAGTCTCTGCAGGAAATGCGAAAGAACAGCCTATTGTAGTTTGAGTTAATAATTTCTTTTCTTTTTTTTGTTTTCAGTGTTTTTGTAAGGGTTTCTGTTTTCCTTTCTAACCTCAAACAACGAGAATGGATAGCTGAAGGATGGAAGTGAAGATGTTAAGACAGTAAAAATTTAATGGAATACTGTTCTGCCCAAGAAAAAAATGAACCTACAACCGATGTGGACACTCAAGAGTTTCTGCTGCATTTCTGCGAAACACTTTCTTGCACAGTATGATAAATAACATTACTCTGAGACACATTCTGTTTTGATGTTTTGTACTACTTTTCTCTAACAGGCTCGCCGGTAAGGCCTCAGACCTTTCTACCAAGAAGGTAGGAGGACTATACATATTCTTCTACCTACACTTGCTTAAATAGAGCTTTTGTTCTTTGAGTTCAATCCTGTGTCCTGCAAAACACACTGCTACACACAAGCCATGCTTTGCACATCCCGGCATCACATTGCAGCGCTTTTTATGCACATTCCTCTGCTGGGTGGAAGGGAGCATATAAAAGGCAAAGCATAAATAAGTAATGAGGAAAAAGAGAATGCCATGATTACAGATAAATTGAAGTGCTATGGGATTAGCATTATACTTCTAAAAGTTGCAGACGGAACCACTGAAAATTTGGGTGAACATAGGAAAAGTACACATAATGCAAAGGAAGAATGACATTGAGTGAAGACATTCACTGCAAGGATTTCTGGAAAGTAACATAATGGGAAGACTGCATGCAAAAGATCTGAAGACGGACAGACAAGGAGTCATGAGTGTGTACAGCCAACCTGGCTTTAAGAAGCAAAAATCCTGCACCATTCAATAGGACACCTATGTCCTAAAGGTTGGGACATTCAATGAAATTCTACGTGAACATACAAGTGATGAAATTACTTTACTTTTGCAAAATAAAAATACAATTATTCATTAAATTTAGCAATCTGTTTTCCCAAGAAATGTTTTTATTAGATTCTGTAATATAATTAGATCAAACCAAAACGCAGGTAAAACTCCCTTTTTCCCTTTTAATATTTGTACATTCATTTGTGGAATCAGTATATGCAGCAGTCTTGTATCCAAAGGCAAAGTAGCATTATTAAAAAGACTAAGCCATCATGGCCTGGAAGGTATGTTAGAACCCACAGAAAACTAAACAAACCTCACTATTTATTCAGTGGGGTCAAACCTGCAGGCACGAAAATTCTATTAAAGTGCATTCATA
Source organism: Crypturellus undulatus (assembly GCA_013389825.1). Taxonomy (NCBI): domain Eukaryota; kingdom Metazoa; phylum Chordata; class Aves; order Tinamiformes; family Tinamidae; genus Crypturellus; species Crypturellus undulatus. The sequence continues at coordinate 175,951 of VWPW01026092.1, forward strand.
ATTCTTCATTTCCCTGCTATCTGGCAATATGTTAAAATCACAACATACAGTTGATGTTTCCAGTACAGCAAATATATGTATAAAAATATATATACATATATAAATATATATATGCATGCCCACACATACACACAAAAATATAACTAATATATGTGTATAGTTATATATACACCCATATAACTGTATTTATTTTAAATATTGCCTAGGAAAACAATGTAGAAAACAGAAGGTTTCTGTAAAAAAATAAAATCCATACAAACCAATTTTGCTACACATCTCATTAAGAGATGTGTATGCCCTGAAGTTCAAAAATATAATTAAAGCAACAAAATTCAGCTCTGAAGAATGACCATCCTTTTGCGATGCACTCCACCACTAAAAGAAAAGCCTTTTTTCCTTTCTGACTACTCCCTTCTCCCCTTTCTCCATCTTGCGTCAAGATGAGGACATGACTGGGGTTCACAAGGCAGGCACGCAGGGCTATTCCTGCTGTCACTGCAGCATACTGTACATAATTCCTGAGGGCTGCTTCATCACCCAAGGAATGTGCTTTGGAGACCCTCGCAACACTCCAGCCTTTTTTCTTCTATCTGGCACATCTGATTCATCAAAAAAAAGATTTGAGATTATAACTGTCTGAGAAGCAAAATGAAAGCCTTACAGAGAAGCAGATGCTACAGCATTATAAATTCCCAGTGTACACTGTACTACGTACAGCCAGCTGTAGCACAAAAACTGCTTATTTTAAAGTAAAAACGTTGGGTGTCTACGTGGTGCCACAGGACTCCGACATCTGCTTTTTTTCATCTGTCTGCATTACTTGCTAAAAGCCACCTCATACAACTACTTACTGACATAGCCTGCTCTCTGGAAGTAGTTCTTGCTGAGGAAATATGCATCTCTCTGTTTGTTTACATGCACTATACACTTCATAACCACAGCTGCCCCTTAGCACAATTCAATTTTCTCAAATAACCTCAGTGCTTGAGCTACCAGTTACTGTAGAGATGATTCTCACTGTTTATTGAAAAAACAAAAGGAAACAAAAACAAAATCCAAAAAACTTGACATTAAACCATAATATTTTGAGCAAGCAGATAGCAATGTTACATCAGGGAAAAGCTCTACATACAAAAGCTTGTAGAAAACAGACAGATGCCAGTTAGTTTCCCAATGTTCTCAATGATCATGGGAGGAAGTGATATTGCTATCTTTGCTACTGTAGCTATAAGCAGTAAAAACTTCATTTATAATCCTGTGCAACATTGAAAGAACTGATATTTATAAATCTGAATTCTATCCATGCCTAGATAAGTATAATCAACATTTTCACAGTCTTATTATGATCTTAAATAGAAATTTGAGCCAAAGCTTATTTATATAAGATAAAGAATATCACATACTGATTATGTCTTGAAAATTTTCATCCTCCTATTTTTTAGATTATAATTTATAGGCACTGTAACCTAAAAGAAAAAAAAAAAAAAAAAAAGCTTTTCTATTAATAAATGGAATCATTAGTTTTAGGTATGAAATAAAAGTTCCTCATTCAACGTTAACTGAAGTAGAAGGTTGGGTCACTTGAAATTAAGTTTTTCAGTCCAATTTATATTCTGGAATGGGGTTTTCTTTGGCCATATCAGAAGCTTTTATCACTCAGTTTCTATAGTATATCTGAATTTGGTGTTTGGGGCTTGAAATGAGACAGTGAGTCTCTAGTGGGCCTCTGGGGTTCATAAGTGTGTGAAAAAAACAATCCCTGCACATGTGCAGTAGATACTTGGTTGAATGTCTACAGCTAAAATATCTCACATGTCATCAGGCAACAGAGTAACCCTGGGTATCTACTGAACATTGGTGAGTTCAGGCATCCCAAGGGGTTAATATGATTTTAGAAGGAAAACTGACCTCCAGATAGAGCAGTGCAGGAAGTAGAATGCCTGTCTAGTGCTTCTAACATCCCTATCTTCTGGTATTCAAGCCTCAGGAACCAAAAAGTTGCCCAAATCAAATGTATCCTCATGGAAAGGAATACAAATGCAAGCAGGATCTAGAGCAAGAAAGCCCGAGAACAAGAAAGAAAGTGACAGTGTTATTTATTTTCAAGGTCACAATGCTTACGAATGATAAACTAAAAGATAAACTTATATGATTAAGTCCAAGGAAAATAATGAGAAATTAAATTTTAAGATGAAGTTTCTTGTTATTAAGACAAAAGAGGTGCTTTGTAGCACCTCTAATCTTTTTATTAGTGTGAGAAACTCTCCAGATCTCCCAGCACATTCCTTCATCCTCCATCAGCAGGGAAAATGTGTGAAACTGTCAGTTAAAATATATAGCTCTCTACTACTGAAGTACATTTTCAGACACTGGATGAAACCTGCCACCCTAACACTTTCTACTGTCTGGTTAGAAATATAGCAGAGGGGTATATATTACACTGAGAGATCGGTCCATTGTTTGCAGTAATTGCTATTACTGTAATCAATAAGCATAACTGTAAGAAAAATCTTCTCTTCAAACCACATACACAAGCTTATTCAAAACTTTATATAAAATTCATTTTTCAAAACTAAAGGATGCAAAGCTTGGTATAATGTCCACAACTAAAAGATAATCTCATTTTGCACATCAGATAATAAACAGTTTTGAAATGTCACGGTCACTTACTGTTCCTCTCCTCACTTGAGAAAATCACTATCTCATTCACTTCACAAGACCTGAAGAGATGATATATTAAATTGTATCGTCACAGACAGCCTTTATAGGATCTGTTTACATTTTGTTGAATGTTAGGTGAATGGGACAAGGAGCTACAGAAATAAAAATGAATAAGGGTGCCGTATCTGTGCTGGAGATCTGGAATACAGCCTAGTCTTCTCCTTACAGGCCTGGAGGAAACATTGTATTTCAAACGTCATAAAGACTTTATGAAGGCTTTCTTTTGCCAGTTCTTAAATCTTTATCTCCTGGCTTTTTCACCTCAGGTCCTGAGCCAAACCCCTGGGTACTCAAATGAGATACAGAGAACTCAGCAGAGCCCATACCCTGACTGCGTACAGAATAACACAGCACCAGACACACTAAAGAATAGGAGGTCACAGACACCCAAAACCAGGCACTCAGAATTAGTGAGTTTAACATTTGAGCTTAATAATTTCTCTCCCTTACCAATCTGCAAAGAAGATAGAAAAATTCCTTCACCTTAGGAGGATTTTGTGTATATAACTTAATGTCCAACACCCCACTAATGAACGCCATATAAAAAAAGCATAAGAAAAATAATATTTTCTGCTTTAAGAATGAGGTCTGAATAGTCTGAAGTCAATAAGGCTTGCCCACACACTGAACAACGACAAGAGAATAAAACACTGAATACTCCTAATTTAGGAAGTATTATCCTAAAGCAGGGAGGAGGAGGATGTAATTAAAGACTATTATAACGTAAATACCCAAGGAAGCCCAGCATAGGTTGCACAGACAGCTTCACTTTTAACATTTTCCAATCTGTTTGACTTGTCACCTTAATAATGTGCGGGCTTAATATAATTTTCTGGCTATAATAATAGATACTTCAGTAAGAAGAGGCATTCAAGATGTACACAAGATTTTGAGATGTGACCCGACATGCAATAGGGCCTAGACAACAACACAGAGACCACTGAAGAGAGCAGGCATTTCAGGGAGCCTGAGAAGACACAAAGCAGACTGTACAGCTGCAGTGAGAAGGTAAGCTAAGCTAAGAGACTAGTGTAACACTAATACAAGCCTTCCAGTCCTCTGATTTTTAAGCATTTATGACAATTGCATATGAAAAAATACTTTTTTTTTTCTAATATATTGTAGGTTGCTCTGTCTCCATGGCTGATCTCACCAGAGAAAAGGGAAAGAGAGTGATCAGCCCATTATTTAGAGCACACTAGATTATTATTTTTCCAGTAGCATAAAATAATACAATAAGTCACCTAAAAAAATACATATTTTTACAAGGTAACAAACTTATTTTGTAGCAGAATAAATGGATAGCAGTAACAATCTGCTGACAGTGTTGTTTAAAGTGCAGATGAGACTTTGAAAAGAAGCAGATACTTAAAAGAAGAGTCTTAAAACTATTTCTCAAATGTATCTAGTATTTACAATGCTTTTTATGTTTCTAGCACTTTCAAACGCCAAGAGCGTATTGTTTTTTTCCACTATGTTTAGGACTACATGAGTTAAGGATTGACTCTAAGTTGATTTCTGACATACTACTGGTAACTGTTAATATCACACAGGTTTGAAGACAAAAGTCCATGACGTATCTAGTCTCCAAGCGAGGTCAGTGCCCGACTGTGAGAACGTTTGTGCCGTGACTAAGCAAGCGGTGGTGCCTGCTATAGGGGGAGAAGCCTGTACTCGCTTTAAGAGAAAGTGACAATATAACCTGAAGAGAGTGTTTTATCTGAACATACACAGCTCTCCTGGCTTTAGAAGCTGGGAAAACAAGGCTTGAGGAATATTCCCAAATACTACTAAAATATTATTGAAGATATTAACACACCAATATATATTTGGATTACAGACACCAAATTTAAGTCTTCCAGCTTGGGACAAAATTAAATCAAATCAGAATGAAAACTTTTAATCTCCTCCAAGGAGCTAAACAGTATTGAAATGTATTAGTATTGTTCCAATTCTCTTTAGGAAAAGCACAAATATGGCTTTCAAACACTGACAATCTTAAGTTATTAAGAAAGTCTTTTTTCAGTTCTCATGGAATGTATTCACTATTACACTGTATTCTTTAACAGTAAGAACCTCAAAGCAAATCCTGTTATTTTCATTCCTGCCCACCCAATTAAATATTCGATCCCAATCAATTTCTGAGATTTGCCAAGAAGCTAGCGCAGCAGCATCTAATGATGCCTTAACTGCAATATGCTATTGCAATTCAGGAGATCATATTGAATGATTTCCAATTCCCTCTGCATAAAAGAAAATAACAGATGACTTAAGATACTCCTAATTAATCTGTTTAATATTAATCTGCTTGTCTTCATGAACGTTGTGAATAAGGTGGTAAAAGACTGAGCTAAAAGTCAGAGAATTTATAGAGATATAATCCTGGATCTGTAAATAATTCACTGTGTGTCCATGGGCATTTCTCTTAACCTTGTGAAAATTCAGTTCCGCCATCATTCAAGAGATAATATTTAACCACCTGCCTTATATATATATGTGTATATATATATATATACAATAAAGCTTTGGAAACACAATGTTATAACATAAGCACTAAGTACATTCTTTTGAATTTGGGTAGCATTTCATACTCAAGAATATCTACTTTTCATTATGTAAATAATTCCTTAAAAACTGAAGATGCCCTCCATCAATAGCTAAAATTTCTGGAGTACCCAGTTTTATCTAAGTGAAATCTAATACACACAAAAAAAAGCAATTCATATCAAAATCACACCACGAAGCTTACAAATAAAAACATTAAGGCAATTAAGACCATCAAGAAAATGAGTAATACAGGACTAGCATGGTCTGCTGGACTCAAAAGAATAAAGCACATTGCATGTAGTTTTGAAATCTTAGGGTCACTATGAGAGTGGCAATTGAATCTGCACATTTATTGCAATCTGCACATTTATTGCAATCAGCTCAAGAGGATGTTTTTGAGGAAATTTTTTTATGTTTCAGTATAGAAACTTTGCAATGACTGATAACTAATTCAAATTCTCTTTGTTAAGAATATTGTCATGTAGATTGAAAACTAGCTAAAAGGATGTAAACAGGAATAGTGATAAAGGCTGGAAAATAGGCAGATGGTTGTTTTGTTTAAGGATTGGTATCATTTTGTTTTATTCAACTTTTAAAGTCCTGCAATAAGAAACTAATAGCATATTAATGACATTTCTAATTGATACTAAACTGCAAAGTTATATGACCATTACTAAAGATAAAAGTTTTACAGAAAGATTTAGGCATATTGGAAAACGGGCAGACAGCAAAACAAGAGTTACCTGGAAGGTAGTAATCTGTAGTAATAATAGTACAGGTATGGGATATTCTCAACTCTAGGAAGAGATGCTGTAGACAGAATCCAATGAACATTTGTTGCTCTCACTAGGTTTTTTCCTCACCTGTCCCTCTGAAATAATCACAAGGAACCCCAGATTTATTTTAGCAAAAACCAGGAGAGAAGGCTTTTTTTAAAAAAAAAGTTACTAGAATAACCTCAACCATTATGTGATTCTGTGAATAAACATATGTTTGACTATCGTTCCAGCTTGTAATCAGGTTTATAATAGCCCAAATGATGAGGATGTTCAAATTACCATCCGTATCACTTTAATTATGCCATTTATACCTTTGATTATCTTTTTTTTTCCCAAGCATGATACTGATCTAATTCTTACTGGTTTTGCATTTAATCTATTCTAGCAAATAAAATATGTACTACTGTATCAAATGTGTAATTCCTCATTTCTTTCCCATCTTAGATAATGGTACAACATTCTTTTACATATACCCATAATTCAGTTCACTTTTATTCTCTATTAACTCTTTATTCTTTTGCTAAAAATGGGGAAAGTTATACCATGCCAGTAACTGTTCACAGAGACCTCTAAGGATAATCACGGGATTCAAGTAAGAAATGCAAATAGGCAAAAATTATGAGGTGACCATCTGGGTTCTTTCTAAGGTCATGTGCACACAGCACAACGATCTTACATAATTTGAGATGACTAGTCCAAAATAGTAAATTCATACAACACAGTTTATAATCCTGAAACTTCATTAGGATTTCTCAGTGTTCTCATTGTCACGTGAATATACTCTGTATACCTGTACCACAGATCTCAGCTGAATCATGCATATCCATTTGCAGGGAGCATAAATCTGTGGTCCAAATGTAGAAAGAATTAGCAATATTTTAGAAATTGCTCATAGGGCAATTCTAAGCACTCAATAACTTTTTTTTTTCCCCTGATGGACTTCAGTACTGGTACCCTCAAGATCAGAATAAGGTATAGCCGTCAGACACAACTGTTAGGCATAGGCATATTGTTATGAGAAAATGCCATTTCAGAAAATTGCAATTGGAATGGAATGGCCTACAGGGTGTCTTTTGACTATAATCTTCTGCATCACAGTCTTTTGAGAAATCAGCACACGCACATATATATAGATGTCTATATTTCCTTTAGGAGATCATAATTAGGAATTGCAGATATCTCCTATAGTGTAGCAGAACATAGCTTTCTGCCATTTTGCAAGGCACAAGTGTTTTAAAGGAAAATATTGTATTATTGCCATACAAACAAAGAAAACATGAATGACAAAATATGAGCAAATATCTCTACAGACCTAGAAACATAGAGAAATATATGTTTGAAGGAGAAGTCCTTCAAGGCTTGCCAAGAAGGCAAGTCTAGTCCAAGTATAGTGTTTGGAGGAGCAGAGGTAATTCCAAAGTTTGATGAAGTTGCTCAGGGCCTAGCTCCAAATGAGCCTTTCCCATTATGGGGGAACATGAAGCTTAAATAATGCTGTTCTGTTATGGGTACAAACTACCTTAACTAAGGCAAAGACTCTTTTGTGTAAGGTCACTAGCAGGGACTGATAAGTCGAAATATAGAGGAGGAGTGTGANAGAGAAATACATGTTTGAGGGACTTCTCCTTCAAACATTGAAGGCAAGTCTAGTCCAAGTATAGTGTTTGGAGGAGCAGAGGTAATTCCAAAGTTTGATGAAGTTGCTCAGGGCCTAGCTCCAAATGAGCCTTTCCCATTATGGGGGAACATGAAGCTTAAATAATGCTGTTCTGTTATGGGTACAAACTACCTTAACTAAGGCAAAGACTCTTTTGTGTAAGGTCACTAGCAGGGACTGGCAAGTCGGAATATAGAGGAGGAGTGTGAGATTCTTGAGAGGGATCTCATTATTACAGTCCAATTCTGTTTGGTAAAAAGTCTTCAGAGCAGTATCTTATTTTCAGTTCCTTTCCTGTGCTTGGATGGCAAAAGGAGTAACATGTGAAGGCAGAGAGGAGTAAATTTGCCTTGGATGGCAAAAAGAGTAATATGATGTTTTACTCTACATCAAGAGTACAGGAAAAAGACTTTTTATTAAAAAAAAAAGTCTTTTTATAATATCTTTGTTTAGTTCTAATTTCCTATAGCTCATAAATTATAGGTAAATCCTGTTCATAAAACCACAGAGGATCAGGCACTATGCAAAAAAATTGTGGCAAGCAAAGACCATTTATAGTAAGATAGTAAAACTGAAAACTTTGCAGTTCCACATGCAATTTCAAGGTTAGTCTGGTGACCCATAGAAATGAAGTGTGTCATGTTGGTCCGTCCACTCAATTCTGTGCTTTAATTTTGGTTTCTATCTTCTAAAGATCATTTTATTATCAAAACAAGAACAGCTTGCTAGCAATCAATTATCCATTCTGCACTATCCATTTTGACCAAAGTTGTTCTGTGGTAGACTAAGTAAACAATTTAGGCATTTGTTTCATTTATGCTTAACAGCAGCAAAAAATATTGTTTTGCAGATTAATTTTTTAAAAAATAAGAGAAAGACACTTGAAAAACAGTTTTGAAGTACTGTGATACAGACTACCATAAGACTAATATATTGTCAACGCAATAAACTACCTGCTGTGATTGTTTTTTTCAGTACCTTACAAGAGGTTTCCAAATGATAACATTTGAACAATTATTGCATTATTTTTACCAACTTATTAAATCTAAAAAGCATCTTGGCTTACTACGTATGTCGAGCCTTGATACAGAAAGCAACAAACACGCAGGAAATAATTAACTTCATTATCCTGATGCTTTCTTTTTGCAGTCTGCATTGTGTTTCTCAAAGCTTGTTTTACATTACGAAAGCATAAATTGATAGGCTTGTTTCAAAGGGCTTTTTTTTCCTTCATTTTAATTTTTTTTAGCAGAAGACCTATCAAAAATTTATTTTCCATTTCACGTTTCCCTATTTTTATTTTTAACCCAGACACAAATAAATACATCATCACAAATAAATAAATCATCACATCATAGACTACGACAGCACCTTATGCTACTTATTTTGCGATAGGAATTTTACTAGGAAAGAGTAATCAGAACAGTACATGCCCAGCACAGTATTGCACTACCTGAAAAGCTATGTACACTATCATAAAAACATCTGAACAAACAAACAAAAGATCCTGAGTTCTTCTGATTTTTATTCAAAATCTCTGCAACTCTTTATAGTCAGAATAAAAGCTTTTGGTAATCATTAGAAAAATCAGGACAGAGACCTGCAACAGGTGGTAACTTAGTAGTGGACTGGACTGCTGCTCTCTTCAGAACTGCCTTTCACAAAGGAAACTCTTCAGTAAATTCCTATGTATATACTATACTACATAGCATCACAATTCAGAAAAAAAAAATCAAAATACTCCTAAGAAAACTTATACTTAGATTCAGGTCTGATATTTTCCATATAAATCAGGTATAAATAGAGGAACATATTGATTCAGCAGTTGAACGATGTTATTTACTTAATTTTTAAATGTAATATTTGGATGGTAGTAGATTCAATGGCACTATATGGATTTATTTTTATCCAAACTAACAAAACTATAATAAAAATGTCAATGACAGAAATATTTCCGGAAAGAATTGTAAAATGTGTGTATAGAATTTGCTTAGAGTATTTACCATTTATAAATTTAAATCAAAATACATAGCCATCTATGAAAATAATTCTCCAAGGAATCAATGTTTGTTTATTTATTTTTAATATTTTGAACAAAAGTTATTATAGATATACTAAATCCAAACCTTCCTAATTATTCTGGCAGTTGATCTTAAAAATTTAGACAATTGATCTACTGAGGGTAATTTTGAGTAGAAAAGAAACATTTCTACTGCCTAAACAACATGATTTCTACCTTTTTTAGACCCATTACTCCAAAGTCAGCTAAAGTTCTATCACAAATAGGATAAAAATACCATGCCCAGCCTTCAAGACCATAATGCCCACCATGTACAGAGACTACGACATCTAATTAATTACAATAGTTGATTACTAATCCAACCATCAAAATTTGAAAGTATTTAGGGTTTCCATATGCAAGGACACTACTTAGTCACAGTCTTCTCCTTAGAGATTACATAAGCTTCTTTAAAATATAGTGTAGTTCCATCTTCTGCTAGTGTAGGGAAAAGAAAGACCACTGTGACTTAAATAATTAAGGAATTAATTAATATAATTCAATTCAAAGTTCTGGTTCTGTGACATTTTATGAGAAATTGTGTCACCTTCTTCCAAATGTTATGATTTTTAATTTTACAAATGATTTTTGTAAGACAACTTTTGGATAGCTAGTCATCAGTACTACAGATTCTCTTTTAGCCTGCCTTCTGAGAATTAATTTTCAAGGCTTCATAATCAGTCATAACAGCTTGGTTACATGTTTTACATCTATCTTTTGGATATTTCTTCAAAATTTTATGACTAGCTATTAAGTGTGGTCATATAAATCATGTTCTTATATGTTAATATTTTTATTTACAAGAGTATTTTCTCCTCAATAATTATTCAGTCTGTGGACTCAAAACTTCATGATCATCAAATTCTGGAGTAAAAAAAATGGTATTTTAGTGCATCTGTATCAAAACTCATGTATCATTCTGCAACTAAATGCACTACTGCTAGAACTTCATATTTAATAATCAACGGTGTTCTTTTCCTTAGCCTCGGTTGCTAAAATCCAAGGAGAACTGTATTCAGAAAGCTTTTATACTTCATGTTTCTCAAGAAATATCTAAATATATTGCACAAACGGATATTAAGAATATTTTAATCATCATTGTGATAGGAGTTAATGATCTTGGGTGGATAAAATCACATTCCTTTTTAATACTTGGTTTCAACAACACTGTGTATGGATCATCACATATTACAAAAGGAACAAAAAGTGAAAGGAAATACTTCTTGGAAAAAGCAGAGAGTGATTACTTTAAGAATCGGCCATATACGTTCAGTTCAATATTTTGTCCAGAAATTCACGATCCTTTCTTGTAAGAGTCCTTCAACAAGGCAATTAAAAAAACACTTTACATCTACATCGTCTACATCTTCTGCCTTACCAGAGAATTTGTTATCTTATCATAGAAGGCAAAATGACTGTTTTAACTTGAATAGTTCTTAACATTACCTGCAAGTTCTTACTATAACCCTATGCTTCGCTAGGTTCTGGCAAGTTTCCCATTTTCTGGAATGTTACCTTCTGTCCCTGAATGATAACCAGGAAGCCTATGAGATTGCTTCAATTATACTTCCAAAACCTTTGAATAAATCTTACCTGATTTAGCTCATTCAACACAAAATTTTTTCAAATCTTCTAACCCATCTATCATCATTCTGATTTGTGATTGATAATAATTGTACTCATAATTATCTGTTATAGATATCTAAAGGCACTACTTGGATAAGACTGAAAGAGAAAATATGTATCAGTTCTTTTGGCATTATCTTTCAAAGCACTTTTTCTGGAATACTGAGCAGCATATCAACACTTCCCTTACTTTGCCTTTTATCACTAATGCACTTAGAGAATTATTTATCATCTTTCATGCACCATGACAGATGTATTTCATTTTGTGCTCTGGCCTTTCTTTGATTTTGGCCATACACGCTGTTACAACAGAGAGTTCCAATATCAAGAGCTTTATTATTTCTGTAAGGTCAGCTTCCATTTTTTGTTTGGGGGCAATGGCACTACTGCAAATGAACTAGGACAGGAAACAGGCAAATTGTCTCTATCAGACTAAAACCTCGAATACGAAACTTATTTGCACGTTCACTTTAAAAAATCACTTATTCTACAACATGAGAAAAAGACAATCTATTTACCTCTTGTGTGCTAAATCAAATGCTAGCTTCTTCAGAAGCTCTTAGGGAAAAATAAGAATACATACTTAAGACTGTCTAAGTTTGTAGAAAAGTGACAAATGCAACACTGCTCTGCTTTTCGCTCTGTTTTGCTTCTGTTTCCTATTTTTTTGACAAACCATTCCATAAGACAATTCCTGTCCTTTTCTGGAATGATCACTACAGACAGAAAACCATAAATTACTGGAAACAGAAAGCATAAAGAGACAGCTCTTACATCCATAACACAGCAACATCACAGATGTCAATAGGCTTGCACCAGAACAGGCCAAGTAAGAGTAGAATTTGTTCTATGTAATGTCATTTATTCAAAGTCTGGGTTTTATCATTAAATTAGACCCAGACAACAAGAAATTTGTCTTGGCTTCAGCTGCAGGGGTGGGGGCGCGCGGGTGAGAGGGGGAGCAGCTCATCAGTTACCTCAGTGCACTGAGGCAACAGCAGACAGGCCAGAGCCCACAGCGCCCATGTCTCAGCCCTCAGCCGCCACCAAATCCATAAACCTCCCAACAGGTACCACCAGAATACACCAGTTACCAAGATCCAGTAGGGCAGGTTGACATGCTGCCCACTGGCAGTATGCATAATACAGCTTAATAGCTGGTACTCGTTCTGCTGAGTATTTTGATATTCATCTCACTGCTAAGTCTCCACATGGCTTGAAAATCAAGTTAGCTCACATCTTAAGCTACAGTATACACTATTAAATATGCCAAAAATACATTTAACTTGTCCCATTCCCAACCTTTTTCTACTTCCCCCTTCCTTTCTGGAAAGCCAGAATTTAAGTATGTGTTCAAAATGAAGCTTAAGGGAATGTTCAAACCTAGGAACTAGGAGGTTTTTGTTTTGTTCCCAAACAGAAAAGAAGAAAGGAAAAAACATGTCTTACATTAGGCCAAAATAATTTCACCATGGTGATTTCAAGTGGGAGATAAAAAACCTCTGCGTGCTCAAGGAGTGAATCCTGTCTTTTGAGAAGGTTTTGCTCTATTCTCCTCATTTCTAATGACTGGCTTCTTGTAAGCTTCCTTACTTCTGTGAGCTCAGGTTGTATGGATAGTGAATAGAGGAGCATAAGAATCAAAGATATAAATTTTGCAAAACATTTGGGCACCTAAAATTAAATTTTGTAATGCTGAGTGTTTCATTGTCATTGTCCTTTGTGTGAACCTAGACCATAGCACCTAAGTATTTGATTTGCATAGATACAGGTTTATAAATGGAAAGAAACACATGCACAAATTGAGAGACAAGCCTGAACTGTCTGATAATTGCTCCGTAAGAGTAGAAGCTACACTCAGATGAAGAAAGCATTTATAGGAAAGAAAACAGAATGGAAGCATATGCTCCAAGCGTTCCGAGAAAGGCAGAAATATATGTGCTAAAGGAAAAGAACTTGGTTAAAAAGTAAGAGAGAGTTAAAAAACAAGAAGAGCCACTACTGAAAGGAAGAAAAAGACTTGATAGGTTAGACAAAATAGATTGAAAAATGATGTTAATTATGCTTAGCATAATAAATGGCAATTAAATAAAGGAGAAACAGTGGAAGCAATATAGTTGGTTTAAGTTGTTAGTGTAGCAGAAACTACAGCACATCACATCATCTAGAAACAATTACCAGCTGTTGGCAACGGGGAAATCGTCATTTCTTCACTACTCTACTGTACAAAACGTTTGGATGTCCAAAGCAGCCAGCTGTGATTAAGCATGCCACTGGAACCCAAGATACCTAAGTTCTGTTTTTTGTTTTCTCCCAATGTTCTGAAACCAGAATTCATTGTTCATTGTTTTCCCTTTCCTCATAACTTTCCCAGTCATTTTTCTCCCAAACTCCCGATTCATCCCACCTGCCTCAACACAGTGAATACATCTCACTATCCAGAATGCTTTGGATTGATTTCAAAGAACTATACATAGGAGAAGTTAATCAAAAACTGATTACTCTTTTTTGAAAATTGTTCTGGTTTATCTCAAGAAAAAATACATTGCTACTGATGGGAAAGAAGAGAAGTGAAGAAAGTAGATTGTGGCACGGGCTAATCTACATTCTAAAGCCATCATGGATCTTGCCAATAGTAAAAACTGTATTTTCTCCTAGTTTTAATATGTGAAAGGCCTTTCAAGAAATAAGATCTATGCTGGTATTTTAACTGTTACACAGCAAGATACAGAATAGCACTTTAATGTTTATCCATAACAACACAGCGCAGGAAGTCACTGATATAATCACTTCCATTAATATTATGTTGATTTGACATAAAATGCAATTAGGTTAGGACATTTTTATGCTGTTTCTTTTTTGTTGTTACTGTTTAATAATCTCATCTTTGATAGGCATGTTTGCTCCTACAGACTTTGTGTCTCTGTACTTCTGAATGAGGATCTGACATTTAGACACAAACTCAGCCTCCTGCCTTTTTATCAAAAAAAACAAATGGAGACAAACCTAATATACTGAAATAGTAGACTGCCAGCAGCCTTTTCAGATCAATTTGTTATTTCATATGGCATTATCTTAAAGAAGATACATAAAATTGTAATGGTTGCAAAAAATCTTTAAGATCATCAAGTCCAACCCATCACCACCATGGCTGCTAAACCATGTCCCTAAGCATCTCCTCTACACAGATCCTGAACACTGCCAGGGACAGTGACTCCACCATTTCCCTGGGCAGCTTGTTCCAAAGCTTCACCACTCTTTCTGTGCAGAAAATTTTCCTAATATCTAACCTGAACATCCTCTGGCACAACGTGAGGCCATTTCTTCATCATGTCCTTTCTAGCCCCATTTCTCATGGGGCTATAGGCTTTCTCTCTCTCTCTAAGCCTAACCTAAGCTCCGTAACCTCTCTCTCTAACCCTAAGCCTGAGGTCACTAGGTCTAGTGCTGGCTAAATGGCAAAGATGGTCCTAGCAGTAGTGTGGATATTGTGCTACAGCTCATTTGGCTTGCCCTTGCTATTCTTTCATGAAATCTAGATTCTAAGTCTAGTGGTCTCTAAAAATACATATATATACACACACTGTGCAGAAAATTCTCGCTGTCCAGAAGTGAAATGTCCAAAATGGAGACAGAATAAAGAATAAAGGAGAGTCCACCGGGCATAGATCTCAAAGCTTTATTCGAATAAAGGAAGAATCCACCGGGCATATCCCTGTGGGGTCTCTCAAACTGCCGAGGGACGCAGCCCCCCTTTTATCCTATTTCCCGACGAGGGACGCCCTCTCCTTTTCCCCATTGGCCGAGCTACTCAGGAGTTACAGCCTTCCCGGCCCGCCTACACCAAACTCCTGGCTCCCTCCACCTGTTCACACCTAAGGTCACCTGACTCCTTTGTCCCCTTTGCTGAAGAGTGTGGGGGAATTGCCCTATTTCCCCTATTTGTAAAGGCCCTCAACTCCTGGCAGATGTTCTTTTGTCCCCCTCAACTCATGGCTCCACTCAGTCTCCTGCTCCTTTGTCCTGCTCTTCAGCCAGGCTGTGGGGGAACCTCCTTATTTGTAAATTCACACAAACGACAATGACAATGAAACACTCAGCATTACAAAATTTAATTTTATGGGGCATCTCAGTGAAGTTTACTTAGATTGCTGGAATAGGCGCACAGCTCCTATTCCACAGCTCCCCTTGCAACTTCTCTGCTTTTCAAGCTTCCTCATCAGCCAATCGATTGCCTACCTCCTGCTCTGAGCATCCCGTCTGATGTCCCCTAATATGAATTATCAAGATCTTTTTGGGGAGGTTCACCACCTCCAGTAGGCGGGTAATCAGATCCTTATGCACCAATATCCTTCCTTGGCAAGTTAATAAACCTTTATTCCCACAGTTTTCCAAGCATATGTACCACCCTGTATGCATACTCAGAATCTGTAAAGCTATTCACTAGCTTGCCTTGGTATAATTCACAGGTTCTTATTAGAGAATACAAATCAAGCCTTATCAGACACTTTGCAAAGTTACAATAGTGCTACCTTTTTATTTTTTATCATACCTCACAATATCAATTGACATTCCCAATGTAGCCATCAACTCCAACCCAGCAGATTACAGTAACAATTTGGGACAGAAAGAAAATCATAGATACACACATATCCACTAATAGGGCTGGATAAGATGCACTTGCTTGTCTTTTCCACTTACCCCTTTGATAACCAAGGAATAAAGTTCATTGAGAGGCTCCTGTGTCTATAAACACACTTCCTCTCGGTTCAGAACTCCCTATGTATTATCAAGGGCTCCCACATCGTGGGTCCCTCTTTCCCTGGAATCCAGAAAGGATTCCTAAAAGAAAATCTCAAACCTTCCAAGTGTAATCTGTATTTCATAGGTATTCATCCATCTTTTCCCTCATCCCTATAGGATCATATAAATAAGGGGACAATTCTTTCTTTAACGGCCTTATATCTTGTGTGAGCAGGGGCACAACCACAAATCCAAATCCAAACCACCCCCGCACCATCGTGGCCTCAGTGGAACCCAGCACAGAGCCATTCGAATTTGGGGGCTTCTGGCACCTTGTCTTGTTTTGAAAGGGACAAAATGTCCCATTTCCCCTTCTGCAGATTCTTTTGTTACATAGCCTCTAGATGTTGCCCTTAACCAATCTTTCTCGATGACACCCTTCTCAGTATCACTGAGATACGGGCACAAAACCTGACAAAGACAAGGATTGTAGTTCGACCCTACAAGGAGCCACCTAAATACCCCTGGTAACTTATATTGTGGCCAAACAAAACAACAATATTTTACCATTAGCTCCTTGGTTATTTCTGAGGGAATGTACAAGTTATCCCAAACCTTCAACAGTCTCCCCAGGGGACTATATGGCAATAAGTCTTGGTCATCATACCTTTTCCCAACATTCTCTTTTGGCTTCCCTTTGCTGCCCCCTCCCTGGGTGTCCATGTCAGGGTCGTCATTCCTTTTGTTTCCCACTGTCCCATAGTACTCACCCATGAGGTTTCAATGGTCCTTTCCATCAGATCCGGTCCTCTCTGGTCCTTTCCGTCGGACTTAGCGCTACCCGGAGGTCCTTTCCTTCAGACCCAGCGCTACCGGGAGGCCCTTCCCGTCAGGCCTAGCCCTTCCACTCCTAGTCCTTTCTGTCGGACTACTTGACAGTCCTATTATCAAGACCTTTTCCCCCACTGTCCTACCTAGAACTGCCCTGGTCCAACCTGCGGAGCCCTCTAATCCGCTTCTCGTCTGTCTCCGGACAGTCGCGGGAACCCAATGCGTCTTCCGGTGCTGGCTGCCGTCGAGGGGAGTCGATCACCAAAAGCTTTGGTGAGGCCCGCCGACCCCGATCGCCGTATGCCGCTCCTGGAAGGTGGAAGGATCCCGGACGAGTCCCCAATTGTCCGGAAAATTCTCGCTGTCCAGAAGTGAAATGTCCAAAATGGAGACAGAGGAGACCTAAGGCTTTATTCGAATAAAGGGAGAATCCACCGGGCATATTCCTGTGGGGTCTCTCAAATTGCCGGGGGACGCAGCCCCCCTTTTATCCTATTTCCCGACGAGAGACGCCCTCTCCTTTTCCCCATTGGCCAAAGTACTCAGGAGTTAGATCCTTCCCGGCCGCCTACACCAAACTGCTGCCTCCCTCCTCCTGTTCACACCTAAGGTCACCTGACTCCTTTGTCCCCTTTGCTGAAGAATGTGGGGGAATTGCCCTATTTCCCCTATTTGTAAAGGCCCTCAACTCCTAGCAGATGTTCTTTTGTCCCCCTCAACTCATGGCTCCACTCAGTCTCCTGCTCCTTTGTCCTGCTCTTCAGCCAGGCTGTGGGGGAACCTCCTTATTTGTAAATTCACACACCTGAGCTTTCCTCACACCTTGTGGCTTAGCAGAAAAATGTTGCAAACAAACTGTTTACATATGGGGACTGCATTTGAAGATTTATTTAAATAATTATGAAAGCTTGTCACGGCTAGATACAACACAATGATAAAACAAAATAAAAATTTCCCCCCTAAAATCATTCACAAAATTAAGCCTGAGAGGACTTATTCCTTTGGAATAAAGAATAAGCTTGTAGAAAGAAGAAATAGGTTGACTATCTGGGGACCTTTAAGTACAATGAAACTCACTGAGAGATTAAGCTCTCAAACCAGCACGAGCCAGTCTGTTCCTAAAAAGCAATTTAGAGTATTCTGATTGCTCCGAGAGGAATTAGTCAGGCAGCCAGGGATTCTCAGAGCATAGCTATGAGCCTGGGCAATGATGTAGGCTGGCTGTATTGCCTCTGCAGCATTTACACGTTCCCTCTGCCAGAGAATTTTTCAACTAGTTACAAGCTATTCACCTGAAAACTCGCAACACATTCATATTTCTAGCACAGATGTCCTGCAGGACTGCGTATGTGTAAATGGCATAAAATGGGAACACTTCACAGCTGCCAGAAATGAAACACAGTGGGATAAGACTTACCAACCCTTCCTTCATCCTTATTCTTCAACCTGATCACCAGAAGGAAGCCGAACACACAAGCCAGGAGAAATTCCTGGTCATTCTGGATGACTGGAGCCTGGGTGTGTGGAAAAGGGCGCTTACTCAGCAGGCACCTTGGCAGGATGCACTTTGCACTACATCACTGCTCTTTTGGGGACAGTTCCCAGTCTTTCGTTGATCTAAGCCACTTGCTGTTCATAATAATGGGCTGTACCTCCATACATCCTATCCATCTAGTGCTGGGCAAAACACTGTTTCATTTTCTAGATTTTTTTTACCCCTGTGGATAAAATTTCATGTTAATAGACAGGAAACAGTGTGGAGACACTGATATTAATCTGCCACTAAACAAGGTTTGTTCCACAGGTAGTGATTTCCTTTTTATCACCAGATGTCCATGGGGTTTGGTATTTGCACAGGTCCAACAATAAGCCTCCACATATATTTGAAATGTAAATATGAAACTAAGAAAGGTCAAGAAGCTGCATGTAACTCTGAGCAGGATTATAAATTCCCCAAGTACTTCTTGCACATAACTATTTCAGCTGTGCTAAGATACCAAAAAAATGAGCTTGCCAACACTGACACAGGAGAACTGTGCCATCTTGCCCAGCTAGTGTCTAAATGGGATATCCTGCAGCATGCAAACTGGAGACAGGAACCTATAATTTGGCACCGGCATCATTTCTGTCCTATTCTGAAATCATTATAAATTGCATTGAGCACTACTGGTGCTCAAGTAGACTGGAATGTAAGCACTTACTCATTTATAAATCATATCTAATAATATGGCATCCAGAGAGAGTAATTTTGGTTTTGGCTTTTGTTTCCCATTATATTTCTTTTTAACTTATTCAAATCTCTAGTCATACCAGATAAGAAACAGTATCTAAGCAAAAAATTTCTCTTTAAGATCTAGGCTTTCTCAAAACAACTTCACAAATATTAAGCCAGTATTTAATCTAGCTATATAAAATTAGAAATAAAAATTTTAAAAGTTGTTTTCTGAGTCAAGTAAAAACTTTTTTTTTTTTAATTCCTGAAGAAATTGTGCTGTAATTTCTATTTTGCCTGTGACTGAAATTATAAAAGCCAAAGTATCAGGTTTTGCCTTTCAAAGGGAATGGCATGGAGAGTTGGGCAGAGAGGAACCTCATGTTGTTCAACAAGGACAAGTGCAGGGTCCTGCACCTGGGGAGGAATAACCCCAGGCGCCAGGACAGATTAGGGGTTGACCAGCTGGAGAGCAGCTCTGTAGAGAGGGATTTGGGAGTCCTGGTGGCCAACAGGTTAACCATGAGGCAGCAATGTGCCCTTCAACGGACTCCTGCATCAGGAAGAGCGTTGCCAGCAAGTCGAAGGAGGCGATCCTGCCCCTCTGCTCAGCTCTGGTGAGGCCGCACCTGGAGTACTGGGGTCAGTTCTAGGCTCCCCAGTACAGGAAGGACATGGAGCTTCTAGACAGGGTCCAGCAGAGAGCCACAAAGATGATTAAGGGACTGGAGCATTTGTCATATGAGGAAAGACTAACCAAGCTGGGCCTGTTTAGTCTGGAGAAGAGAAGGCTGAGAGGAGGTTTGATCAACATGGTCAAGTACCTGAGGGGTGATTGTAATGAGGATGGGGCCAGGCTCTTCTCCGTGGTGGCCGGTGACAAAACAAGGGGTAACGGGTGCAAGTTGAAGCACAGGAAGTTCCACCTCCATATGAGGAAGAGCTTCTTTACTGGAAGTTCTGGCACAGGCTGCCCAGAGAGGCTGTGGAGTCTCCCTCTCTGGAGATCTTCCAAACCCGCCTGGATGCCACCCTGTGCCACGTGCTCTGGGTGTCCCTGCTGGAGCAGGGGGTTGGACTAGATGATCTCTAGGGGCCCCTGCCAAGCTTAAGCATTCTGTGACTCTGTGAATATCTTTTCAATAGGATCAGTCTCTCATCTTTGTTTAGGGTGTCCTAGTGTTTCTATTTATTTTGCAAGACGACACAATGATTTTTTTCCCCCTTTTCCTCTACCTTTACTGCTTACTTGAGGTGTTTAAGGTAATCTTTATACTTTCTAGGAGGGGAAAACATTTTAACACTTAACCTGTATGAATTACATTTACAGGCAAAGTTCATTTGTAGTAGATTGTCTCCCTGCATAGAAGTTAGGCTTTTCAGTGTGCACCGAGTTGCACCATCTACATTTGTTTGATAAGAAATGGTGAAAAGAAAAAGGGAAGTTCTTCCTTTTTCCAACTGGAAAAAGGGAAGTTCTTTTAGAATTTGGACATCTGATCACCTTATATTAGAAGATATGTTCATCATCTTCAGAAGAAAGTAATTACTGAACTGTTTTATTTTAGATGGAACATTATCTTTATCTGATAGTATTGAATGTATTTTTTTTTTTACCATATTTCCCGTAAAGATGATTGTAGAGTGCTAAGTACCACTACTGGATTTCACAAGAAGCATTTTAAACTTCTTATTTTTTTCTCCCCCCAAAAAAATATTTTAAAAAGTGTGGAAGGGAGAATCTTTCTATTTTTAGTATGGAATTCCTGTTCAATATCTTTTCACTGGTGGTCACTGACAGAACCAGAGGAAATGGCCACAAATTGAAGCATAAAAAGTTCCACGGGAACTTAAGGAAGAGCTTCTTGACGGTGAGGGTGACAGAGCACTGGAACAGGCTGCCCAGAGAGGTTGTGGAGTCTCCTTCTCTGGAGATCTTCAAGACCCGCTTGGATGCAGCCCTGTGCCACGTGCTCTAGGTGACCCTGCGTGTGTAGGGGGGTTGGACTAGATGACCTCTAGAGGTCCCTTCCAACCTTCTATGATTCTATGATTCTAATATGGCCTAAAGCCATATTTAAGTACAAAAGTCTGGAGAATAGACTTTTCGAGTCTGGAGACTGGAGAAACCCAGCCTACTGCAATAGTGAAACCCACCTATGTGTAGAATAGTCAACTTCTATTAAACTTTTCCTTTGCAAATTTAATGGGGACATCAAGGATTGCACGGCATATGATGGGGCTCAGCAGGGACTTCATTCTAGAGAACTACAGTGAGAACAAGCAATCCTACTGCTTGAAGAGTAAGCATGTATTTAAAATTCCTACATTCTTCTCCAATCTGCTTTTCAGTTCTAAGCAATTAATTGCCCATTATCTATATTATCCTAATTAAAGTTAGAATTAAATTATGCTTTCACTGGACAGTTGCATTTAAAAGGAATTTCTGAGTGTGTTTTTCTCAAAAAGAGTTCCCCCTTTTGTTCATTTCTTTAAAAGGCAGTTATTTTCCTTTATTTTCCTTTATTCCTTTTGGATATGCCAGCATTCAATAGGTTCATTTTGAAGCAGTTGCCATTTTTCAGGTATATACAGGGAGCGGAGTTTTTTGTTTTGCTTTGTCTTTACACTTTAAAGGAACTACTGGACTTAGATGTAAATCTTCTCCCTCCTCTCCCTGCAAAAAACAAATGCACACAACTAACTAGAAAAACACTGGTAAATGAGAAAAGGTTAAGTTCACTGGAAATATCTTATATTTGCCACCATTTTAACAGCATACCACTAACAACTATTGTGAATCAGCCTGTACATGCTAACTTCATGCCTAGAAATAACTTCTCCTTTCTGTCTGTTGGACAAGTTCACTTATGGATAGCTGAGAATTTCCTGGGAAAAAGAGGACCAACTTACCCTTTGGAGGTTTCTTTTTTTCAGATATTGGGAACCCAGACTCATTTTGAGAAGACTGCTGGCTGCTTCACAGGTTATAGAGTAGTGTGGTAGCTGGACCATCTGAAATGCACAAAAGTGATGCTTAGATCTTTGGCCGCCTTTAAAAAGATGTAAATCAAAATATAACACATTCTACGATATCCTAATTCTAAAGGCAGAATGACTAAGTTGAAAGAGTTTGGTTTCATCTTTGATGCAGAACTAAAACAGCTTCAAAGTAAAGGAAAACTAACGTGACAGGCAAAGCATTTTCTCAGCTCTACTGATCATCTTATTCCCCTCTGTTTAATAAAAACTGAAATATATAGATTACAAGGTAAGAATTCATGAATTACCTGTATTACACTAGGTCAAGTCTTGAAAACACACAGACTTAAAAAAGACACAAGTATTGATTAACTAAAAGAAATTTGCTATCATGCTCTATTTCATTCCTCATGGTACTTTTTGCATTGATTTTGATCTTGTAGTCTCATTTAATTTTACAGTAGTATTTTCAGCAGTGATATAAGACATTTCATACATGACTTTTACTCTCTTCTGTGTTCAGAGGAGTTTGCTCATTTAAATGTAAAACCTCAAAGGACATTTAAAACATAGATGGAATTCTGATGCATTCTTGAGCAATAGGTTAATTTAACTATTTGTCTCAGCACTCTCCATCTTTCCTAGGTATTTTTGTTTGATTGTTTTTGAATAAGATAATTGTTGCCTCAGGCAGCCTCCAGCTATTTGAGGCTTGTGTAGTGGTTTGTTTTGTTTTTCCCCTCTGTTTTTCTCTTTTCTCTTTCAGGCTTATCAGTTGGGGCATTGGCGAACCCACTTCTGTTTCTGCTTTCCCACGCCATTCTTTGATGGGTTCTTTGTGATATCACTGGTTGGCAGATTATGTTAAATAGAAGCTTTCTGCCTTCAGATTGAGAGATTTTTGCTTCTCTTTGAAGGTGATATGACACAGACTGTCTACTTTGAAGCTTGCACAAGACAGAATTCAGAACCCAATTTTACCTTCTTCTGTGAGGGGGCAATCCTGTTGAGGGCAGGCAGCAGGAAAAGATCAGCAGAGGAATCTTTTTTTTTCCTCCTACTCTAAACTTCCTACCAAAAATAGGCATTAGCAAGGAATGTTTATTATTATTATTATTATTATTAAATTCACCTGATAGAAATATCAGTGGCATGGGTTCAGAAACTCATGCAGAAACAGCCTGAGTCCTGACATGCCGGTACACACAACACATGGTTCTTGTTCCACTGGGAATGAACACGTCCTTGTATTAGCAATTCTCCCTCCCAAGATGGATTGAAACAACAGCTCAGAGGTGCTGGTGATCACTCCTGCTGTAACATGTGTGGTGAAAAGGCTTTTCTTTTTGTTCCCTCCGATGTTCTGGTGTTTCAAAAAGCTCTCTGAGCTGAGGCATGAAAATACCTGGAACCACCTTGCATCATTTTTTAAATGCAGCCTTTTCTATCTTGTGCTGCCTGCCTCTCCTTCCACCCAAAAAATTTCCCCACTCCCCTCCTCTGATTTCTATTATTTTACTATGGAAATGCAGTAACATAAATCTTAGAGAAGAACAGAGTTCTGCTTCATAAAACATCTCAACAGAAATTTGCCACTCTTCTCACTCATGTCCAGATTCTTATAAACTATCTCACTAAGCACAATTACATGAATTTTAATGCACTTTACACTTCCTAGAATAAACAGGTTGTCACTTAGTTATCACTAACAGGGCTTAGAGTTGACAACTCTAACTTCAGAAGCTCTCCTGTAGAAGGTTAATAATCGTAAATAATCATCTAATAAAATAGAATAAGATTCTTCTGAAATAAAAATATTGAAGTTTCATTCCATTCATTTTCTATAAATGGAAAGAAAAATTTCGACAATCTTACTTATATGTTAAGAAAATTCTAGAACTTTTAATTTCAGAGAATAATCCTACAACAGTGAATAAAGCCTTTTGAATAAATTTAAAGAATTTAACCGATACTGTTAAATTTGCAGTAGAATGAAATCTAAAGAATTTAACAGATACTGTTAAATTTGCAGTAGAATGCACCATTAAAATCTACTAATCATTTTTTTTCTTGCAATTTTATCCTTTTTGAGGGATAACAGACATTAAATGACAGTATTAAATCAGAAATCAAAATTCTGTGGACATATATTAAAAAAGGCCTTCTGCACAGCTTCCATTTTGGCTTCTCCTAGTACAAGAATGTAAAAAGATGGCAAACATTTTCATTCAATGAAAAATCAAAGCTGCAAACTCTCATTTTAAATCATACCTCTATTAAAGAAAATGATAATTAACACACTATTATCACTACATGAAGTTGGTGAATGTGCAGGTATCTCCCACTAAGTTGTTTTAGAGCGAAGAACAATTGCTAATTATAATAATTAGTGGTTCAGGCAATTACATTTATATAATGATTCAGAGCAGTTTCAACTAAGTCTTTACACACATATTTAACTGTTTTTGAATCAGGTTTACCTAGCCTCTGTATTCTCATTTTCAGACAAGAAAACCAGTTCCTTTTGACTCAGTGTTCCATGAATTCAGTCAATTCAGAGAATTTATTCTAGGAAACAGAATACAGTTGACTTCTCCAGTTGACTGCAAGAGTGAAATTGATGGATGCCTCAAGCACATTCTCAAGATCTATCATTCTAAACCACATGAGAAAATAAAGGCAGCACAGTCTCATCTCAGTAGGCCTCAGATACCTAAAAAAAAAAAAAAAAAAAGTATTCGGTAAGTGACTTATCATTTCAAGACATACACAAATATATTTCTTATCCTGCTGATGCAGTTTCTTAAAGAAATTCTCTATATTACCTCTCCATAACTTACTTAACAACTGATTAAATAGTTGCCTCTCTCTCGATGAATCACAGAAGGTGTGATTACTAGTAAAATCTCCAGTAGTTGCAATGAAGTTTTTTCTAGCAGTTTTTGTCTGACAGAAATCCTAAGGAAGAAACACTAAGGGAATCATTTTTTTTAAGAGATTTTCTAGTATGTGCATATTTCTACTACACTGTTAAAAGCTTGGAAAGACAGAACATTTCTTGGGTTCTCTTGCATACCTTTCAGTGTGAAAAGCAGAAGGAATGAAGGAGTAGAAATGATTTCATTAGTTGGAGGCTGTTCTATACAGCTCTAAACCAGTTACTAATTCTGCAGTTCCTGTTCAAGGACACGCCAAGGCTAAGTGGCTTTCAGAGACTCTCTACTGTACCGATCTAGTTCAAGAATTGCTCAGCGCCACCTGCCACCCAGAAATACCTCAGTGTAGGGAGATGCAGGCTTGGCTTCGGTGATGCTTAAATAAGAACATCATGTAGGTTAATATCGAATATGAATGTACAGGGGGGTTCTGCTGACCCCTCTGTGACCCCAGGACCAGAGCGTGCTCAGTCAGGCTGGCAGGTTTAGCCAGTCCTGAAGCTCCTGTCATTAGCATTCTCCCAATTGCCTTCGTCTCCCCGCCTTTCCCAAAGTTATATAAGTTTGTACTGTTCAAAAATAAAGTTGGCCGTCCACCCTAGCTCGTATCGAGTGTCTATTGGATGGTCCGGCCGGGCTCCCTTCGGGCGACCAACCGACACTGCTCCTCCTGACCCTCGAGAGGTGCCGGGTCATTGCAGCCGAGGTGACGACATCTGCCGCCTTGTCCCCCTCGGCGGCTCACCAGCTTCGGTGCCTCAGGTGAGTGGCACTCCTCATCCTAGGGTGGTCCTGTGCGGTGGGAGGCCTCGGAGACTGCCGCGCGTGGTGGGGAACGTCGTGGATGGGCCAGCACGGATCCGGAACGCGACCGGCCTGGGCGNGGCACGGATCCCGAACGCGACCGGCCTGTTGCGTCTGCCGCAACACCTCAGGATTCAGCCGCACTGCCTGGTCAACTGAATCTTCCTTATAAGGTCTACACCTACCATTTTACTTATAGGACACAAAAATGTTGAAAGCTGTTTAAAGGAAAACATGCCTTTTTCACTGCTTCATTGTAGCATTTAGTTTTTCTCATCTCCTAGATTATCTAAGCTTTAAAAAGAGTTCAGTTTAGAAAAATGACTATATTGAAGGATTTTTAACTACTTTTTTGCACCATTTTCTAACACAGATAGTGGCATCAAATTTTTTCTTCTAAGGCTGGTAGAATTTTTTTTGGTTCGTTGGTTGGTTGGTTGGGTTTCTTTCCCTGAAATCATATGGGAAGTTGGTCAGATGTCTTTCTGTTACCAGACAAGATGCCATCATTACTGATATAGACAATATGCCTAAGTTTCTAGCTGTCGGACCTACAGTACATTGGTCAGCATAAACTTATAAAGTCTTTAAGAAATGTTTTTTTGAAAATCTATTCGAGAGATGAAATTTCCAGAAATTGCTTTCCTTTCTAACAAAGACAAAAAAAAAAAAAAAAAAAACCTGTAGTCAGCAACAATTTATACCCAGAACTGCTGTAGAGACACATTTTAAATATAATAATCATTTTGGACTTGAAACTCTATTAAAAAAAAGGACTGCAGGTAATGAAAGTAATACTGGAGAGTATTCCAGTATTATTTTAACCACAGACAGATGGTTTGCTAAAAAGTATCCTTTCACTACTTCCCTCTGATTTTTTTTTTTTGAACAGTACAGAGCAAGTAAACAACTTGGGTATTTTATAAAAAGCTTGATTTTAAGTTAGTTATCTTTTTATAAACACTGCACACTTCTTTGTGGCTTCCCTTAGTCTGATATATAACACAATAACTATTAAGAAGAAATTGTTACTTTAAAAACAATTACCTATCAGGATTATTAGAATATCATATGACAAGTCAGTAAGGTATCTGTACAGATTTTTTTTTTTTTTAATTAAAGATAAGCAGTCACCTCCATTTGCATAGATGTACGATGAGGTACACACTAACTGCATTTCCTTACGTTTCTTCATTGCACTACAGCAGCCTCTGGGCTGCTCACAACATTTAAGCACATTGGCTTTTCATTTGCCTCTTGAGAGATTCTATCTCCCGTCAAGGAAGCAAGATGTAAACACATTCACAGAACAATCCTCCAGCTTGGCTATTTAAAAAGGTGAAGATATCAAGAGCTCTAATATATTACAATGGCATAAAATCCATATGATGGAGAGTAAAATGAACATATGCCAGTTAGAAAGGTACTTTAGTGGTTGTACAATGTGATGCCTAATGGGGAGCTGCAAGCAGAAGTTTGGAGTGCTGAGGAAGCCATATAGCTCTAGGGGAGGGAGCATGTACTAATAGCAATCTGGAATCTCGCTGAGTGAGTCAGTGCCATGGACATGCTCCAGAGAGCCCATGGAGAGAATACTGCATGCTAAAACAAGCAAGAAAAAGCTATGATGTAGTTGACAAATAATAGAAAAAACAAAAAAGGAAGACTTTAAAAAGCAGGATGGTTGTTACTTTCTGGGAGCATACTTCCATACTCGTATGCTGGATTCGTCTCAACCCGTGGTGGTTGCCCGTGGTTCTAGAGGGAATACTGAGGCCATCCACCTCAGGGTCAAGAAGCACTGACACCTGTGAGATGATATGCCAAATGACGTTTATTGAAGTACACTGCTGGTTTTTTATAACTTCTGTCAAGTCGGAAGTTGTCTTATGCACCAATCAGGTTCTGGATATCACTTTTTGCCCTAATATAGCTAAGCCCCTGCCCTTTCCATGACATCGTGAGATCTTCCGTCCGCCATTCCTTATGTCACGTGCAATACGTCTTGTTAACAATACGGCTACAACCCCCACACTCATATTGTTGTTTTAGAAAATAAATGGTTTTGATTTGGAAGACATGGGTTACTATTTATGCTGCAGAGCTTGCAATGGAGATAGAACTTCATAAGAACTGATAGTTGTCATTTTACTTTCTTAAGTATCTTCTAATTTAATCTATCAAGGAAACAAGCAGCAATTTAATCACACAGCAAGGTCAAAAGTATTTTCACAGTTTTATCTTCCATAACATTATAGTAACCAAAACCACCCTTTACCACTTTCTGCTTCTGCTATATTTTTTTATTTTGCAGAAAAATCTGTGACCTCAGAAGGCTTGGAGAGGTGTTTAGGGATGAGCATTATTTCCTTATTTCATTGACTACAACAAACCTACACACAATCAGAAACATCTCTGTACTGGCATGATATCATGAAATCAAGTACTTATTTTCACTTAATGCCACAATGATGCTGCAGAACTATACCTAGTAGCATGAACGTCTTAGGCAACGTTATTTAAAATGAGGACAGCCAGAGAATCACGTATGCTGAATCTGAGTGCTGAAATCACATGTTCTGAACCTTCTGAAGCAGAACAAGCTGCCTACTACAATTGAGAACAATAGTCTTCATATAAAGTGGTAAAGTCTAAGGTCCTGTCTGTCATTTTTAGCAGTGAAACTGAGGGTATTTTCATCCTCTAATAATTTTCTAAGAATTTCACAACTCCATTTTCTTGTATCCTGTGGTCATTATCATTATGATGGACAGCTCTGTGAAAAAGGCTCACATTTCTTCTTCTCGTAAAAAATCCTCAAAAAAATTTTAGAAGTAAGCTCTGTCCGTGGCAAAATTTCACCCAGGTGGCCAATAGGCCTGTAAGTTCTGTTTCCAAAGTAATATATCTTCCAGAAGTCTGAGGTCAAAGTCACCTATAGTGGTTCCTGTCCTAGTGTTATATGCACTTCAAAGCAGTGACTTTTTTTTCCTGACCCAAGCTATCAATAACTCCCTCAAAAGACCCTTACCTGGGCTCAGAAGTGAAACACCTGTGTAGAGAAAAAAAAAAAAAAAAAAAAAAAACAGCAAAAAAGGCTGCACTATGCTTTTCACCTACAGTTTGATTCTGAAGGACAGCAATGATTTCTCCTCTGTGTCCAGCCCCATTATTCTTTGTCTTTTGGTCTTCTCCAGGGATCTGCAGAGTCTGGAAAGGGAGAGAATCGGAGCCAAAAGAACACAGCTTTGACTGGAGGATAGTTATCTAGGTTAATTACTCCAGTAGGAATTATTGTTCGGAAGAAGCATGTATAAATTGCTGGGGATATGATCTTAAATAGAGCAACTGGGCTGTTTGTGGCTCACCTTCTAAGAGTTTTTTAGTAAATACAGAAAGAAGAGAGTTTCAGAGATGAGAAGGCAGCTCAAAACCCCAGTCATATTATGTGTTGTGTCACACAAGAACCACTTGAGCAGAATCTCCAAGGAGCAGCCCTAAGCCAGTTGCTTATGTACAGCCAGACAGTAATTCTTTTTTTCGTTTGTTTGCTTTTGGTGGGAGAGTCCGTCTTGCTTGCAAGACATGGGAGTAAAAATGGCAATAAAATCAGCTAATTCATAATTTACATATTAGGCAGCTGACTGTAGTGAGATTTCACGTTGGAATCAATAGAGTTAAAATTGTCTCTCTTAAGACAATGCATATGTTGTGACAGCAAAGACTGCACGTTTGGTAGTCATAATTTGCTGATTTTTTTCTAACATCTGGAGTCAAAATGTCACATCAGAGTGACAGTTTCTTTGTATTTACAGCTAAATGAATATAGAAGGTCAACAACAAACTGTTAGGCTGAAGGCAAACAAAAGATGTTTGTTGTCCTTTCCTAAAGCTCTAAATTATGTATTTTAAATGCCAAAAAATAAGGCACACAACGTAATGTAGTTAAAGATGGATCAAGAATGACCTGTTTTATGTTCCCCCAAATTTGGTGAGCTTTCCTTTGCAATGTTAAGGAGCTCTTTAAATATGTCTTGGGGAAAAAAATCTGGAATCATTTTGCATGTGTCTTAAGTCAGTAAAAGATGAGACAATAAATATTAATTATTATGACCATGGTACTTAAACAACAATGACATGCACTTTGGAAAGGCTGATATTTTGATTAGATAGATGGTAGAGAAAAAGAAAACAATTACATGGCTATTATCTTACTGAATATTATTATTTCTCTTACTGTGGATTTCTATTCATAAGTGCTTAATTATCATCTCAGATAAGCTGATCACAGATTTAGACAGAACTCAGCTTTCACTAAGCTGCTCCCAAATACCTAACAGGCACAGTTGAACTGTTGACATTTTTAAGGAAGAATTACTTCTTAGTGAGTATTTGCTAGTGCTCCATTTCAGGCTCCACTGATACTCTTTCAACTACCAATATCTGTTTTTAATTTCATGTGTTTTTTTTTCCACTCATCAAAATTAGAAAGTAAAAATGCAAAACTTTTTCTCCCCAAAACACCTGTTAATACAGTGATGCATCCATCAGAGTCTTTCCTTATGATTCAGATTAATCCAAAAGGAATGCAATTTGGGGGACATAGACCAAAGCGTGACATTTAGAATGACTGGGAGATTTTCCTTTAAAGCACACTTCTGTTCTATACTAGAATATTAGAATAGATGGCCTCAAAGGTAAGTAATGTAACAAATTCAACAGCAAAACATGATTAAAAAAAAAGAAGGAAAAATATTTGTACAGTAACACCACCAAACCAGTCATGAACCAGTGACAGACGGAGTTCTTCAAGCATCATTTTCTCAAAATACTAATTCAGTCTTATCTCTCCAACTCATAACAATGAAGGCATCAGTTCTTATGGGGAATCCATCAAGAATCGGGAGTAGAGTGAAAGCCCTATGGCTTTTGAAAACAGATCTGCGGCACTGAACATACAATCCCTGGTCAAATTTGTGTATCTATCGTTAAAACATGAAAGGAAAACTTTTAAATTTTAGGGATTTATCTTATCTGCTTGCACAAATATAGTGCACTGCGGCACTATACCGACTTATAACCATGGGGTTATAAGTCATTTTCCATTGTCCATGCAAAACTGCTATTAGAAACTGATAAATATGGGTAGATTCTTTGCAACCAAGTTCACCAAACCAAATGGCAAATTGTTTTAACTCTATTCAAGCAATATTTATCTCATTTTTGAACACATGGCAAATTTATAGTGACATGAAATTATATAATCAAGTTTGCAGATAATACAGTCTCTAATTCATCTACTTTCTTGAGCAATTGTTCTGTACATCAAAAAATGCAGAATAAATGACTATGTATTATTCCAAATAAATACTTTAAAAGATCATCTTAACCTTTCCATGTTCTGCATGTTTGTTTTTGCAGGAAAAAAAAAGTTTTAAGATTTAAGTAAACAAGGAAACTTTCAGCAATTTATAAAGATGCTAATACATGTAACTATTAACACACTTGCAACTTATAACACAGTCTTCAGTATCCACAATCAACAAAATAAAAACCTCATTGATTTTTGTTATTAACCCAAAGAATAAATCCAAAAGGATTTACAAAGCAATTTACCTTAGAGGCAGCATAGTGATTGCACATGGTATCTATATGAATCACCTCAGCAGTAACTCATTACTGCATACAGACCTGCCAATGACAGAACAGAAGACCAAAAAAAAAAAAATCTGTATTTTGAAATATAAAACCATCTGAGAATTCTTTGGAAATTCACTGAGCTTTAAAGAACCTTTATAAAACAGAGATACTTAACATTTATTGTTTTAATGGCTTGCTTCTTTAAAAACAATTAAGCAATTAGGAGAAAAACTACAGAAAATGTACATTAAATATACAGCTTGTACTGAAATATGGATGTCATATCTATCTTTTAAGTCATTTGTCCACCAAGCAGAAATATTGAAATAAAGCACACTTATTTCAAAGCTAATTTGGACAAAACTGAGCTGCATAATACACTGCATAAGAAAATTATTTGAAAAGAATATTACGACCATCTAGCTGGCATGTTCAAATGACATTCCTCTCTGAAATGATATCTGGCCCATAGCTTCCTGCATGTGGGTGAGGACAGTGTAAGAGGAATACCAGTACTTCACAGCTGGCACACAGACCTTTCAAAAGAGAGGAAAGATATCACTATAGCTAGATTATCGTTTATATTAGTGCCAACTTTAACAACAATACTGCATTTTATAAAGTCGCCATATACCATATCAGAATTTGTACAAACAGATTTTCTTGAAGCTGCTTTTGAGCGGTCCATTGATGCTTTTCCATTTCATACCTTCTTTATTCAGTAACAGAGACAAATGTGATGCATAAATCTGGTGATCCAAATTCTACAGCAAAATTCAATATACAGATTTTAGCCTCAAAATCAACAGGTGTACCTCGGGAAGAAGTCGTAAGTCTTACACAATTGAGATGTATCCTTCCATCTTATTCATCCAGTAGCAATAACAATCCAGTTTTGAAAATTATATACATTAAGCCTATCTCCTTCAGAAGCCTGCAGGGAGTTGTTGGCAGTCAGTCTGCATTCAGGATAGCTAAACACTAGTTTTCATTTTCCAAAGTCAGCTCAGTTTCCACAGATGATTTCTAAGGTAGCTGAGTAGATTCCTTCACAGTAGTTCAAAAAACATGTTTTGTCTCCTAACATTTCTTAAAGAGTATGTCCTCATGAAGGCCCATAATAACTAAATATATGTGTGTGCATGGGTGTGCATATACATACAATTAATGAAGTCTCTCCAGACTAGGGACATTTGCACTTGTAAATGTTTAATACAATTAAATATTGTATATTAGTAATTGAAATATTTGTAACGATTGCTAGTACTATGGAACTCACATTTGCTCTATACTATCACAAATCATTTCCATCTACATACGGTCAGTAGTTTGGTTTATTCCTAGGTTTTAATTCAGAGCATTTTTCTGGCTCAGCTTACTACATGAAGAAGGCTTGCATGCCAAAGCTGTGATTAACTTTATAGATGCAGTGGAATTATGGAAATGCATCATGCAAAAGTGCGTACTTGCCAAAATTATTCCATGACCTTGTGCTTAAGCTGAGTTTTAAATAATTCAGTGATGTATTGAATGAATAAATTTGTGCTGCTTGTTACTCTAAACAGTCATGCATTCACTTTTCTTGCCATTTTTAATAAAGCCTCGCTTTCTAATATTCATGAAATATTGCATTTCAATTAAATTACACACATATTGAGAAAATAGTTTGCCCTAAGCTGTTTAGTGTTGACACCAACTGTCATTTGCCTTTTCTTTTTGTATAATAACCACAGAGGTTTTATGAACAGGAAATATAAAACACTGTCACACTTTAATGAGAAACTTTTTTGATCACATATAGCAAAAGAGAGAATAAATCTAAGCTACTTTGCTCTTTTTAAAGGCTATTAATTTTGCTTAAATAGTGAAAACTCAGTGCTAACTTAAGTTCCATTCCTGGTTTCATTCATGCAACAGCATGTTAATTCTTTCATTGTTTAGGTGTTCAGTAAAAAACAAACAAACAAACAAACAAACAAAAAACAAAATTCAGGCTTTTGAGATTTTTTTTTTTTAGAAACCATTTTAAAAATGAAAAGATAATAGATGACCTAGCAATTAGAAGGCTAGTATTTTAATCATCATAAGAAAGCAAATGAGGATGCAAATGCAAAATTTTAACTACAATAATGCAGCAAAATATTACTCTCAGATTTATTTCATTGTAGACAAGTTGATTAAAATCCTTGTGGCTCAATTTATTTCTCTTCCAAAATGGAAGCCACCTTCTGCCACCTTCTTACCTACAAGTAATAATTTGATACTGTCATATTAAATACATTCCAATAGAAGAAATTTATCTTACTATACTGCTTCAGATGATAAAACTGCTTGCAATAATATTTTACATCTAAATCTATACACTCATATGGTTCTTCCCATTTCGCCTGATTGCATTTTCCACCATTTGGCTAAAATAAACAGCAAGTTCTTAATAAGACCTGGAAAACCTCATGAGGTGCATAGTACATATCACCCTTTCTGCCTGATACAGAGAATGAGAATCTGTTACTGAGCTCAAGAAGCATCAAAAACAGCTAAACCAGGACCAGAAGAACCAGCTAAGGCTGTAAAAGCTTCTCTGTGCAGTCTGGAGACCAGAACTGCCGACTCCAGTGTCGCTGCAGAGCAGCTGCCACGCGAGTTTGTTCTCAGAATGCGTGTAAGTGTTGTCCGAAGGAAGCAAATATGAAATTAATGCCCATTATCACAAGTTCAAAAGCTCAGTAAATGCCTTGCACTTGTTATTTTGTCATTCCTTGCTCTTTTCAAAGAACAGGGGGAAAAAATAGCACCTACCTTCACTTGCTAGATAAAGGAAATCTTTCATTTACGCTTACAAAACAACATGAGTACAGCTACTATATTGCATCTCTAGGCACCTTAATAGCTTTTAATTTGCTCCTAATGCACTGGTGATCTGCTACACACCAGGACCATTTGTCATAACATTTTCAAAGTATCCTGAACTATTTACTCTAGTTGCTTCAGTGTAACAAATGTGTGCCCTGAAGCACTTACAATGAATGTAAAGAAGATAGGAACAAAATCGTTGTGAGGAACTAGGCAGAAAAGTATGACAGAACCATGTGATAATGTAACTGAAGCTATTTCAGAACATAGAGAGAGACTTTTAAATAAACAAGCTAATATCATTTATTACTTAAAACCATTTCAGGAAAGGAGGTTGTCTTCACCAGAAATTCAAATACCGCTGACCTAGACTATAATTTCAGGAAAATCGTTAAGTGAGCCAGACCAGGAGCCTTCTCACATATATCTTATGTTTGATGCTTCTGGGGAAATCTGGGAAGTTACTTGGCACGTAAGTTCACATTTGGATGTCACTGACACAATTACTCACGTGATGCGTGAATGAAAGGCTGAACAGAAATGCTCAACATTTTCAACTATACCTTCACTTAACTTCCTTTAAGAAACTTTAGATGATTTATTAAGTGTCAGAGAAGTGCTCAAGAAGGCAAGAATTGACATAATGACTGAGAATAAGATAGTAACTGGACTGGACTCAGTCTCTCCATTGGCGCTAGGTCAAAATAAAGAACAATCTGAAACTGTTTTATAAACAATGTAATCTTAATATCAATGTATTAAGATAAAATAAAGCTCATTTAAGATAAAATAAAGCTCCGATTTTTAAGCACTGCTACTTCAATACAAATCAAAAAGACATTTAACAAAATTTAAAAACAGGACAATATCTCAGAATCACAGAATGCTTAAGGTTGGAAGGGAGCTCTAGAGATATATCGATATATAGAGGCGTATGCCTAAGAGCACAATTAGAGTTGAGAAGATCAACTAAATGCCTTCAACATTTGCTTTCTTAGGAAGTGAAAGTATTCTAGAATCTACCTTAGTCACTAGCAATGTAAGCCTTGGCCTTATCTCTTTCATCTTCTTTGGTTTTATGTCAGATCATTAATTTTACTTTCAGATTTCTGTTATGCTTAAATGAATTCTCTATTACCCAAATTTAATGCTCATATTGTGTACCATGCATTTTTACACAACTGAGAACAACTTTCAAGAGGCATTATGACCTATAAAGTTAAGTCATTCCGGTTATTTTTAAAATATTTTTAAAGATTTCAATATAGCTTTGGTGTTTCAAAGCTAGTACAGTGTCTTTTCATCACTGATATAAGAAACTGTGAGGGGGAAAAAAAGAAAAAGAAAAAAAAAAAAAGAAAGAACATCAGCCCATCAGCCCAGCTTTACTTAACGCAGGCCTGTACATGGACGTCTAACCTTGGGGATCAGATGCTAAGCCAAGCACCAAGTCGAAGCTCACCCTTTTCTCCTGATGACTCCCTTCATTCTCTGTATACGTTACTGAGGCTGCAAACTTTAGCCTTGCCTTGCCATAAACATCTTTGTGTGTGTGATGATTTTTATAGGCTGCAAATGCTTTTTTGTGATTACTCTCAAGCGGAGGGTGTGCATCTTCCCTTTGGCTGCAGACTGAGTGTGCAAATGCAGGCCCAGGACACAGACCACAGTAGCTCTACTCAGCCTTTTACACTGCCCTCCCATTGCGGTATCTATAAAATAGATACACAGGCAGTTTTACCAGTCGCATGGGCTGTCTCATGAGTAACAAAGGGAACAAATAGATAGTATCTAACATACGTAAAGGTACCCTATATAGTAAATTCAGAAGTAACATGGAGCTGCAGACCAATGAAGAAGGAGCATGATGTACAAGCATCATAAAATGTCCCCAGGTAAAAAGCACATAAAATGTCCCCAAGTGATTCCTATAGGAAGGGAGAAAAACCATCAATCTTGAACATTACATTCCTCCTGGCAAAAGACTCCAGATGCTGAAGATTTACTGTAAGGCCACCAACATAAACCCAGCGTGACATCTCTGACCTTAGGACTCAGAGGAGTTGGGGAAGGGTGAGCGCAACACCCCCAAAAAAGGATAGAAACTGTGTTTATAACACAATTGTATCTTATTACCAAAATATTTCTGCATAGATGTATTCTTTCTCTTTCTATAATAATGACATTTGGACTAATTATGATTCCTGGATTAGATTTTTAAACTGTTCTTAACTGTAAAGATTTTGATTATACTAACAATAAATTATTGGTTTTACACACGAGTGAGTTTCCCCTTCATCCATAAACAAAATTTTGAACATAACAAGATGACCTAACGAAAGACATTTTATATCATACCATTCAGTTTTCCTGGCATAGGCGTTTGCTCGCAGAGGAAGAGGAAGAATATGTTAGGTTCTACATTTAAATTTTATTTTGAAGATTCAAGACATTTTAAAAGATTGCAATGCAATGATCTTAATGCAATGATCTTAATGCAAGAATACAGTGATCTTAATTTATCTTACTTTTACAACACTAAAGCTGCATGAAATATCTAAGGCTTCACAGCCTTCCAGGCTGTGGAGAAGTCCAGGTTTCACAGAGGCCAAAAAACAACAACAGCAAAAAGGCATTAGTTTTGCATAAACGTTATTTGGATTTTGTTGCTGTTATTTTTCTGTTTGTTTGCTTGTTTAATTTTCAAAGTTATCTTAAGAGGTTCCATGAGCCTGTAGATGGTCTGGTTTCACATTTTTTGGAAGTCACCTCTTGCTTTTAACATCTCAAGGAGTTGTGAACTAAAAGAGAACACTTCCTAAGGGTCATAGGGAAGGTCTGTGCAATTTTTTTCCTCCATCGATGACAGAGGAAATTTATATATGGAGGCGAGACAACATAAAAGTCCATTTTCTTTGACAGCAAAGTCTTATGTAGGACTTCTCTGATTAAAATATCACTGCAGAAGCAGTGAGCTTCTGCAACTCACTCGGACCTCACATAGTTCCATGTTTATGACAGGGCAAGTACAGTATTTAACATCCAGGAGGGGTGAAGAAAGGAAGCCTATCTGAAGTACCTTCACATTACCAAATTTTCAGATGAACAAATCAAGATTCCTAACCTAAGCAATTTTATCTAAAGACCTGATATATATTAGAAGAAGGACTACTTCAGAGACTTAATAACTAGTGTCATCAATTGTGCCTGTAAAAATATTTGGGGGGAGGCATACTCAAAAGGCAAATAGGATGTTGTTCTCTGCAGAAATGCTCTGAAGAGTATGTTAAAATTGAGATTCCACTGTTAAACAAAACGGAAAGATGGCTGAATGCATCAAGAAAGGTGGCAGCACTGCAGAAGTTAAATTCTGACATACATGTCATGATCACGTAGGATTTGCAGAACACATATGCCTCTAGGTGATATCTGCTTGTAATTCAAGTCTGTGTTGGCTGAACATTGTGGCATGGTGGCACTTGTTAAGTCAAGTTCAATATGTTCATTTTCAAGATGCTCAAGTACGACAGCTGAAAGGACTCAGCATGGATCACAGGCATACATCAGGAAAAAAAGCACTACTTTCAACATTTTAAAGAGCTGCTTGTATTTTATGGTTTAGACTTCAACATACACACTCAGCGTTCATTCAATTATGTATCTTAATTTCTATGATCAGAATGGGTAGGACATCCTACTATGTAACATGATTCACGCAAAACGAAGTAATTAATAAAACACGACACAGAATACATCTTATTAGAGACTGGAGAGGTGTACATTTTGTTGGCATGCCACTTTATATTTTAGAGTTTCGCCAAATTGATAGGAACAATATTTAGGAATTCTCACATTCTGTGTCACTGCTGCCCATGATATCCATAAGCCTTTTGTGCTTGAACAAAATGGAAAGGTTTTGTCTTTCAATTAAGTGCATGTAAGAACAGTCTCACCAAAGCAGACGAAAAAGCCTTCACATCCATTATCCAACAGCAGCAATAAGAAGAGCCTAGGGGCAGACACAAGCGAAACTTCTCCAGCGTTTCTCCATTTTCCCTGACTCTAATTTTTCCAGATTCAAGATAAATTCAGCCAGGAGTGGGATTTTGCGTAAATGTAAATGAATGAACAAATGAATAAACATGAAAAATACAAATGGATGCAATTTCCTCTTTTAATTTTATTTTCTTTTATCAATATGGACTAAGTTAAAATGACATACCAAGCAGCACATTCAACTGCCCAATTCTGTGTGGGACCTGGGAAAGAACCTACAGGCTATTCAAAACAGACTCTAGAAGGTGTTTTTCTTTCAATTGTAGTATAGGACCCAGTTTAGTAAAACACTTGTAGCTCAGTTAAATATTAAGCATGTTCATATGATCACATTCATATACTTATTGAAGTTAACATACTCAAATGCTTTCCTGATAGCAACTTCACTGATGTTAACAAATATAAATCTTACCTCTCCAATGCAGATGGGATTTTTCCCTGACTTAAAGTTTAAGACAAGGGATTTCAGCCGCAATAAGTAGTATTCAGAGTATAAAAGTAATAAAATCAAGTGTGATCTCTAAAAATACAAACAGCTAAGAATATACTTAAAGTACACCATAATAAAATCTAAATTAATATTGATTTTATTGTAACAGTATTGTACCTGCAAAAACAAGTACTTAAAGTGGTTTTTAAAATGGTGACATCAAGCACTTTTGTATATGATGTATGTTTATGTTGTTTGTTTGTCGCTCATTACAAAAAGAAAAGAAAAAGAGCTGTACTAGTCACTCCACTGATCTTACATTAATAAACTTACAGACAAACAGTAGGAAAAAAAAAAAAAACAGTGAATAAGCATTTCAATTTCACTTTGCCTGGGCTCTTAAAA
Source organism: Crypturellus undulatus (assembly GCA_013389825.1). Classification (NCBI taxonomy): domain Eukaryota; kingdom Metazoa; phylum Chordata; class Aves; order Tinamiformes; family Tinamidae; genus Crypturellus; species Crypturellus undulatus. The sequence goes on from VWPW01026092.1 coordinate 215,232, forward strand.
ACACCAGTAGGTAAAGTTTAAAATTAGAATTTTATGCAATATATTATCTGGATAGCCAGAGATTAAATCAAAAATAAGCCTTTCCTGTTATATGAAAACATTCTCTATCCATAAGACATCAAAGCACATGGTCTGTTTTTTCCAAGAGTACTGGAGAATATCATACAGAGGAGATGGTTACTGATATCCAGGACAAGCTCCATTGATTTTTTCAAATACTCTGTACCAGCAATGAAAAGTCAAGGAAGGTCTCTATATCACTGTTAGTTTTCCCATGTTCTGTGAGCAATTTATATTATTTGTCCATTGAAATACCAGAATAGAACAAAGACAGAAATAACATGCATCTAAAAGAAACAGGAAGACACTGATCTCATGTCATATTTACAATGAACACTGTTTTGAGCCCAGCACTCTGCTTTGTTGCTATTGATTGTCGATAGTGAGATGCAGAGAAGGCGCGCACACACACACACACACACACACACACACGCACAAAGCCCAACCTTATTCCTGTCCCAACCTTCCTACTTGAAGGTTTACATTTTCATCCCCAAAATAAGAAAACCACCCCACTACATTTATCCAGAACTTCTCTAACATACACACTAATCTTAATGACCTATCTGTCACTTAAAGAGGTACGTCATTATGACTGGTCTTCATTGACAATTTTTAGATACACTCTCAGATAAAGAGCCTGTCTCCTCCTGTTCTGAGCAGGACGAAGGATGCCACCAGCATCCTTAGCCACTAGAATATATCATTGATAATTATATACTGAATTTAAATATGCCACTAGCATTCATTTGGTAATTACATACTGAATTTAAATAGCAATCAACCCAATGTTCCCTAGAAATTATTCATGAAAAGGATTATGTACCCTAATACTTGCCACTCAATCAAGAGTGATGCCTGGCTTACCTGAAAGTATCAATTTTGCTACCCTGAAATTCAATTGATTCTTTCAATAATCATTTACAATATATTTGGTAATACTAAATCACAGAAGCCAGAGCATTTGAGCTTTTACCAGCAGTTAATTCAGCTGAGCTCTTGCCCGCATTTTTGCAGGAGCCAGTGAGGAGAACATGGATCCTGACTTTCAGAGTTTCTCCACAGAGCAGAGCAGCTTTTAATTGACATCATTTATCTGTGAGGATATATGAGGCACTGCTGAGGTGAAGTTTCAGGAGTAAATCCAGCAACTGTCCAGTTCAAGAAATCATCAAGAAAACATTCAATAAATTTGCAGCACAGGTTTAGCTTCCATTGAACTTTAAACATGGTAAAAACATTTTGTAAAGAGAAATATACATCTATGTAGGACTATATACATATTTTTATGAACTAGCAATCCTTGGAATCCAGACAGATTATACGGAGAAACAATAAACTATTTTAACTGTAGGATACTGATGCCATCTAGGGTTTATTAGCTAATGAAAGAAACCATTACTTTTTAATCCCTGTCTGACCTTCATGTCCAGAATTGTAATCTTCAGACCAATGAGTATATGATATTTAATTCTCCCCATCCTGTAGAAGAAGCCTAAGTATCTGAGTGTTGACCTGGCCATAATTTTATGTCAGATATTCTCTCTTGCACACTTGCCTTCCAAAGCCAGAATCACACTCATCAAAAATGAATGCAGAGTACTGTGGCTTTTTTTCCACACATACCCTGAGTTTGTTTCTGTGGGAACACAGCAAAATGAAGGGGAACAAAAAAAAAGAAAAAACAGGAAAAAAAAAGAAAAAGAAGAGAGGAGAGAGAGAAATAGAGCTATGATCAAGATTCACACAGAAAAAAAGACATCTTAAGTTTTGCACACTGCTCAGTCCAGCTTCATCTAGATTATTTTTAAATAAATTAGGAAGGATCTCAGAGACAGTGAATCCACAGTGCTCTGAAACTCAACTCAGACTAATTACTTTAGTGAGAATCATTGTTTAGGAAGCAACGGAGACAGCTAGGAAAATGTGCTTTTAAAGACCTATCTGATACCAACCTCAGCTTGTGCCTGCAGACTGTTCAGATCACAGGCTAAGGTTGGCAAACATGATTTAGCTTCTCATCTAACCAGACACTGAAAGCTGATTTAACAGAGCGTGTATTGCAGTCAGCTTTTTTTCTCAGGGCACAAAAAACTTGCAAAAGCCCATCTGCTTTAAGATGCTCCCATTCTGGTCATAGACCAAGGGCTTCTGGATCACTGAACTGTCTACAGAGATCACAGCAGCATTCACCGAACAAGGAGCATACTCACCGGATGCGTATATGCATTACAGCTTTGAAAAAAAACTTCTGTTATTCCTTTAAAATATTTATTTCCTATGAATGTCTGCTCTATGGCAAAATTTATCATGCAGTTATGAATGGTTATTCCTTATTAAACTCCATTTCCTTTACTGTATTACTATTATTAATACAGATTATAACTCTTCATATAAGGAAGTCCCTTTTCTTTGTAATTCCAACACAAATGATAATTTAACTGGGTAATAAAATTAATTTCCAGCTTAGCTATCAGCTTTTTCTAAGTATTCCTGAAGTAGTGCAAATATATAATTAAAGTTATCTTAATAAAATTATCCAACAATTATCCAATTACTAACCAATACAACCATCCAGTGTATTTCCTTATTACTTTGTCTGTTCACAAACACATAGTCCCAGCTCAGGTTTACTATATACTCTGTTTCCATGATCATTTTTTCAGTAACTGTCAAAAATGAAATTCTTTTCAGTTCCTACCTGACATGTGACAAACAGCCTGATTCTATTACATGTAGGTCCATTAACAGGGCACAATAATTGAGGAAATAGTTTCCCACTCATATTCAAAGTAATGAGCAAGAACCAAATCTAAAAATGTGTTTCCAAAAGCGGGGTGGGGGCCATGACTGCAAATCCTCCTGTCTGTTCCAGGAAAACGGCAGGCTCTGCTCTTGTTACTCTCATCTCCCAAATGAGGGCCATGGAAACAGGTCTGGTTCCACAATCCCTTGGAGTTTGGAACTCCCTTGGAGGCGAGAAGCCTGATTTTTAAGCTGACTTTTTATATTGTTAAAATCATGTAAGATATCTATAAAATACAGTGAAGATCCAGGCTTTGGGGGTGTTTTTTTTTTTCCTCTCCTCTCTGAACACATAAACAGATTTCCACATAAAAGCTAAATGTTTGCTGACTAGGACAACTGTACCTATCCAGAAGATGTACAGGATTGGCTGGCAGAGAGGGAAACGAAAGAAGCAGAAGAATTTCTAATGTAGCCTAACATTAAATCACTTACCACCTACTTCAAATATTCAATTTACCTGAAGAAAACAAACAGTGGCTCATTACTCCTAATGACAAATTATTCTATAACACTGAAAGAAAAATTCAAAAGCACAGGTAGATAATTATTCCTTAAAAGCAATCCAGGTTTACATCTGTTAAGTGACAACATTAATCATGTGTCTTCTCTGTACTGTGCAAAAATTATGATCATCTAGAGTGAACGTTTTTGATGCATGTGCTTACAGAGTCAGCAAGCAGCAGTGAAATCTTCACAGTACCATTTCTTATTAAGAATTGCCTAGCTATCCATTTTTATTAGCCCTAAATGCTTTCAAATTGTCCCTTTTGAATTTCTAAGATCTAAGTGCCACTTCAAGGAGATTATATTCCATTTTGACAGTAAAGATTTAAAATATAGTATGCCTTCCAGTGCATACATTGGAAGACAGAAATGTCTAGAATGTTTCTAGACATTTACATTTCTAGCTAACCACTGTCATATAAACACCGAAAAAAAAATTATAGCCCACACACAATCTAAAAGAAATTTCTTATACCCATGTTTTCTTCTCCCCTCTTTTTAGATCAAATCAACTTTGCTGTTCAAATCTACTATATTGCAAGCAAGTAAGATTGCATAGGCTACTAACTCAACACCATCAACACCAATCTAAAAACCTTTCAAAAGTTAGGAATTTTTTTTCATCCTAGTTATGGAAGATCTTAAAACTTTTTAAAGCTGATCATGTATGAAAAATAGCTTTCCATGAAGGTTTTTCCCCTCAATAATTTTTCTGTTAAAAACAAACACAGGCAATCATGAAGCTCTCTATTGAGGGTTAGTGATGAGGCTAAAAATTGACCAAACTTCATCACAGCATCACTTCATGAACTTCATTACTGACAATCTTTATACCAAATATTTAGAAAATGCACAGTTCCTAATAACAGTGTATTCAGTAACAAATTTTACTGACAAGAAGCACAATTCTTTTTGCAAATTCTAGCTACTTTCAATATCATTACTTGCAAAGTAGTCCTTTCCAACACCTAGAGCAGAGAGGTTAGTGTGCAGTATAAGGTAGTTTAGAACAGACTTTGTATGGGCGGTACACAAGCAGATTTTAGAGAAAAAAAATAGAGATTTCAGGATCTGAAGACAACTAAAGGACAGTGAGTATCTCACATGAACTGTCAACAACTGTAGCCCCTGAATTTACAGGTAGCCAAAAAACACTGCAGAGAAACTCAGCCGGATTTCATATGTATTCATATACCATAAAACACTGAAATTCTTAAAAAGCAATCAAAAAACCCACTACACATTTAACAAAGTGACCATGTCTCTGGAAAAATTCATCTATTTTGTCTGTATTCTCATGCAACCAAGAACAAACAAGTTACGATTCAGAGGCTATGAAACTGTATGAAGCTGTTCTGCCTACAGAGCTTCTGCAGTGGATCCAAGCTCCAATGTCAAACATGAGGTAAAAAAAACAGGAGAATTCAATTCATCATCTTTAGAGTCTATATTCAGATACAACAGTAGCTGACTGATAATACAAAGCATGTGTTTTATCTGACACTGGACTGTCACTGGATATGGCAATTCAAGACTGAAATTATGTTGTTTTTTTTTATTGTATTACACTGCAAATGTTACAGTTAGGTCTACAATGAAGCTGGATGCAATTACTTAAAGTTTCTGAAGTCCATTTGAGCTTACACAATATACGTTGTGTAAGAAATATCTATCCAAAATGGAAGGTGCTGACTTGATTTAATCTTAAACTCAAGAACTACTTTGACTCTTTAACTAAGGGAAAAGGGGTGTGGGGGGGGGAAAGGTGAATGATCATTGTGTTTGTAAGTGATTACAGTAACATAATGTAGAAGTCACTGCTCTACTAACAGTAAGGTCTACTGATTAAATCCATGTGTATATACCTGATAAAACATACCTCTGAGCATCACCCCTTTTAAAATCACCACAGTGTTCTTTCAATATATTAGCAGAGAAGACAAATGTGCTCATAAAGGACTTATGTCTTACATGGTAATATCTGGGTTAGGTCAAATGCATGCAGAAAAATCCTCCTCAGCAGTGCCACAAACTGTGAAAGGAAAATGTGATAGAAGATATTCATACCAGCTCCATTTCATCAATTTCTAGGTCAGTTGTTTGTCCTTTAAAACGTCAAAGCAAGACAAATGTTCACAATTACAATCCACCTAAATAATATGCTATATTTGAAAACTAAAATATGCTTTATTCTAGCTTTTCAGATTAGCTTGATAGGAAGAAAGAATTTGCCTAGTGCAGAAAGAGAAATTTAGAATAAAAATTCATAGTCCTTTCCAGGTACTGACCTGACACCCTTTTTTATACTGTGGCAAAAAGATCACTGATGATTTTCTCATATTTTCAAGGCAGAATATTTAGGGAATGCTGCAGTCACTTCTGCCTGCCTCTCAACTATTTTCTGCCATTCAGTCTGTGCACTGCTTCACAGCTTTTATCTGTTTAAGGAATTAACTCTGTTTGTCATCACCTGTAATACAGGTAATCTGATCATTATTAAATCTTTGCAGAAATTTCCTTCACTTGCACAGGAACTTACTAGTTTAAACCTTTGAACAACCTGGAGCAAACACTGAAGTTTCTCACTGAGGCAGAAAGGCATCTTATTTTGCCTGTGCTAAGTGCTCCACAAGGTTACACAAGGTTACGCTGCCACTAAAGAAGGCAGGTTCTGCTTTGACAAACCTGGTCACAAAATTCTGAAATAAGAACCCATTTTCAGTGAGCTAATTCAAGCCAGTCAGGGAAAAAAAGAAAAAAAAGAAAGAAAGAAACAGGTGCCGGATGGTGATAGTTTTCTAGTCATGGCATTAGCACATTCCTAGTTCCTTAAGGATTAATAAGACCCTTGAGAATTAGTGACTCTTTCGATGTATTCAGCAACCTTCCTCTCTCTGATGCTGAATGTCCTAGTGACCTATGAAAAATGCTCAGCTTCTTCCAGCATTTCATATTATTCATTTTAACTGCCTTCATATTGAGGCATACAGTATATGTATATATAATAAATACCTCTACTCAAAGACACTTCTTTTTGGCTTCGTGACCTTTTTTATATTTCTTTTCATGGTGACCAGCAGATTTAGTTAGCTTTCATCAGAAGGGAATTAACACTATGGACAAGTATCTCCCCCAGCAGCCTGCATGCGTGCCAAGCCGATTCACGCATCCAGCTGAACCGTTCCACAAGGATCAGCCCAACACAAGGTATCACAAAGTACACACAAAACTTCTTTGACCTCATTCTTTATGAAGCAGAACCTCTGTGTAACAACAAAACCTCAGCGTATGATTGAGCTGAAAAAAGCTTTTCATAAGGAGAAGAGCAGAATAGGCCAAGCGACACAAAATTCACCTTTTAATCTCTTCAAACAGATCTGTACTGAGGGCACTGTGACCACAGCCAGTTGTTAGTATTTCCATTGCTAGACAGAGAAGGGACAAACATAAACCCTTTTCTCATCACTACTTTCATTTGCTGATCCATTAAGCACTTAGTTAAACATCAAATTTATAACAAAAGTTTCATGTTAATCTGGAAAAATAAAATACCAAGCGTAGAGCTCTCCTTGAGACAGAGAGAACCCACAGCAACTGAGTCTGCCTGTGTCTGTGCACCCACGATCTACAGCTATGTTTAGCACTTGCATCTTGAGTCCGATAAGCTTCCCCACCTCACACATGAGAAACTTCAAGAGGGATGATGACTAAATAAAAAATGATACCACAATGTGAAGTTACTCTGACATAAGACAAAATATATGGTACAAGGATATTTTTTAATATAATAACATACATTGTATGAGCAAATAAATGCACGAGCAAATGAGTACTGTATGAGTAAATAAAATGTGTAATTAAAATCAGGAACAAGCATCAGCTTTTTATTTTTAAAAAATCATAAATATTCAAGTGAAAAAACAACAAAGTACAAATATGGTGATCAGTATTAAAAAGCAGCATATTGCAGAAAAGTGGTAAGTTATTGATTTGATTTTTTTTAAAGCAAAACAGAACTAGAAACATTCCATTGTCCCTTTCAACTTCTGATAATAAACTGGGCAACAGAGATGCCATCGTTGGCAGAACAATAGATCCTAGAAAGACCAGTGAAAAGGTCAGAACTGACCCATCTGTCTTAAAACTGAATGAAAAGGGTGTTTGATGAAAGCTGCTAACATTACATATAGGAGTCTCTGTATCTTTCATACATTGAAATAAAAGCATAAAATTATATTAAAATTGTCAGTTTAAAAAGCAGCTCTGTGCATATACTTTTATCTCAACTTTTCATTGGCATTTCGGTTAGCATCTTAATTTGAATGGAAAGTGAATTCACTTCTCAGTGGGACTAGACAGTTCATGCAGAACTGAAGAGTTTGTGAATAATGCATTGCTAATAACTAGAAGAAATCAAAAAAGGAAACAATAAATGCTGCTTTCAAAATTCTCTATTAAAGAAATCTTTTAAAAACTTGCTAGACACTATGCAACATGAATTTGCCAGTCATTTTGGTAGTCACATGAAACGATTTTACATTTTCACTACATTATCCAATTTCCTATATCAATACATTATTGTACAGTTATGTCCTCAAAATAATAATCTCTGTAAACAAATGGGTGATGCATTAAATATACATTAGCTGCAGAAGAAACTAAGCCAACTGGAATCACCTGTATGTCTGAACATGAGATTGTATCTTTTTAGTGCCATTTTCTAAATCTGGCCTTTCAGGTTTGGATGCTTGTGGGAGGAGATGAACAGGTAAAAGGCAGGGTCATATCTTTTGTCATATTTATTTAATTTATTTTTTCTAGATAACTCTTATTTACTACTCCCAATAATTTGATATGCAAGTACTTAGTTTCTATGGGAAATGCACTATTAAATTAAATGCACTATTAAATATTAAATGCACTAGTCTATTTAAATAGACTATAGTTATCTAAATATCTAAATATGAATACTGAATAATGGTGTTACATTTTAATAATTGACATTACCTGTTCCTATGTCAAATGTGCAGGTCCTCCCACATTAGCTACAACTCTGCAGTGCTTTCACCATCCTGCTTTCTCCCTTGCTTTGCAATGGATTCTTCTATTATTGTAGCATTTCTTAAAATGGTTCAAGAACATCCATAAAACATATTACTGCACATTACAATTTGTTAGAGTAATTTTGATGGGGGCACTGGATTAATCTCTATAAAATTCTTTTAGACCTTTTCCTAAGGGTAATGTTTCTTATATAATGAAATCCTGTAAACACAAGGGTCTGGCAGTGAACCATGGCTAAACTGTGTAAAATTAAATTCACGAAATACTGCAGAGTTCTCCTTTATGCTCATCCAATCCTTGGATAACTCATGGGTAATGCTACAGAGAAAATACTGAGCAGATCTGTGCCCTGACATGCTTATTCAGCTAAGAAACTGCAATCACATCTCCTCGGCCATCACAGGACACTGGCCACATCTGACAGAGTCACCTGAAAGTTGGTTTCCTTCAAAGGAACCAAGTGGGTGTGAAGAAGAAGAGTCACTGCTGATGGTTCTCATATCTTTGCTCGATAGGGAAGCAAAGAGCAAGACAGACTCACAACAGAAAGGTCCACCATTTTAGCCACAGCCTGAAAAAATTATTAGAACATAATCATTTCTAAGACTAAAATATATAGGCTAAACAAGACTAGCTTTTCTAAACCATTTACATATATTTTTAGAAACTCAAAACATCACATTGATAATCAATCAGCTCAAGATCAATGGCTATAACACAAGAAATCAGCCCAAAATTAGCGTCTGATGTTCTTTCATGGTAAAGATTTGCTAGCCTTATGTTACTGTAGAGAATTAAAGCATTTAATGAAACAAGTTTAAATGTGGCATGAAAGTTTTTTTTTTTTTCCACAAGGCTGAAATTAATCCTTTGTCTTTGAAATTCTCAAGAGTAGGAACCATGGTAGTTATCAAAATCAGCCCTTTGAACCATACATCTAATCTAGCAAAGCAGTGTGCCCCAGTTCTACAAGAGCAACATTTCAAAAATCAATAGAATAACTTATGTGCTTAATATGCTTCATTTACAAAGTGGTTTCCCTGAGCAAATCAAGGAACTCGGCTATTTTTCTCATACATGCCGTACCTGGCAGAAGTAAAAAAGGCTTTGTGAACTGGCAAGAAGCAACATCAGATTTTTACTGCGTGTTCAATAGCTAATTAAAATAAGCATGACTGAATGAAATAGCAATAAGAATCTAAATGGAAAAAAAAAAAAACTTTCAAGATTCAAAAGAAAATGCTTCTGGGCAGACCCTTCTCATTTTTCTTATTTTCCTTGAACAAACTGTTTCAAAACAGTCATGTGTGCTCTGATCTCTCTTACTTAAATTATTTATTTATTATTCATGGTGCTGTTTATAAAAGAAAAAGGTCTTATCTGATGAACTGGGAAGAATATTTTGTCTGTATTTAGAAAGCAACACTTAATGGTGAAACAAAAGAATTAGAAAACACAGCATAAGGTTTCTCAGTTCTAACTTGCCTTGATTTTTATAATGTTACTATTTTATTATATTTAATATCACAAAGATGTTTTTGAGGAATTTTTTTTTCTTTTTTTATTTGAACCTTCCCTATCCAGTAAACTGGCTGAGGCTGAAGAAGATTCTGCTTTTACAGAAGTAACTCAATACAAGTATTTGGTCCATGAGCTGCACTGACCCCTCAGTAAAATAAAATTGAAATTCTCTTTAAGAGAAACAATCTCCTGAACAATTAACAGAGGATGCTGGGTTTGAATTTCTGGTACAGTAAGGGACTAATCTTCCCCTGGCTCTCATTCCCAACAGCCCGCCACACTCACAGCGGAACCAAAGGGAAAGCAGCTTTGCAGCAGGGAGAGTCCAGCTGTGGGGTTTATTTCTGACAGACAGAAACAATTAAGGAACAAAAGTTGTGGAATGCAAATTTACTAAACAATTTGCTAAACTATTACTAAATTAGTTAAAAAAAAACCCTGCTAACCTGACTAAACCTTTTATCTTCCTACAGCTCTGAGACAGGAAGAATTAGTTCAGTATTGCAAACTGACTAATAGATTTTTTCCATGGAAGGAACTCTGTAGTCAGTGCAATAATTAAAACACAGATTTAACTGCTTAAAAAAAATGTTTTATACAACACCCACACGAGCAGAAAACTTTGCTTCAGTAGTGAAAGGACAGTTCAGCTGTAGGCTGTTTTTTATATGTATAGTCTTAGTTGACAACAGCCTTTGATGCATATCCTTAGGGCAGATTTGACATCTATTTCACCCCAGGCAGGCACAGATCACTTGAAGGATGTTTCTATATAATGAATGACTGACTGCTAGAAGCCATGTCATTGTCCTCCTCCACCTCTTCAGATCTAATTTGCAGGTCAGGTGCATCTCATGACATGTCTAAAATGTCTCCCAGTAAATCAAGCAGTGAGAAGAGATGCCTGAAATAGTCCCCATCATGCTGACACCATAAAATCATGATGAGTGATCTTGAGAATGTGTGGATAAACTGAGCTTGCTCCTATATTTAGTCCAGATAGGGCACCATTTAAAAAAAAAAAAATCACTTTTAAGATCTATGTAGAAGGAAAAAAATAAATTAAAAGCCTCTACATCTTCTTTAAAAACAAAACAAAGTTTTTTTTTTCTTTTTTTCTTTTTTTTTTGTTTTTTTTCCTGCTAGGTTTTTAAATTCTGCTCCCATTCATCCATCTTCTTGCCCTTCAACACAACATTCTCCGCAGTGCCAAAGCCGTTTAATTGTAAAATATTTACTTTTATAGCCCATCGTTAAATACCAGTCTGCATTTCAAGCATTCAAATTTACTTCAGAAGATTTTTCATGACCTGTTAACATAAGGTGATGGACGCTTTGTAGAGTCCCTTGGTAGATAGCATAACAAAGTAGATCTTGGAAATATAAATAGGATCAATACCAGGCCACCTGTGAGCTAATCATTCCTAAATTGTTACTTTAGCAAAGTTACCATTGCAAACATGTCTTCTAGTGATTATAGGATGAACTTGTTGTTTATTTATTCTTTCATTCCATGCCTTCTACAGTAGCAAAAAACACTACCTATGAAGAAGAGCTAATCAATTAAGAACGAGTAAAGAATAAAATATTTCTAGAGGCAAACAATCCACAGTAAATAAAACCTGCCCTTTCCCCGTGCGATTTGATTTGCTAAACATCTGAAAACATTTCCGCTCACAAGTCTGTTACAGCAATTTAATTCTTTTTATCTTCCAAAGTGCAGCTGTGGAAGGTTTTGTTTTGTGTAAAATCAGCATAAAAACAAGAAATGAGTTATCCACCTATAAATAATTGTTGTCATAAGGAGATAGGTATTTGGCTAGAGCACAGATTCATAAAGTATTAAAGGAAAATAGTGATACTTTTATTTTTCCTCTTGAAGGGCAAAGAATGTTGTCCTTCCCAGTTTAGTTTTAGTGATTTTTTTTTGCCGGAGTTGAAAACCCATTAAGTGTAGATAGATTAAAAATGTTTGCTTTGCAGCACAAATACTTCATGCAGTGCTTAACGAATATACTACTGCAAATTAAATACACAACAAGGGAACTGATCACTTCACCCCCAGAAGAATATGTAGGACACAGAAATTTGTTCATAAAATTCTGCATAACATGAAGGTCTTCTGGCAGTTAATTTCTCCTAACATTCGCAAAAAGAATTTATTGAAAAAGATTAAACCACATACGTCTGTTCACACACATCCATATAGATATATCTATACGTACACAAAACAGAATTGAGAAGGCCCAGGCTGAGATTAGATATAGTCAGTTACTCAAGCTGTCATAGCTTTATATTAAAAAAATTTTCAAAAACAATATTATGTGCTTACAGTTGAACATATTAAAATTTCCTCTAAGTCTGCAAGCATACAGCATCTTTACCCTGAAGGTCTGGAAGTTCGATGCCTTGCAGCATCTCCCTTAACACCTACCAAAGGGTATTCAAAAACTCCATATACTTACAGGCTGTATGAAAACAAATGCAATAGAGTGGACAAACTGGCAAATAATTTCATAGCAAAAATAGAGCCACGTGAAGTACTTTGTCACCACACTTGTTCTATGTATAATATGTGAGAAAGGAAAGGTACAAATGTAGGAGTAAATTGGATTTAGTAGTTATGAAAAAAAAATGCCATTATATTTTCCACGGAACTTCAGTCAAAGAATAGTATTTAATAGAATTTAAAAGCAACATTAAAAATCCATTTTAATGCATCGAAATACCTTAGCTGCATTTTTTTCTTCTTCTACAGTATTCTACTTGACTTGACAGGGGAGTAAAGACAACCTGAGTCTTCTACTCATTGACTTGCAATACAGATTTTCACTTCTTCAATAGTAATAGAAAAAGATTCCATACTCTATAATTCCATAATTCTAGAAAGAAACAAAATATTGCTATTATTTTGTAGCTATTATTTTGGCTGAGAAACATTTTCTATGCCAGCCAATTTAAAGTTTGTGATTTTAAACCTCAAAAAAGATAAACAAAAGGCAAAACAGAGAAAAGCACTTTGAAGTGAAATCTAAGAGTGATTTTTTTCAAAGATAAACATATATGTATCTGTAGCATCTCTTACTGTGTGTTTTGACTAAAACTTTCCACTCTGGAGCAGCAGAATTGCAAATCCAGTTAAAAAGCACAGAGTTACGATCAAAGCAGCACCAGAAGTAAGGTAAAAAGAACCAAAAGATGAATTAGTAATTTAAAAAGAAAACAAAACAAAAGCAAAGCAAAACTTCCTATTCCTTTCTTTGGACAGAAATAGCTTGATTTGGGGAATTATAATTGTTGTTTAGAGGTTAGTCTGTTCTTTTTTTAATCAATATTAGAACTTTGTTTTCTGCTTTTCAATCTAACAACAACCAGTACATCTTTATTAGCAGATACTAACAATGTACCAACTTAAATAATTGCAAGTACATCCTCATAATGCCTACTAAAATCAATGATACTTTTTAAAAAGCTTATGATATTCTTGACTACAGTCTCTGCTAAATGTGAAACTTAAAGACAGCACAGTTAGATCATATAATCATTATTAATTTTCTCTTAACATTTATTTGGTTTATGAGGATTTTTAAACTTGTCATTCTCTTGAACAAACTCAAAAATGCTCACTGAAGTATCTAACTATCAAGTTATTTATCAAGTCTGTGTTTAGCTGTACTGGTATTTTTTAATTTACTTTCTGGTTTGTGAGAACTGTGCTTACATTTCACTTCTGCTGGGCTTGAAAGCTTTCAGTAAGCTCAGATATGATTGCTGTATACTGGTGATCATCTTTCTTTTCTTCTCTTTTCCTTTCTTTTGCTGACTTCCCTAAAATAATTTACAGCCCCTCAGGAGTCTGCAGTCCACAAACTGAAAACCACAGAAATGTATCATTTGAAGTATGGTCTTTTCTGTGTCGCATTTTTCCAGATCATACGCACAGGAAAAATATTATGGTTAAAATGTTAAGAGGGAGGTTCCTGAAGGTTTCATAAAATGATACGATTTCTTAACACATCAGTCAGAAAATGTTACTATCTTACTCAAGAAAAAATATTTTAGGAATTTGCTTGGCATCACACACAGCAGTTAATTATGTAATGTTTTGTTTGATGTTAGAACAGGCCCATTTATCTCTGGTTGTGGCACTGATGGTCATGTCTAATAGATTGGTGTAGAGTAATTTTTTTCCCACTGGCACAATCATAAAATATTCATTTCAAAATTGAATGTATTCATCGCAGCTGCCATGGAACAATTTATGTTTTAAAGAACAGTGAGATGTTCCAAATTGCTTGGAACCTGTTCAGGCTGTTCAGGTTGGCAAATAGAGATCTCACTGCAGGTAGCATATGCATTCTGCTGGATTTAAAGGCCAGGCATCTACACTTTTTGTTTTTGTATTTCATAATAAAATTAGAATGCTCAGGCATGCCGAACAAGAGAATTAAATAACCTTTCCCATAGTTGTGCATGCTTCTCTCTGTGCATTGTTCACCACAGTTAGAACCTCTGAGGACACCTGGGTCCTACTCAAGAATACTACTTACCTCTGATGTTTATTAATGCATTGACAATTCTAAGGCACTCAACACTTTGAGAATATGAGTAGGATAAACCTTACATTATGCTTGAAAATTGGTGTCGTTACACCTTTTTACAAGTTTGAGTACTCTGAAGTACTTGGACTATTCTGCTCAGGCACTTGAACAATATAATTCATTTCTTAGTAAGGTAATGTACCTGGGGGAAATTCTGGAGGTAAAATTGGTTTGGAATTCGCATAAGAATCTGTTTCTTCTGAAACGCAAGCAGGACATTACCAGCATACATGTACACATACATGTTACACATACACTGGAGCGTCTGGAGCTACAAAACCCACACAGTTCACCCTTATGTGATAAACACTTCTGAAGCACAGGAGATTCAGAGCAGCATCACAGTTAGGCACAGCACAAAAAGGTCACGGGTGCAATAAGCAAGCCAAGTGACCAGGGCAAAGAGGAAACTGCACTGCTGGTCAGGTCCTAACACGGGCCCTTTCAGTATGACTCACCGTGGTGGATGCAAAGAACAGTCGAGAGGGTGCAGAGCTTCTGGAGTTCAGCTCTGCTCAGGAGCTACCGCAGCCTGGACTATGTGCAGGACTGCGATGATTCTGAGGCTGATTTCGTCATATAGTTTTAAATTTTATATAATGTAGTTTTAAGTAACTTCCTGTTAAGTCTAAAGCCCAGCCAAGTAGCCTCAACACAAATATAAAGCTCTGATAAAATTCTGAGTATCTTCATACGGTGCTTTCACAACTCACCTACCAGATGTTCTGAGGATTGATTCTTTCTTACTTTTGTGAATGGGATCAGAACACTGTGCATGCTGGCCTGGATTACAGATGCTTTAAAATCTCTGATTGAAGAAAACACACATACTTAATATACCTGACTAGACACTTAAATACTGTGAGAAGGAATAAACATGCTTGCGAGTGTGTTGATCTCACACACCCAGCCACAGTTTTTGCATTATCATCTAAAATATTAGGTCTATCTAAGAAGGACTATATCTTTGCTTACAGTGAAATAGAAATTTTTTTTGCTCATTAAATAATGGTCATTGTGAAAGTTATTAAGTTTCATATATATATGTGAAACGTATTTTATAAACATATTTATATATATATATATATGTGATATATATAAAATACATTCTTTTAAAGAAAGGGATTTTGTTCACAAGATTCCTCTGAGAGAACCATAAGCTTTAAATACAGATATGACATTGTCTTGAAACCATGTTATGACAGACATAAATATACAAAATATCGCGGTGACTCCATGCCCACCGTAACACCTTGCTGCGCGTTCCAGGGCAGGCCTTTCCCACACAGCCAGCCTGAGGTGCTGTATCTGACAAAGCAGCACAATGAGGCTGCACTAGCATTTGTTGGGAGAACATGGCTTAATACTTGCAAAAGATTAAATTGACATCTGTGTATAATTACGAGTAGCCAGAATCCCAGATGAGCTCATTTTCCACTATGATGTTTATACAGCCTTCCTAAAGAACAGGGACAGGCAGCAGAGCACACAGAAGTTCTCTAGAGTAAGCAAAAGGGACATGCTACTTGGTGATCTGTCAGATCATAAAAGGCAAGGAACACAGATGGCTGTAAACTCGGAGAGAGCCCCACCGAAGCCGGCTCGGAACTCCTTGCAGGCATCGCTTGGCCACAGAGCTCCCCGCAGCAGACAAGGCCTCTGTGTTGCACAGCTACAGCAGTGCACACTGCCAGTCACAAAACGGGTGAAATTACAGCGTGCACAGAAAAAATGGGATCGGTTCAGGACCAGCCTCAGATCGACATACAAACCCCAAAGATAAATTTGAAATTAGGAGTGATAACAAGAAGGGAAGAAAAACAGGCAAAATGCTTTCGTAGTATCTAAGCAGGCATATAAGGCCAGCAAAAAGAAGTACTAGAAGGTTTCTTCTTTTGCTGCAAGAATTAATTTCAAAAATATTATTTCTAAATATGGCATCTAACTTCAAGCATCTATAATACAGGTTCTGGATACTAAGATAGTCACTGCAACTTTCTTAATGGTCTAATGGCAAGAAATAGCCACTTGAAGATGCAATTATTCTAGCCTCTTTTAGATATCCACTTCAGGATGCAAATAATTATTATCCAGATTATACTGATTAGAACTCTGCTGATTATGATAGACGCTTGGAATGCTTAGGGCAGAGATGGATACCACCAGAAATTATGAAATACAAGAAACTTTATGAGGAGATAACTATTTTGAATCTAACATAGAAGGATTATCAACTATTAATATCTGATTAAGGAACAAAAAATGAGTCTTAACCCAGCTAACCTGTATTGCTTGTCTTCAAGGCAGCAAGGAGGCTCAGCTGTACTGGGGTGCAGAGGAGGAAGGATTTGTGGGAAAGCTGGGAGAAGAAACCTCACTCTGGCAGCTGTAGGTATTAGTTAGCTCCGGGAAAGGTGACAACTGATCTTGAACAGCTGCCCTGACCACTACACTGTAGGCTCCAAGAGAGCAGCTGCCTCTATGTTCAGATCCTGGCTAAACATGTAGGTCTCATTCTTGCATTCCTGCCCAGGTTTGAAGCTGAAGAAGATTCCAGGAAATGGGTATATGTATACTGGCAACATTCTAGATGCCACACAAGTTTAAAGAAAAACGGAGTGATGCTAACACATCTCAGGAATTACAGATTTTAGAGGCAACTCAGTGTACGTACAAATCAGATTCACCTAAATTCTTTTTCAGATTATTTCCTAGCAAGATGATATATTTTCAACACAAGGAGATAAAATTTTTAATAGGGTAGAATTTCTCAGTAGATTAGAATGCAGATGAAAAATAAGAATGTGAGGGCCAGATTCTAATGTATAACAAAGTATCCTCACTTTGATCCAAAAGTATGTGCTCAGTGTACAGCAATGATGTTTGCAGAAGTACTTATCACCCGATTATAACCACAGTTTTCACTTAATGTCTTTATCCTATCCCTTAATTGTATGAAATAGGTGATATGTGGTAATTGCTAATTAAATACTGAAATGATCCTTTTGGAACGTATTTACTATCCCATGCAGTAATCTCATAGCATTAATATAATTAAATATGTATTGGTACACTATTTGCTGGTACTTGGCACTCTACCTAAGTAGAAAACAAGTTTATTTTTATTTGTTAAGGCATTTCACTTACTCATGAGGTGTTAATTTTAATGATCACTGCTAGTTCTTTATACTTAAGCAAGTATCCTCACTTGTTAATAATTTACTTCCCTGTCAGGCTCTAAAAAGTCACATCCCCATTCAGCCATGATGCTAAATAATGCAAAGTTACATCATTGATGTAACATCATAGCATACTTCATGTTTGATACATTTTCTAATGCAAGGTGCATCATATTTTAGATGACTTGTTCCTGGGTAATGATTGCTTCTCTGGTATTTTTCAAGCAGGCAGGGAAGTCACTAAAGCAGGTTTAGAAGGAAGAAATTAGGTTTATAGGCAGAGGCAATATCTTTTACTGGACCAGCTGATGTAAGGGGGAACAGTCAGTCAAGTTATCTGGCAAGCAGTCATGTTATATTCACTTCTCTTTGGAAAACAATATTGTACAAAAAGGAACAAACTAAAATACTATTTTCATAGTTCGTGTACGGATTAACAGAAACCTAATTTTGAAACAAAACAATTTTGAAAGAGGGATCTTCAATTTGCAAAGTTAAATAGCTACAAATAATAAAGAACACTATCTTACTAATTAAACCTACTAATTTCAGCTAGTGGTAATCCCAGTAAGATTATGGGAAGTATCCAGATTTTCAAGTCCTAAAAATAATTCCTTTAATATCATATATCTTAAACACTTTACAGAAAATTATGCAGCTGTTAAGTCATCCAAACAAAAAATTGCAATACAATGACACTATGACATATGTACACAATGATATCTACGCACATACATATACAAAATGTGCATGCACAAAATGTGCATTTCTGTTCTACACAAAGAACCACGCAGAGGTCCCATGCAAGCTTATGTCCTCACGACAGATCCTATACAGCGGCAGCAGCTTAACACAGACAGCAGTTCAGTTATCTAACACAGCCCTTAGAGCACCTCTAAACACCACAGTTATCCAGGTGAACAAGGAAATGAGCAAGTGAAGGAAAACCCAAACCAAAACCATATTTCTGCCAGGAGATAGCACTGAAGGACCCAAAAATGAGCTAGTGATTTTCCCCTATTAATTCATATTAGACTTCCACAAATGCAGTTATGAGAATATGCAGAGACCTAAAGTTTAACCAGTTGCTTTAAAGAAAAGAATAAAAACATGCAGAAATGGCATAGGAGATTCTTTTACTCTAGACTTTATTTAAAGTTGTTATTTTTACTTATAAGAGCATTACTAAGTGGGCATAACATCACTTGTTTGTATATGTAAATCTTCAGGAATAGGCATGCAACAGGAACTAATGTCAACTCTTTGAACTATCCTTTGATTTCAGTTTTTCTTCCCAATATTCACATTGTCAGAATCAGCAGTAAGTGCATCCATCATCTCTGCTGAGATCTTTCTTTCTATAACAAAAAATCTCATGCCTCTTACTGCTTCCATCTTAACTATTTATCTGAAAAGAAGAAATCAAATGCAAATAAACCAGAAGTTACTAGACAGCTCATCTGAAAACCAGGAAGTTTGTAGTCAAGTGAATATATTTTTGAAAAATTTATTACAAAACAAACAAACAACAACAACCAACAGCTTTGAATTGACTTGACAGTGCCAGGTCTCCAGACTCATGTGAGCTTGCCTTGGCTAACTAACTTGTTTTACCTTTGCTGTGTTAAAAAAAAAAGGCTGTTAGTAACTGCCTGCCAACAATACCCCACCGCACCGACATCTCACACATACACATTCTCCTGATAATAGTATCATTTTGTTGTACTTTTTATCA
Organism: Crypturellus undulatus; assembly: GCA_013389825.1. Lineage (NCBI taxonomy): Eukaryota > Metazoa > Chordata > Aves > Tinamiformes > Tinamidae > Crypturellus > Crypturellus undulatus. The sequence continues at coordinate 234,704 of VWPW01026092.1, forward strand.
GAATCTTACAACAGTAACTGAACTAACAGTAAGTTCCTGACTAAAGTAAAGACTAACTGATCTGTGTGACAGTTTATGCAAATATTTTGTCCTTACAAAGCAAAAAAAGACAAACAGAGGAAGGAGAACATAAAGGTTTCAATGTACTAGATCTTAACATAAAGATAAAATTAATCCAGTTTATCAAAACTGAGTAGAGAAAACACATCTGTTTAGTTCCTTAGCAGATTTCTCAACTGAAATGTAACATGGGTAATTAGTAAAGCAAGCAGTGTATTATCTGTGTCATTTCATCATCGCATAGCAATTCAGTATTGCAGTCTATGTTTCTGTTCAAGTGCTAATACGACTTCTAATTTTAATAACTTACTGCTCTGGCACATCTTTAGCTCATCTTTTTAATTGTATTCTGTATGAATGTTTGAAAGCACAGCTAAAAGCTTTGACAAATACTACAACTACAAAGACTTTTATAATGCCTATTTTTCTAATATAATCCTAAAGGATTATATATCAGAGGAAAAGGGAGTTTTTTGATTTATTTCATCTTTTACATAATCTAGTTTACTATATATCTCCTTATGAAAGGGTGATTTGTCACATGCAGACATAAGTGCTCAATAGGAGATTCTAAACATTTTTACTTTTATTTTCTTTTTTTCTTTTTTTAAATACATTAGACTCTTATTTAGAGGTGTCCTAAGGACTTGGCAACTTATCTTATATACTCAAAATACATTTTTCTAATCATATATATAGTGTGTGTTTATTAACTGTGCAGAAATATATCATAATTTTATTGCTGTGACTGATATCTCAGATCATTCCATCCATGAATTCTTATAAATACGACTAAGAAACACATCCTCTGAGGAGGTCAGTATGATAGACATTGTCAGTGGATACCCACCAGGCTATTCTGTAGGCAAAATCAAGTTAAAAATGCCATTTTCTTCTAAATTCAAGTCTAAGTACACACAGAAACCTCATGGCTATCACAACTGCCTACACATTTGACTTCTAAGTTGCAGCTCAATTCTGAGATGAATTGAGTTCATCTTATAACCCTTTGAGCCCTACCAAAAAGCTACAGGATGATTACCAAGAGAAAAGGGATAAGTTGCTTCCCTTAAAGTTGTTTTACTGTGCAGAATTAATTCAAGCTTCAGTGGGTGAAAGAGGGAGTATAAACAAAACTGGTCAAGAAATTTCTCTAATGGGATGAGAGAAAAAGTTGTTAACAGTTCCCTAAAACAATAATGATTTTGTGGCTTACCCACTGTTTAAGAGTGTTTAGGCAGAAATAATCCGGTGATGAGGATTTTATCTAGATTTTCATTATATTAAAATGTAAACTTATTTTAAAGAAAAAAAGAATAGATTTTTCTGGAATTTACTACAGAAAATGGAAAAGTGCTTGAGTCACTTCTTACATCTATGATTTAATGCCTCTTTCAGCTGCGAGTGTATGTAACAGTTCATAGCTACACTATTATTATTAAGTTTCATTTCTAAACCAATTCTGAAATGTTAGCACTTGGTAATAGTTTGCCTTTGATAAAAAAAAATCAGTTATTCAGAAGGCCTAAGAAATGTGGTAATTTAACTGTGTGATGCTGTGCAACTGCAAAATTTTTGCTATTTGTAGTTCCATATATTCTGGCAGAAATATCTTTCTGTTTTCGTCATAAAAGTCTCTGTAACATGAGTTCTTTTGTCATACCAGCAAAAACTGAGACCTTTCCTACCAGACAATGCAAAGAAATCCCAGTGTCAGGATCCACTCAACGCCATCTCTCAGAGCAGCATTTTGGCTAGAGGATGCCTTGAATCTCTTCCAAACCACATGGCAGAAAGAACTAAAAGTTTCACTTTCTTTCAGATGGTCACCAGGACTCAGAGGAAGAATGGTTGTCACATTGCATTAGGATATATAGCCAGCCACAGTATATATCCTAAACTGGGAATTTACCGAAATGCTTCTGTGTCCTGCATTTTAAACACAAACTTTATTTAAAAGTAGGTGCCAGGTAAACTCCAAGTGAATTGTATTGACGATTTCATCCCAGGTAGTAACGATACTGTCTTACTCTTATAGTACAGTTCAATAGTTTGTATAGGCCTCAAAACATGGATGTGCTATGCGGCTCCAATTATGTCAAATTACTCCAATATCTCTGAAAAGTAACAAACATTGAAGCTGCATTTCTCAGATTTTCAGCAGTAGTTTTCTCTGTTATTGCCAGTTTATGTCAAAGACACATGGTTTAGAAGAAGAGGTTCTCCTAGGAATACTTTTGCTTTCAATAAGAATTAGTACTCTGTTTCTTCTCCATATTATTTCAAGGCTTTGATGTCTTAGCTGAAACACAGCATTCTTTCATCTTGACTTTCAGTAAAGGAAAGCTTATTTTTATTTATTTATTTAATGATATTTAGAAATAGCTTAAGCTAATTAATTTAGCTATCATTACAGTCTTGACGTTCATACTTTAAAAGTACTACTTTTCCATCAGTAGAAATACATATATTGCTTAAGCTGAATTTAAAAAAAAAAAAATCTGTTCACTTTTGGTGTTGCAGATATATATCCATTTTAAAATACACGGAAGACACAAAAGAAAATTAGGGGTCCAGTCAGTCTTTCTATTGTTGTCAATCTATAGTAGTGGCTCCAAAGATCCATTTTTCATCATTCAAATCCCAGGCATGTAATCCCAATACAGTTGAAAAAAGGCAGGGTTATTTGATGATAAACCTATCATAGAAGCTAACATTACTTTGCATGTTTTATAACTCTCTCAGCATCACTAGCCTTTATTCCAGGCACAGTGCCTTTGCCACAAGGTAGGAAGCAGATCTCTATGGAAAAAAAGATTAGATGACCTCATCCTATTCTACGCCACTGGAGTGTCCCTCAGATTAATAATAATTCTCTGCTGGAAATGTCCAGCATACACACGATACCAAGTGTACAATGTCTATTGCTTTGCTGTATTTTTCCATATAATTAATGAGCTATCTATGGGCTAACAAGCCCATAAACATTTGCTTACAACAGGGAAATACAGTATCCTCAAACATGGTATCTCAGTGGTCCACAGTTTTTATAAATCTGGTAATTATTATCCAAAATAATTGTCAAAATATAATTGCATGTATAAGTGGTTTGATTTTGAGAAAACACAGTGCTCAGTATTTCAGTCAAATCTACAGTCCAAGGAGATAAATATGAACATATAACAAGTAATTCATTTTTTTAAGAAATTAAAAAATCATATACTACACATTTGTAATTTAAGACACTCTCTACTGTTAGTCATTATGTCCAGAGGAAAAAAGGAAATCCTTTTCTAAAATTTGAATTGCTTACAGTTAAGGATCTGAAGTACTTAAAATTTAAAGAATTTATATTCCAAATATTTTATTCATATTCCAGGGATTTGTTGTAAAACCAGCTAAAAAAGTTGAGCTAAAATTTTGCATGCCAAGTTGAGAAGTAATTTAGAAAACACATTTGAAATCTTGTCTTGTAACTTGTTCATATCATTTTCTCCTAATATAGATTCCTCTTTCCTCCTTTTAACATAAATTCAATATTCTTATAAGCAGAGCCCTATTAACGAGCTCTTTCACTGAAGCTTAATTTTCTGTAACCCAGGAAATACTCACCAGTATTGTGACCGCCAACCGCCAAATCCAGCTATAAATGAATAAATCAATACTATTCAGAGAGAACCACCATACCATTCCACCTTAAATAGAGGTTTATCAATTTATTCAGTATTTGATCATCTCCCATTTGAGATGAGAGAGCATTCCATCTATGTTTAATCAGAAAATTAAATTACCATTTTAATAGATTGAGATAATGTATTATAACTGTGAGTGTGCAAAGAAAAGGACAATGAATATCTCTTTTAGATCCATTTTAGATCTATGCACCTAATTCTGAATAGTTAAAAAGTGAAAGAATCAATTACAACCACCAAAATAAGTTTATGAAAATGTAATGAAATGTCTGAGGTAGAGAGGACACTGAGGTAACAAGTGATCATACATAAAGCCATCAGTTGGAGGCTTGCAGGTCTACTTTCATAAATCAAATTCTTGGTAAAACTAAAATTATTTCATGTTTTCATTATAATTCATTCATTATCAATAGAACTGTCTCAAACAAAGGTGAAAATAGTGTTACATCACTGAAACATGAAAATATTACAGTTATTTTCCTTACATATTGATCACTAGCAACCATAGATAAAACACAATCACCTGAAAGACACCTTACCACGAAATATGCTCCAAGACATTAACCTAGTGATGGGTTCATACTGAGAATCATCTCCTGAGACATCTTATCTGCTTGAGTCATAATTACAAAACCATTGCATGTCGAAGTAAAGAAACAGGAAATGTTACACACAATACATGGAAGCACAAACAGGCCTGGCATCTGCAAGAAGAGATAAATCCAAACTAACATTTGTAACGCACTTATTTGCATGCATCTAAGGAAAAATCTTAAATTTTCTGGTCTATTTGTGCCTCTTTTTAGCAATGTTAGTTTTTTTACCAAATATAACCAAGTATCAAATATAATATATTTGATATGTAGTCAAATATATAATATATTATATAACTATACATTATATAATTGTTACATATTATATATAATATCAAATATACTAAATTTGATATAATTAATATAATCGAAAAATTGCAATCAGAAAATAATAAACGTGTCTGGTGAAACACCTCTGGCTTGACATAAAGTACTTGTCTGACTTCCTTCCCCTTTCCTCATTTGCATAAATGACTTTTGAGAGTGGTGATCGCTTTTTAAGTCTTGAAGTCAATCTGATCACAGGTGGATATCCAACCATTAGGCAACTTTCTGTTTTATTTCCAGTGTCTATGGTTGCCTTTGTGACCCAGTTCACTTCTGGGACATGGGAAGAGCCTTGGGTCCTCTGCTCTGTGCTCTCTCGATCTGTCAGCATTATATAACAAATACATTCATGTGCCTGGCACTGATACCCATTGGCATCTTTCCAATGAGTTTTAGGTTCTCAAATTCTCATCACATTGACTGATTTCTGGACATTTAGCTTTTGCATGAGTGGCTATTTTCAGTATCACATCGAGAAGACTGAAAGCCTCACTGCTTGTCATCACACAGTACACTAGCTGACTGCCTCTTGATAAGGTGACCTGAGGCTTCCCAGTTTGACTAAACTAGTGTCTGGTCCTGTTTGCTTTTTCAGGATTGTCCTACTGCCATAGTAGGGTTTACTGGGATACAGAAATGTCCTTCGTTTTATTCTCCCTCAGCAGTGCATGTCACATTGTTTTATTGACTTAGAGCTTGCCACAGCTTTACAACTTGTCTCAACACATTTGTAGTTTCGATCACCATGGCTTATTTCAGTTGCAGATTTTTCACAAATTAGTTTATGTTACCATTCCCAATTTAAAATGATATAATGACACTAGAATCAAACTTCATGATCATATTAAACTGGGGAATTTAAAAATAACCCCAAATCTAAGGGGATTGAAAACCATATGAAAAGGAAAATAATTTTAAGAAGTGTTCTTTATGCATGTTGTTTGCAATGACCACTTAATCAGAAGGTGAATATACTCACATAGATAGACTTCTGGAGCACGTATATTGCTGGTGGAGCAGAGTGTTCAAGATGAAATATTAAATACAAAGCCAAGAGCCTGCATATCACCTACTCTGTCCTTCTAGCTCCCTTAGCCTAGCCAAGCCATAGAGCTGGAGGATGAGACTTTAATTTTACCTAGGAAATGCATCTCCTTGATGTCTCTTTGAAGCTAAGTCACGCTTAAACTATCATGGACCTCCTCATAAGCAGGAAAAAAAAAGAAGAAAATACCATCGTTGTTATTTTATCTTTTTTTCTATTAGATTTCATAACGATTGCTTTGAAGTTGCTTTTTGTTATTTTCCTTTTTATTTCTAAATTTAAGCAACTATTTTATGCCTTTCTCTTTGTAAAGTGATAAGGCTTTGACATAATTGCTTGGACTACATGATTCATCTTATTTAACTGTGCTCCCTCTTGTGTACCCAAAACAAGATTTTGCATATTGCTGTTTCCAGCTTTGAGTGGCCAGTGAACACACTGTTCTCAAGATTTTCCAGTATATACAGCCTACACAGACAGATTTTGAGATATTATTTCACTGTACAGCGCATGGCTCAAGGATGATGACCAAGGATGCACAGTTCTGCAGTACTCCTTACGCAATGCTGCCATGAAGTAGCCTAAGCACTTTTACATGTATGTTGATTTATAAAGATGACAAGACAGAATAGAAAGTTGGTTATGTTTACTCTTTTTATCACCTTTTCCCAGCCACTTTGGCAACAAGAAAAGTGAAAAACATATTCATGCATTGTTTCTGTGCTATTTCTGTGCTGGAACCCTCTTTGTTGCAATATTTACACAGCTTTTTTTTTATCAAAGTCCTCTTGGTGCCAGAAAAAAGTATTTTACTGCAACCTGATTTTGGGTATGTCACAGAAAAATAGAAAACGTATATAATAACAGCCTACTAAAACCAGGATAGGAAACTACATTGCCAAAATAATTACAAAAAAAGCATTTTCTATTACCTGCCTCAGTATAAATGATTTGTAGAACATTAATCCCATGAAAGCCAAATCTGACAGCTGGCAAGAGGTCTTGCAAGTTGGAATGGTTGTTATGACCTTGCTGCCAGTTGGCTATCTTTACTACATTGGAATGCAGCAGTCTGTAAAAGGAAGCATCCCTCAGTTTCCTGCAGAAAGAAAAAAAATAGACATGCGTGCAAAATTGGAAGAAATGGAGTCCTAATGGCGAGCTAAAACTGAACATGGGGCATGTAATCCTCCTGGGATGGGGATTGTTGGGGGTTGTTTGTCTACATACATGTCAGAGAAAAAGTCTTAATTATTTACTGTCACTTTTCTGAGCCTAGAGTGTCATATAACTAAGAACATCATCTGGCATAAGATATTTAAGCCTATTCTGTTTTCACATTAGCTGCCAACACCTCTGATGGTTATTCAAGTATCTTTGGGCTGCCCTATAGGCTACTCTCTCTTAACTCTTTTCATCTTGATGTTTCCTATTTGTAACTTATATACTGGGTGTACATCTTACTAGTACTTGGGTATAGCTAACAAAACCAGAAATTCTTTGGCTCTTAAGATCTAGCCTATGTTAAGTGATTCTCTTTCACCTCTACTGTTTCAGTAATAGGTGAAGTACAATTATTCCTTCCTAGTATATATTCCTATAATACTATGTAGGGATGGCATTTGAGTGAAGTAGAATGGTTTATTCTTTCACCATTAGAATAAACAGATGTTTCATTTGTGGTGTTTCTGCAGAGAAAAATAAAATCACGGAGAAGGTTAAAATTTACAGAATTATGAGCCTATAGATATGTAATCCCGAAGTGGATATGCATAGATTTTGGAGATTAGTTAACCGCACTATACATGTTCATTTTGTGTAATCCCTGGAGAAAAGGAAATAAAAACTGTAGGTATAATTGCTCACATTATAACACACAGCACACACAACTGTAAGTACCAAAAGGACACAAACTGTGCATTCTTAAAATTATAGCCTGTAAAAGATATTTTTGTCTACCATGTACCTCAAAGCAGGAATATTCTGCCATATGGTACCCAAGGACTGTCAAGTAATTTTTTTTTCTCAGTTTTTCTTTCTTTCTTTATTTATTTATCAAAATTATAGCTCTGTCAGAAGAGTTAGAATGAGACAAATCATCCAGGGAAGATGGATAATTGAGATTCATGCAGATGAAGTAGTTAATATGCAAATTATATGTAGTGTAGTCAATGGATGTCATTGTGTATACACACAATCTGAGAATGAAGGACAAAAAAATGCATAGAAGCTTTCCCTTTCTATATTGTTTTTAGAATACAAGTCCCCCATGGCAGGGATTCTGTACAATTTTGGTCCTTGATAAATATTTAGGGCAAACATTCCTTAATTCCTGCATTTTTGTAAAGACCAGCATTTATTTTGTACCACTGACATCCCTTTTTGCACCTTGTTATCTTATCTCTTACAGGCCTAATCCCTGTATTCTGTATGGATGATCACCTTTAAGCATCTGCTCTAACAGCTAAGGGCAGCATCAAATTTAAACAGATGAAAGTTACAAGTTTTTTTGTTTTTTTTTTAACGTGCACATCAGAAACTTTAAACAACTGCATATAAACATTAATCAACTACATTTACTGGCAACTGTTTTTATTATAAACTACTCATGATAAAAGCATAAGATTGCTGTGAGAAAAGTGTGAAAGGGCCATCATGGCAGCAATAATGTTAAGAAAGAGGCCAAAGAAACTGAACTTACCTGAGATTTCTGAGAATACATCACTTCCTGAACATGGTAAAACAGATGTACCGTGTATGTATATAATTATCAAGCCTAACTTTGTCACCTGGGCAATTTCGTACTACCTGATTGCCGTTCCGCAAGCTCAAAGACCATTTCTTCTGGATTCACACAGTGAAGACAGAGCTGCTCCTTCTCAAACCCTAAAATAAAAGAAATATTGACACTCAATGAAACTTGCAGAAGATAAATTTAAAATAGATTAAAAACTCTATACATATACTATATATATACATATATACATTTAAACATGCATATATTTAACAGAGTAAGTGGTGATTACTTGCTTACTCTGTCGCTGCAGGGGATTCAAATCCTGCGTAGGTTAGGCATATTCATGGGACAGGTCCATAAAGAGACACTAAAGGAATAAGCAGAAATGTACCATTAAATAACCCTAACAATATCTGTGGGTGCCAAAGGATTGTGAGGGGGATATGGACTGCAGGAAGCAGCCCGACATGTACATCCTCCTTAAACAGAATCTCCTTACTGCCACAGTCTATCAGGCTACACTATCAAACTGCCAGAGACTATGAGGCTAGACAGATCAGGGCTGATGCTGTAGGACCCTTCTTATGCAGTTACAGCCTCTTTTTGTTGTTTTTTGCTGATTTTGCAGTGGGGAGGTTCACTGGAGAGGATAGAAGAAGGCTGTACATCAAAACTGGCACTTTAATATGCTAGAAGCCTTGGGATATGTATGCTGCATCAAGTATCTACATGGATAAATACTTTCTGAAAGAACCCCAGTGAGAACAGATTGCATACCACAGAACTGAGATTAAAAAAGCCCCCAAATCATCGAAAAAGAGAACAAAAAATTGTAAGCAATCATTTCTTTTGGCAACAGAGCTCATTTAAAATTACCAAATTATGTCTTTCCTTTAAGTATACATTCATTACTGAAGAGAGAAGTTAGTGCTTTATTTTAGAAAATAATGGCTCTAACGAAATTTGCTCTATTCTCCAGCACAGTCATCTATCTGGTCATTTGTATCTATATTTTATGCCTCTTCTTCCAAATGGTTCACTGACGGAGTTATTAATACTGTTACTATTGACTCTATTAATGTCTACTATCGATTAGCACTATAGACATACTCACCTTTTCACCTACTAGCCTTTCTACTTAAGCACACTTAACAGCTGGGGCTTCAAAAAATGATTTGTAGCGTATAGATAGCAGAAGCCTTTCTATATCTGAGAAACTACTGAGAGATCCTTCAATATAAATAACACTACACTTAATGAGGAGTTTCCCAACATTTTTCTTTTACAGCACTTTCCCCAAAACATAGGATATATAGTGAAAATTGGCCTTTTTCTCACTTAGCAATTCATTTTCTTTAACTCCATAAATTGATTTTTTCCCATTTTCCTTCTTTCTTTTCTTGAACAGAAACTGTTCTGCTATGACTATTTGTTCTTTAAAGTTGAGATTCAACTGAAATCCTTGCATTACACATTTCCCTCCACATACAAAAAGAGTAATCACGTACTTCTAGTCACAGTTGTCTTTGCTGTATTACAGTTCACAGGTACTCTGCTGTACAGGTAATGCTACCTCCTCTTCCAGACAGTCTTTTTCAGACAAATATCTGCTCTCTACTGTTGGTATTAAATCAGGTCTCCAGTTTAGCTGTGCAGAGCTGACTCTGCGAAGAGGTTGGATTACACCCTTGGGTTGGAAGGGTTGGATTACACCCTTCTACACCATCTACACTACCCTTCTACACCACAGATACTTTTTTTTTTTTTAAGATCTGCCCACAGGTATCTCTAAGAACAGCTTGAGTATTCAGCTGCCTTAGACAGCAGAGACAGAGACCACCAGGTGGTCTGATTTTCCTGTGTCTAAAAAGAGGTTTGACCACTCCAGCTTGCAAAGTCCTTCTCTTCTTCTGTTTTGTACAACCATTTGCTGCTGTATAACAGTATGGCTGGTGTAAAGGTTGCAGCCATATGGAGATTCTCAGCCACAATCACTGCTCCAACACTTCTTCCGTCCTTGGTCTTTTCAGCAGCTCCACAATCTGAGATTTTTTCTGTCTTTCTCATGTTCTCTTGATGTCCCAGCTCTGGACCTTTCCCTCTTCCAGAGCAGCAAACTGCAATTTACTCCCTGGACAATGCAAGTGTAAGGCAGTAGGAGTAAGGCAACTAACAGAGACAAGGTTCAATGTACAAAGAGAAAAGAATGGAGGACACATAGACTCAAGAAGGAATAAGAAAGAATGTGAACACAAAAATAATTTACAACTGTAGTTATTGTATAGGGACAGCAAAGGAGGAGTTGTGTCCAGTTAAGATGGAGTATACATAAATCATTCTGCATTATGAAATATAAGTGCTACATATACTTTAGATCTACCCTTTTGTCTCTTCCCTCTGATAAATTTTCCTTCAATGCCTCTCTATATTTAGCAAATGCAATGTGGCATGTGCTGGAAGAGGAGCTGCTACTTATCAAATTAGCCTTGAACTCATGTTGAGACTGCAGCCTGATTGTGGGTATGTGAAAAAGTACGAACAAGTGTCTCACACTTATCTCTTCCCATTTATTACTACTGAGAAATCTCCCTCAGAGTTTGGCATTTACCAGTAGATTCCAAATAACATCATCTGAATTATCACCATGCTTTTTCACTTAATCTAAATATAATATGGCATCCAGAATGGCACAGTTCTGTGTGTGTAATTTAGTGATTTTAGACAAACACCAAATGGCTAATGAATGTTACTATAGAGTTTATAGGCAAACTCAGAGCAGTTTTAATTCTACTCTAATTAACCTTGGTGGAACCCAGAAGTGGGTCCTGATTTACTGTAGCTTTCTGAATGCTTTGGGATAGCATGAGCAACAGAGATCAAAACATTAAACATTACTTTAGTTTCCAAGTTGAATGGATATTATGGCTTCTCACAGTATTTACTTCAGTTTTAAATTGACATATGTCCATTATGATCACAGTTGTCTGTTATGATCACAGATTTACAGCAGGTTAGTTAGAAAGAAAACTAGGCCTGCATTGCAGAGTTAAACAGCCCAATACTTGAACTGCATAGAATTTGCACTTCTGTGCAGAGATGGTGGGTTATTTCCAATACCTGTCGATCTTTGCTTTTAATCAGATCTCATTTCTGTACAATTATCATTTCAGGCTTCTGTTGATTGCTTTTGCTAGGCATAATGAGTAGAAAGAAACACTATCTCATTGTGCAGAATATTGGATTGGCTGGTGTAATAGACCCAGTTCTATTTTTTGCCTTGCTCTTTGAAAAGTTAATTTTCTCTTCCATCAAATAACTAGCAGACTACTAATAGCATATAAGGTTTTAGAGGGATTTGCATTAAAGAATGCAGCTGAGCGCCTTATCTACTTTTAGAACCAGAGTAACACAGGTATGGTCTTTTACTATTGCATATCTAAGGTAAAGTTTAACTCTTGCTACCAGCCTCCCTTAGTTCAGAATTCATGGAATAGGAATGCGGATGTGCCCTCCCTGGAACACAATGGTTCCAGTGGGGATGCGGTGGTGGTGCTACCATTGCATCTGCAAGCGTAAGGGTGTACATTCAAAGCCTCACCAAAGGAGCACAACCCTTCATTCCGGTTTGAAGTCAAGCACCATTGGGGACTGAGCTTGCTTTCACACCAATGATCAGAAGTGCCCTGAGGGAGGACGTAAAGATTTGACAGGATGCATCTCGCTCAGTGGACAGACTCCACTTGCAGCCGAGCATGGAGAGGTTACAGTACAGACTCCGTGACTGAGATCCCCTGCAGTCAGGGGAGCGAGGAAGGGCCTGCTGTGTATGACCCTGCCATGTGCCCAGCTGCCTTCTTGGTAAACGCCAAGCTGTGCTTGGGCGAAATCGTGCCTGTTGCACAGTCAGTCTTTCATGGAGTCATTCACAGAGTAGAATCAGCATAATGCACCTCCCATGAGTTCTGACTACCCTTAATAGTATAGATGTTATGGAAAAACCCTTCAAAAAGATAGAAGTAAAGAAGAGAAGATACTGTAAAACATAGACTCAGAAATACACCTAACCTTAGGCTAACAGGGTCAAACATAGACTGTTCATCTAACTTCTCCAAGAGAAGACTACTGAGTGCAATCCTAGACTAATTTGGTATGTTTCCTTATATAAACCTCACTGTTACACCAGTGTGTCTAGTTCATTTAGATAGCCAGTTGTTTGCCCCTACATTATTAGCAACACACGATTCAATGGTACCTGAAGGAATAGCATTTCTCTGCTTCTCCCAGAGAAACCTAACGGGAAGTGTCCCAGACTGGTTGGTATGCTCTCACCTCCAACATCCCTATCACACTTCATGGTTCACACTTTATTTTCCTAAAGCCTAATGCCAAACCTACTCTGAGATGACGTTCAATGGCAAGAATAACACTTATTACTTTATTTTGGAGTAACTCAGTGGAAGACATGCAAAACCTAATCGGGTCTCTCCTCCCTGACAGCCGTTGTTACTCGCTGCTATTTTACACCTTAACTTTCTCTTTCTTATTGATGATTAGGACAAAGGCTGCCAATGTCCAGTCCAGTATCCACTAATTACAAGAGCAGAGAAGAGAACACCAGGCACAGACCTGCCCCAGCACTGCACTCACTGAACAGGTAAAGCAGACATGCCCTGACATATGCCCTGCCAAACACTGGCCTGTCAGTATTTTACAACAAAACCCAGTGTCTAGGGTTTCTGTCCTACAGAAAAATAGCTGCTTGGTAAAATCCCTTTTAAAGAGGTAGAGCCTCTTGTTGATTTTGATATTTAAAGGGCTTCTCCACAGTAAGAAGGATCCTCCTCAGCCATACTGAACTGAGAAAAAAACAGCAAAAACAACAACCACCACCATTATCCGCAGTATGGAAAGTATATTGTATTTGTTAAACAGGGATACCTTATCTTCCAAATCTGAGACAGACTGGCATGCTGAAGAGAATAATTTCTTTCTGAGAACCATTTAACACTGTTTTAAAATCAAATCAGAGTACTCTTCCTAATACTAGTCACCATGACTCCATAATCTCTAGTTCATCTACCCCGAGCATAATCCTAATACTGTCTCTAGACTATGCCTCAGTTTAATAGAATCTGAAGAAATGCAATTATTTACTTTTCATGGATTAATTTAATAGCTATTACATTAAAACTACTTTTCCCTTCTCTTTCTTGAATTTTATTGAAAAACAGAATATTGAAAAATATCTCCACATTATTTTTACTAGATTTGTTACAACCCTTGCCTTACTATATGTAGCACTTGCATTGTCATTAACGCCTACCTCTGATGAAAGCTGAAGCCCTTTGGTGTTTCCTAAGGAAATGACATTTGTTATTTCTGCCAGTGTAATGAAACGGCAACTGTCTTAAACTAACTCAAGGCTCTTTCCTTTAAGTACTTTCATTTAAACTACCTATATGTTATTTTACTGAACCCCATGTATTACACAAATGATAACATTTATCTAAGACCTGATTCAATGACTCCATAAAGAAGGAAAGAAGGATGTGTTGTTTAAGTAACCCAGTAACTACCTCTAACTCCAGTTTAGGCTAGGATGGCTTCACTAGCACTTAAAGAAAACAAAGATGGTGACAGCCACTTCTCTGATTCTGATACATTTCTCAGTCATGGTGGGAAAGGAAAGACCGTCTGAAGCCCTTCTTGCTGAGCAGACAGAGCAAGTACCTTGCTCTGCCACAGACCAAGTGGCAGAGACTATCTCAAAGAAAATGAGCCATATACTCTACTCACTAAAGAAAAATCTACAACCAGGTATTTATTCAGTTATTTCAATTGTAAGAGGCCTGACAACTGAAAATTATGAAGAAACATTTTTCATTTAAGAAGCCAGCAAATATGGAATTCACTGTCAAAAAACAGTGTGAAACAAATGAACACAGTTAGAAACTGCCCACCATCAGTGCTTGAAATTTTGGTAGTTTGGGAAATAAACTAATGAAGCCTCAGCCACCTCTGGCATTTTCCTTCTTGCACTTATTGCCATATGAGCATTATGTTAATTTGACTAAAAGAACTTCTGTTATTCTTTCTAACAATTCAATATAAGCTAAAGTTAAACTAATTATAATGAATTAACCTCAACACTTCCATAAACAACAATAACTAGGGTTTTGATTTCTCATTCCCAGATTTTGATTTTCTTTCTAAGAGTAATAAGTTGCCTTTAAATTACACAATTCTGTTTTCAGTTTTTACGTTTTTGGAGACTACTTTCACAGCCATTTCTATCATTTAAAATAATAAAGTAATAATATAGGTATGCATGTGCCTCTGCCATATAAGGTGCATATACCAGTATTCCAGTCATTAGAGTATAATGTAATTGTGGCCTCATTCTCCCCATTCTTTGCTTGTTTGCTTTATCTCCATGCACTATTTAAACAACTGAAAGAATTTTATAATAACCTGGAAATGGACATACTTTAAATGCAAGCTTTAAAGGCAACTTTGAATGCTTTAAATGTAAGCAAACATGACTAATCTTACAAAAACAGTCTTCCATTATAGAAGCAATCTCTCTTTTTGTGCTGTAGCAAAGAACAGAGCCTTGTGACTATTAATTATATATTGTTTCCCCATAAATTTTCCTTATGAATTGAAATGTAATAAATTTTAACTAAAGACTAATCTACAAAACAGAAGAATTAAAAAAAAAACAAGTTAAGAAAATGCCTGTGCACATTCAGAGAGCTGGTAATGAGGTGATCCTTTTTATCAAGGAGTAAAGGACAGCCACATTTATTTGATATTTTTAGGATGAATGATAGAGATTTTATGCCTTTTAAAATACCTCTCAGGAAAGACCTTATAACATTTTATTTCCAGAATGTATAGCAGAAAGAGTTGTTTGGTTGTTCTTTTCAAGTGGTTGTTTGGTTGTTCTTTTCAAGTACCTGAATTTTATAATGAAGTAACAAGAGAAGGTGAACAGGCGCCCAGCGATGAAGTGCCCAAACCCTACCTTAGAGAACCAGGGGTTCCCTCAGCTTCAGGGCTCATTAAGGCTTGTCTTTCACTTTTCAGCCATAGAGATGGATGGAAATCAATACTAAAAAAAGAGAGAGGAAGACTGCAAAAGACTAGTGTTCATGGTACTCCTACAGGCTATAGAAGATCTCTCTTACTAGAGATTCCAGTGATATCTTCCCACCCAGGGGGTGGGAAACAAAGAAACAAAAAAAAATCTCGGTCCTGATAGCCTTGCACTAGTAGCAGTAATAAACTATCATAAAATTTCTAGCTAGCCCTTGTTAGATATCTGAATAAATGTGCCAACTATAGAAAGCTTGAGTACTGTCTATTAGGGACCAGGACAAAAACTGATTTCAGGTATAAAAGACAGGACCAACTGGTTCACATTACACTTTAATTGTGAAATATTCTATATTTAAACATAAATCTTGCCTCACAAATTTAATTCCCCAAAGTTTTTTCATTCAGTTGATATTCTCTTAAGTCGGTATACAATTTTATTGTGACAACAAAGCACAAAATATTATAAAAAATTATCAAAATACTTTGTTACTATTTCTATTTTCTACTAGTGAAACATACCTAATAGAAAGCTTCCAGTCGACTTACTTAATTCGTTTATTAGACTTACTTTATTCGTTTATTATGCAGACCATCCTCTGCATTTGCTACATAAAACAAAATGGATGGTATTATGAGAGAGTAAAGAAGATAGATGCAAATCTGTTCTCTACCACTGTTACCACTGTAAGTAAAATATAAACTAATACTTTTATTGTCAAGTATATATTCTTGCTTTAAAGGAATAAATTGCTAAATCCACACAAAGCCAATAGCACCTTTGGCTCTTTTTTTTTTCCCCTTCAATTGGGCATTTGGAAGATTTGCTATGCATCTATTGGCGTTTTCTTGGTAAATGCTCCTGGTGAGATTGAATGTTTTTTATATCATTAATTTTTGCTAAACACATATTCAGGATTTTTATTTGATGTTGATAAAAGCTGAAACACTAGGTATGCCTGGCACAATCTATAAAGGTGCCTATTCCAAGTGACAGTCAACACATTGCAGGATACCATATGTTTATAGAAACTAAAAAAAAAAGGAACTTACCGTAACAAAGTCTTTGTAAGCAGCATATATATTTGATTAAAAGCCATTATCCATCTTTAACCAGCTTCAGTCAAGTTAGGCTTATATGTTAAATCACAGTTTCAGCACTAGCAGACCAGATATAATATTATGATACAACCAGCTGCCATCCCAAAGTGATTTTTTAAAAACAGCGAAGAAGACATTTTCCTAATACAACTGCATTAATGATGTTTTTCTTCAGGTACAGTATAAACTGTGAAAAGATGAGAAAAAATTACCAATACCCTACTTTGGCCAAAAAAAATAAAGTGAAATTTAACTTTTCCTATAAGAGAAAAAAAACCCTAACAGTGAGGACTATATAGCTGCTACTTGCAACACAAGCAAGTTATTTCCTCAAGTGAACCAAAATAACAACTAACCATAGTGTTACAGAAATAAATTAAGCTCATCCTATTTGTGTAGCACCCTCAATAAATACATGAGGCAAAGCACTGTAACGCAGCACTTCCCCTTTTCAAGGCTCTTTTTCATTTTCATGTATCTTTTCCAAAATTTACTCCTTTGAATTAGTCTCTGATATATACCTGTATTGCCTATACAGATGAGTCTTTTGTTTTAGGGGAATAAGATTAGGAAATTTAAGAACTAAAGTGGTTTCATAGATCAGTCTTTTGGCTGAGCAGTTTTAGTATTGCTATTTTTTTCTGAAAGGTTTTAAAATTTGGCAAGGAGCAGTCAATGGGAAGCCTTTTGCCATTCCTGTGAAAAGTCACTCCAAATTTGACCAAAAGCTACACCTTTAACTCCATATTCATGAGTGAGCTGGGTGGAAGTGTTAATCTGGATACTGTTATGGACTTTGCTGTAGTTTGTTGTTCAGTGACACTTTCAGAGTCTACCAATCTGGTATGCTTCTTAAACCCAAATTCACTATTTTTTTCCTTTAAAATTAGTTAAACTGTTTACCTCCAAACATTAGAAACATTAGTCACTTCATTTGTGCACAGATTTAAATACAGCGACTAACTACTGGCTTTTTTTCAAGAAAATTAAATGTACTCTTCACAGAAGATAACTCTGAGGTAAATATTCAAGTGTATCATTACACTGTCATTTAGAAAAAGGTTTTAATCCTACCACAAACTTCCAAACAACCGAGGGAATTAAAATAGAGCCAGTAATCTTTTGGAGTTATAGTATATCAAGTTCCTACTCATCCATTCCTGACTGTCATTTCCTAGTGAAAGCTGTGCTGAGCGAGATTTGTGCTGTCTGCACGAGACCATGAAATCAAAGCTTAGTGCATCGTACATCAGGTGTGATGCCTTCACATAAATGTATTCCTTCCACTGAAGCACATCTTCCTAGGTCCTTCAACCATGGAGTTGCTTCCAGATGGAGTGGAGGTTTCCAAGATAAGGCAATAACTTTTCTGATTAATAATAAAGTAATGGGTAGCTGAAAGCTCATTTTTTTCCCCAGGCCTTCCACATATGATTCATTGCTCTTTTGCAAGTGAAGCCATCATTCCCGTGACCCCAAGAACAACAGCAATATTTCATGAAAGAGGGTAAGCTCACATCATTGACAGGCTTTACTTTTTTGGCATTTGAATTCTGTTATTTTTCTGCATTTGCATTAAGGATATTTCCTTTAATTTTTCAAATAGGTTAAGCTGGTAACACAAGGCCTGTGTTAAAAGCCAAAAGCAGACTTTTGTTGTTCTTTACAACATAAAGAAACTCTATGTTGTGTGTTCTTTACAACATACAACTATTTTTAATAGTTCTTATGGAGAAACCAAATTGAAGTTTGACAGACATCCATAAAAAGATCCCGGCATACATGTTTGCTTTACCCCATTTGTAAGAAAAGATTCCTTTACACTGTTTTTCTCGAGAAGTTTTAAAACTTGGACTGTCATTACAAAATTCAGTCCATTAAAGCGAAAATAAAACAAACCCCAAAGCAATTTTCTTTATGTGGTAACTGATATGAACTTGTCCTGCTGAGTTTTGCAATTTATAACCCCAGTTTCAATTTCTTTGTTATTGCTTTTCTCCCTGTTATTATTTTGGAAATGCACACAAACTATTAAACATTCAACTAAAATCAAACAAAAGAGCCAAACTCCTAAAGCAGTACTTCATTTTGTCATCTAAATCTGATTTGTAATACTGGTAATCCTTACTTACCTTCTACTTAACATGGATGGTACCAGAAAAATCATTTAAGTTGACAGAATATCTACAGTTTTGCTTCTACAAATACGCTGGTCTGATTCGATCCTACTGCAGCTTCAATAACACAGCTCAGCTTTTGTGTTATGTTTAACCCAGTAAGGATCCAGGAGCTAAGGATCATTATGACTGTCAGGGTGGTTTTGAGCAGTGACTTTCAGTAAAGCAGTATGTTGTTTCCTGAAAAAAATTAATTAATTTCAATTTTCCATTTCAAACATTGAAAGGAAAAGCACTTGGACACCCTCCAGGGATATAACAGATATGGGTTTAACATGCAGAAAGCATTCTTCTGGATTTCATTGTGGGCCAGCTACCTTTCTGCTTATGTACACCTGGCTTTGGTACTCCACACAGGACTCCAGATGCATAAAGATCATTAAGTGCTTTTGTTATGGCACGTGGCCTTAATGGTCAATCCTGTTGGACAATGGTTATCTCTATTATTTTTTTCCTCTTTGACTGTACTAGTATTAGGTACTTATTTCAAGTTAATCATGTTTACACTACACTACATTGAAATACATTTTTTCCTCCCTTATCTAAGGCTGTAACCTACATATAACTGTATTTTTAATCTTAATTACAATATTTTCAGACAGAATAATTTTAAACTTAATTGAGACATCAAAAATACATAAAATGACAAAAGTTCAATTTGGATTTCATTTAAATATTTCACATGTTTAATGGTGATACATATTTTAAAGAAAATGTTGACTTAATCTATGAAATACCATGGGTTTTGGTACTATTATAGTTAAGGGCAAAATTTACTCAGATCTACTTGGTAAATCTTCATGACACCTTCTCACAAGGCTAAGGAAGCACATAAGAAGACACTGAAGAAGACTCATTATCTCCAAGATTATAAAGACTATATGCATTAGAAATACCTAATATAGGAGTGCAAATGCATTTTTATAAAGTTCCTAAATTATTTAGTCAGTTCCTAAATTATGCTAGTACATTTTTGAGTTGACTTGATAAACTAACAATGAGACCTCTCTGGACACAGGAACAAATAAGGACTAAATTATTATTTTGTGGTAGGGTTGTACAATTATGCAGGGTTCATGTGCAGTAATACCCATGGGCCAGCCAAATCTTTGCACCTGTGACCTGAACCAGTGGCTTGAAAGCTGAATTATTGATCCAGTATTGCAATTAGTGCCTTTTTGTGTAGGTGGAAAATCCTTTAACATCAGCACACAAGTTTGGTTGTCTCAGCTTGATGCCCATTTTCATCACTGCCAACAGCTGCCATCAACCCCCTGTTCCTGCAGCAAACAGTTCCGGAAGCTATTAGTGCTTTTACAGATCTTAATAGACAGCGGCGCTGCACATTTGCAGACAACTGTTACATGCGATTAGTGTCAAACCAACCTACTACACCAAAATATTCTGAACAGGAAGATGTGAGGTACGAAAATAATGCTATTGGAAAGTACTTACAAAAATATATCTGATGCAGCATTCACTTTAAAAGGCAATATGGACTTTACCAACATACCTTTTTAATTTTTATTTTACAATAAAGGACAAGTAATAAATGTCACATAGCAATTCAATACCCATGAACACAGAAGTAAGTGGAAGTAAATGGAAGCAAAATCAAAGTATACTAACAAATTAAACGCTGCTAGGCTCATGTTCTTACATTGAGAAATCATTTCAAATTTATCATAACATTGATTATAAAGGAAAATAAGATCCAACATACATAATTTTAAAACATTATGCTCTGGTTTTCATGTTGCAGAGCTTAACACTCACTTTTTCAACAAGTCCATTTTCATGATGTTAAAAATAGGGGCCATGGAAAAAGTAGGCCCTAAAAAGCTGACATAAAACTCCCTATTATCTTAGCTATATTGGACCTAAAATTAACATCTTACAAAGCAGAAAGGAAATACCTGTAGACACTTTAGTTTAAAGGACTCATTTTTACTTGCTTCTGAAAGCTATACTCGCTGCCTAAACTTCCATCATTAGAGCAAAGCATAGTTTGAAATAAATCACATGAGTAGCAGGGCTACAGCAAAGATTCCTTGAGCAAATAAGAAACTGGCAGCAATACCGCACCACACCAGAGAACGAGTTTCCACAGGGCCACCCACAGTTCTTCCTGAACTGCTCTGGTCTCATTCCCAATGGAAGGGTCCCTCTCTCATTGCTTTGCAGAGACGAAATAGGGCTCTGCGTGCTGTTTTTCCAACATTTGTCTAAGTCTGCCCTCTTCCTGTCCACTTTATGGAAAGCGATGACATAAGCCCATGCAGCCCTTTTCCTCCCCTATGCACCTCAAACAGGGCTGAGTGTGATAGTAAAAGGATATCTGATTGATTAGAATGGCACTGCTGAGCTCAGGAGTCAGTTAATTCTACTCTTTAGCACTTTCTGCATCTCAGGTAAATGTGAGAAAAACTGAGTGCTAATATGAATGCTTCTGTCCTACCATCAGTGAGGATTTTTGCCTTACACGTATTTGTTAGCTAAATAAGAATTTGGTACTTGCTTCTTGTACTGCAAAATATTGTTTTCATGATTTACTGTGATACTGACTTTCTGTTTTTCCTAAGGAATTGCACTTAAGAAAAATAAATATTCCAGTTAAACTATGTGGTTTACATCATTATAATTCAGTAAAAAAGACCTGAATTCAACGAGCAGTGCAGTTGTGCCACAAGGGAAAAACAATCTGCAGCAAGACATCAAATTGGTTTCAGCAAAATAGCTGAAGAGCCCATGCCAAAGAATGTTGCTGCTGTATTGTGTTTGCATTTCTGTGATGGGATTTACATAACTCAACATGACATGATATTGGCTAAGACACAAATCTAGTTTTTAATCCAACAATCCAGCATAGAGCTCGCTGAGTTGTGTCACCAAGATACCCTCTGCCGTCTCTGTATCTTACCCATCCAAATAAAATCTTTATACATTTTTACCCACTTAATGCTCGCTACCTGTCACCCAGTGCCTTCTTACCCACAAAGATAGAGTGTACAGGTATAAAATGCTTTTCCTTGCTGATAATCTATTTGCCATTGATACATAAGTGCTGAAACGGCAACTAAAATTTTGTTTACACTTTTTATTCAAATTCATCTTTCCTCTATTAGATCATCATTCCCCTTTTAATTTTTGCCATGTCTTTCATTTCCGTCATGTTTCCTGTCAGTAAGTGAATTTTCAGCAAGGACACCATTAGAATCACAATCTCTCCTTTAAGGTCACCAAAGATGTACTTTTGCAAAACACTAATGAAGAATCTAATTCTAAATCTTTGCTGTAGACAAAGTTCCAGTTCTGTGGGCAGTATAATAATTTTGAAAGAAATCCTGATACTTACTCAGATAGCTCCTGTGTTGCCCACAACTTCACTTTAAAATTACCTTTGAAGGCCTCTGCTGATTCCTTGTCAGAAAGCAACAAAACTGCAGCTTCCTCAAGGTAAAGTAGATGTACAATCTCACATCCAAGCTTTCAAGTGCTCCTGATAGAAGTATCAATAATACTATATTGGTATTATTGGGCTGGTCAATGTCTCTTTACAGCCAGCACTGGAGTAAAACACACTGGTTTATTGTTTAATCCTAAAACCAACTTTCTATTTAAGTTTTGCTTTCCATAGACACACATCTATGGCATTATATAATGCTATCTAAGACTGCAAGAAATACAGAGGAATTCTCCATAGAGAAGACAAGCCAGCTTAAAAATTTGTACAGAAAATTCATCCTCAGTGCTTCCATTCTTTAAAACTAAGAGGTTCTTTAAAATGCATTCCTTCATCTGAAAGTATCTTCACTTATTCTTCTCATCTAAAGACATATTTTTGTGACTGTTGATATTTTTTGTTGTCTATCATCTCTACATCTGCACTAAAATTTGACTTTGTTCCCATACCAGGTCACTCTCTTCATAAACTCTCTTCCCACACAATCATTGGGACTCTAATCCATCAGAATTTCCCATTCTCCCTATATAGACAATCTTCAGTCTCTGTTTCATATTTACAGTTTGTGACCCTGTTGTTTCTGAGAGAGTTCCTGTTTTTCGGTTTCCTTAGAAGCCCATCCTCAAGTCATTAGGGCAAATCCCACAACCTCAAAATCTATTCCTACTTCATATACTCACACTCTCCTCTTTAAAGCAGATTTCTTTCAGGTGGCACCTGTAACTCCTAATACTTTGCTGAACTGAATATTGTAGATAATAGACATTAGTCCACTTCCTTGGAATAGTTTCCCTGCCCAAGAGATTCTCAGATGGCAATATCCTTCAAGCTTCCAGTGACCTAGGTAACAGGAGGAACTACAAAAGTGCACTGAAGGAAAAATAAACAAACATATATACAAAATTCACCAGTATAATCCATTCTTGCTGACAGATTACTCCTCTCTTCTCTTTTGTTTCCCTTTCCTTTTCCTTTTCTTTTTCTTTTTTTTTTTAAGTTTTCTGCATAACAGTCCTTATTTAGCCTACTTTTCAGCAACAGTTAGCCACCAGTCAGGCCTAATTCAAGGCAGACAAAAATATCCTGCAAGAAATACATCATCTTTCTATGCATTCACAGGCTCTGTTCAACTCAGTTGTGTGTAAAACGCTTTTGAGCTTCTCTCAACTATCTGTAAAAGGCTGAGGTCAGCCGGAGCACTCCAACTAACACTGCCTGGATTTAATTTTCTCTAGCTAACAGGGTCATTCTCAGTGAAGACTTGTCAGTTAAGAATTCACTTTTCCATGTGCTCTGTCAGAGTTCAAGTCTGCTGCGAATGGTACAAAAGTCAATTTCTTTTCTCTCACTCTCCTTTTCTGCCTTTAGGATGTTTATGACTGTTGATTTTAGACTTATCCTTTCTTTTCTGCAAAAATAAAGTTACATATTATTAGATATTACTTCTGTAGCTGAACACTTTTAAACACTTGTTAGAAGAGTCAAATTTAAGTAGTAGAGCGATTGAAAACTTTAGCACCCCTGAGGATCTCTATGAAACAAAAATTCAGCACCCAAACTTCAGCTTCTTGAAAGAAAATAGGATTACGCTGTTTCAAGATGTATAAAAAGCACAACAAAGTTACAACAAAGAAAATTTAAAAGAAAATGAAACTCATAAACTGTTACTAACATCTGTCACCACACAATATCCCAGTAACTATACCTTCATAGAGATTTAACACATCTTCACTTTAAAACACCATCTGTTCTGATCTATAAAATCTAACCTTGTACTTTGGGGGGAAAGCTCTTTTAAAAAAAAGTCATCAAACTTAATTTGTATATATTAGTAGCTTTAATAAAATATGCATAGTTAGAACATTGTACTAGTTATAAGCAAAACAATGCTATTGGCGAGAAAAACTCAACTGCATTTGACTATTGTATTAGAGTTTCTTAGAAATGAGCTGAGACAGATCAGGTAGCTGTTCAATGACTGACTTTATGGAAAAGCCTAGACTTCTCTTGACACAAGTTGACATTTCAGCCGAAACATTTTCCAGATACACTATCTGAAAATTCCTGCTAAGAAAAAACCCACAGACAAACTAATTCTCCTTAAACACAGCGTTCAAAGCATAACTTCAGTCTGTAGTCAGTCCTATCTAGTGCTTCTCACCTGCACTCCTCAGGAAACAACTGACAAGAACGAACAAAACTGAGACTATAAAAGGAAACAAAACTGTCTGCAGAGCATGTCTTGCTCTTTGAAGCCAGCAATTAACATCTCGGTCTTGTCAGACTCAAAAGTGAAGTCTGCGTGTAGTTTTCAAGGGTTGGATTGAAAACTACATTTCTATTAATGGCAACATTTACAATAATCTAGGAACTCTTCACAAAAACTTGACATCATCATCTGTTTCCAACAGTGCAAGGGTGCCACCTCCAGAGTGTTGCTCTGATTGGTGGGCTTGAAAAAAATGAGAACACTTATTGGGGTTTACACTTATGTGCAACAGAAAGATAAGGAAGAAAAGGGTAACTAGGAAGCATACTATTTGACATTAATTTGGAACTAGAGTCACTGCAAGAAGTATGCTTTTGAAAAGAAAGCTCTGGCTGAAGGAGCATTTTTCTGTCTGGCCAAGCAGCCTTTAGGCTGATTAGAATACTTGCAGGAAAAGTAGCTGTCCACAAGCAAAGCATTCAGCAAGACCATGCTTGAAGCAAACAGCACATGAAAGGGGACACCTAAGAGCCAGGATCTGCCACCGTTACTCACCCTGAATGATATTACCACGCTTGTAGCTAACATTTCTTACCCATATGGAATGTTTGGGTCGCCCTGTTCAAAGCAAAAGAATCTCTTGAAAGTGAATGAAGTGCTTCCCATCACTCTAGAGTTATCTCCCCTGCACTACTCAAAGCTTCAGCTTCAACAACACCTTGCAGAGAGTTTATGAGTGACCCCTTACAGAACAGGCCCACGTGCCTATGAACTTGTAGATTCATACAGATTCTTAGAATTGTGAATCAAAACTGCGCAGTGACTGGGAAAAAATAAATCTCCTGATTACCTCAGCAGTGCCCTTGCATGAGATGCTCACGGTAAACCCATGCAAGCCAAGGATGCAGCTTCACACATGGTGAGCCCTCATAGCAAGCACTACCTGATCAATCATTTTATTGCTTGGGGACTTCTGCTGTTTTCACAGACAATTGGGAAAGATCTAGCTTTCAAGTACTGGATGGAATGTATATAGGCAGGTATACACACAGCAATACTTATCAATCTAGAGAAAAAAAAAGCTGAAAATGGGAAAAACATTCCCAGACCTCTTCACAATAGCAGCAGCAAAAGCTCTAAAACCAAAATGAACTCAAAACATATGAAAGAACTTGTCCATTTCATTATGAAAATCAATATAAAATGTTTGCAAGACTAGCGTGAATTATAGTTATTAGAGATTGACAAGACACTTCATATTAATATAAGTATCTTTAACCAGAAAATGACAAACAGTAACTGCAAGAAATCAAGATGTCTTCAGTCTTTTCATCAGTGATATCCAACACTGAAGTCGATTTTCTTTGGGTTAATAGTCACAACAAACCAAACTTGTGAGCAGCTGCTGGAGAAAATAGCTTATTGATGTTATGTTGGGAAAGAACATGAGTCTTGCAATCTGTGCAGCAACAAAATGCAATAAGAACTGTACATTTGATTTTAGATGAAATATTCGTTTAAAATGTTTACAACTGTAGTACAGTCTTTACTCAATATTTCTTTCATTGCTATAACTTTGTAGAAACAACTTTTGAGCAGTGGGTAAGCTTCCAAAATAGAATAAACGATAGAGTAGAAAAGACAATTTATAATGCATAATAGATGGAAGAACAGGTGCATCAGAAAGTTTTATATTTTGGACAGATTGTAAAAATGAGATATTTGGATATGACTGGATTATAAAGTCTAAAAGCAGAGGCAATGTGAGGCAAAAAGAACTAAAGCACACTGTACTTTATTTGATAAGTGTTATTCTTCTGATTTGAAATACCAGATTCTAGTTAGAAAAATACTGAGGGGAAAAAAAAAACAGATCCAAAAAGCACATATAGGGAAACTTCCCTCACTGTTTTTACTACTGCTCCTTTACTTTTAGTTGTTAATATTACCTAAGTAACATTACCTTATATAACAATTATTTGTTTACATACACAGGTATAGTCAAAAGTCTAAGCTCTAGCAACGAATAGGTGCTGCCAGTGGCTGTTTACACCAATCCATTTGTACTTCAAGTCACTGTCTCATGGAACTTCCTCATTCATCTTGACCTCCCCCAAACCCTCAAAATATCCAGTCTAGTCTTGTTAGGTATTTAATTCTCAGTGGATTTACTGTCTTGGCTGGGTAACACAGGAGGTTCACAACTGGGCAGAAGTTACCCTTGAGGGGTCAGGACTGCCAGCTCTATGGGACACAAAGCTTCCAACCTGATTTTCTGTTACGGCAGAGGAATTTCCACGGAAACAAAACACATCCATCTGTATCAAGCTGTCATTAAAGTTCCCCTGATCTCCTAGGCTTCTGAGAGTTAGTGTCTAGCCTAATTAGACTGTTGCAGCTATTGGCAACTATCAGAGCGAACCCTAGGTATTCATTGCTCTGTCCACAAATATATAAACTGATCTGCATTTCTTTCAGCTGCTTCTGCTCCTTTACACTGCCATGAAACTTCTGTCACAGTCTAATTCTATTAAAAAAAAAAAAAGCTTTTTAATGAGGAAAAGAAGCAAAATGTATCTTAATTGGCTTAGTCCTATGAGGAGATAAAAATATGCTGAACATCTTTAAAACTTACCGGTTTAGTAAGAATAGAATCAGAGAATCGTTGAGGTCAGAAGGAACCTCTGGAGACCATCTAGTCCAATTCCCCTGCTCAAGCAGGTAACTTTGGTTACCTATCACTGCTGTTACTTCTCTCCACAGTAACTGCTTAAGCTATTGTTAAAGCGGTGGACAATGAGAATCCTGTTTCTATGCGTTATATGTATTTACATAGGTAGCAAGCCTTTCTTTTTTCTCTTGACATTATAAGTCAAATTAACTTGAAGGTTTTATATACCTTTAAATGCTTAGGTATCATAAGTTATAGCCACAGTCCCTTGCCTTTATCTCCTCAGTATGTGGTTTCCCTACTATGAATGAGTATAATCACAGAGCTATATAATGTTACTACTGGGATATCTTTGCACTGATACATTTACTAATTAGAATAGTGGGGCAAATTTACTTGACTCATTCTTTAATCAAGAGAAATACTCTCAATAATAGCAGTTTTGTAGCGGCAAAGAGTAGGGACTCTAAGATGTCTCCTGAAACAACTGGGAGAAAAAAAAACAAAACAGAACACAGAGAGGGGGGATTTGTTTTTTCACTTTGCACTGTCGAGAATCAAATGTGGCTTACGATGCACAACCATCCTTCCCCATCAAGGAAGGGCAGGTATGCACTGGATATTTACTTACGTGCACACAAAAACAAACTCTACCTTAAGCTTTTTTGAATTTGGATTAATTTTAAGTCTCTATCTTCACTCATTCGTTATTAACATGACTCTAAATGCTGCAAGGTTTAGCTTATTTTAAATTTTCCTCATCTTCCATTACATAGTCCTAATTTATTGGAAGAGATTTAAATTTTTTGACATTTTAAATGCCCAGCACTTTCAGTTATGTACTAAGTAGGTAAGGTCAACACCAAAGTAGCCATGCCTGACAAAAGTATAATTCAAATATTTCTTAGCTGCTTTAGGCATAAGTCAAGGAGGAAGTAAAAGTTCTGTGAATTAAGTAATGATCTGAACTCATTTTCTAGGCTATGCAGATTGCTGTAGAGAGCCTTCTTGTATGACCTCAGTGTTCAATTTGAAGAAAAATTGCTAGTATATTCACTCCTAACAGACTGAAAAATTGAGTTACCCTTTAGGAATCTTGATGTCTGCTTTAAGCTCACTAGTTTCACATACTTTATTTTATGAAGATAAATCATAAAACTATATTACCAAAATTTCTCTTCTAAAGGGAGATATAGTTATGTTTTTTTTTTTTAAGAGAGCAAATGGAATAATTATGGTTTATAGAATTTTAATACGTGATGTTTGAATAGGTTGCAAAAATGACTAGAAATTACTAACTGCTTTGAATTCCTAAAGTAACAAGCATGTAAATTAGTTATCACAGTTGTGAACTTACCAACTTTACCTATATTAGTACACTAAATAAGATCCCCAGTCACTTGAATGTAACCATCCATATTAATAAACTTTCAGAAATTACCCCAGTGCAGATTTAGCCTTGGCAATTAATGGTCACACAAAAAAAAAAGAAAAAAGAAAAAAAAAATCACAGAAATAGTACTGCAGCCAGAGTATTCTTAATAGGCGTCTGCAGGTAGCTACTCTGCATTGGAGGCTTTGCATAACTTGCTTAAATGAGAAATGGTCGACACCAGGAAGCCTAAATTTCCAAGCACTCTTCAAGATATGTTTAATTTACTTGTCTAAAAGTGACTGACTATACATTAAGCTAAAAAAATGCAATCTGTTTTTAAATAGTTCAATACTTTCTAAAGAACAAGTATCACATTTATACAGTTAATACAAGTATTAACAAGTATTAAATACATGGATCTTTAAACTGGATACCTCAAAGGCACACATTACTAAGCATGAGTATTTCTCCACTATGTTCCATGACGTATATATGGTGTTTAAATGAAGTTCTTGACTGAAATACCAAGTCCTTCACACTTCACAAGAATTCATCACTTCTTGATATATACAAAAAGAAAAAAGATACAAAATGAAGAAAAATATCAATTTTTTGATTTTAAATACGATTTGGTTCATGGGTATAGCTAAATAGGTAAGCTGATGCACACAATTTAAGTCTTAAATTATTATTTTCTATTCAATTCCAATACAATACTGTTCTGTGATCACTACTTCAGTGGATTTTAATTTGAACTGGACAAATTACTTCTTCCAAACATAGTCCAATGAATTTGGTCCAGTTCTCTGCCTAAGACCAGATGTGAATAGATTTTGATTTTTATTAATAGTTGCAAACAAATTTCAGGCAGTGAATTCTTCAAGAATTGCTCAGTTCCCCATTCACTCCTTATTATTGCTTCATGTGGGGCACTTCCATTAAAATATTTCTGCTTTCCAAGAAGCAGAGTGAATCTGGGAGAGAAAAGAAAAGAAGTTGACAAATAATGACTATCGATCATTCACTCACACACTGATAGTCTTCTCAATTTAAAATTGATTATTGTGATAATATTGACTACAGTAATTTTATATTCCATCCCACAGAAATATTTGCACAAAAGTACATTTCAAATATTATATTGTGCATTACTGGACATTGCTGATTTGAGCTACTACTGTAAAAACTTGTTACTTTATTCTTGTAGAATATGACTGGTAGTTTATATTTGGAATGTTGAAAAGTCATTCTCTGCTTTTAGAAACTGTGAATAACATCTTTCTAGTATTTTATCTTTCTACAAATCCAGATTTAAAAGAGTATAATGTTCTATGTTAGAATTGTATCTAAAACTGTTAAATCCAGCTACCAGGCTGATTTATTCCTCTGTTTGTACGGCTAAGAGTTTTTGTGGGGGAAGTTGTTTTGTTTTGTTTTTGTTTTGTTTTCATTCTTTTTTGGCTTCTTTCAGAAAATATTCTTGTCCTAGATTCCTAACACTTCTACAGTGTGGGCTCTGCACAGCTCATTTATCCACAAAGCACCATAGTCTCTAATTGAAAATCATCATCTTCTTTTCCCTCACACTTAACGAACTCATTAAACAATATCTATCCAAACAGAATTAAATCTACACTTTCAATTCACTGGTCTTGTAATCATGTAAAGGTGGTGTTTCCTAAAATGCCCATTCTCTCTTCTAAGCAAAAGGTCTTAACTTCTTGTCTCACACTTACTTTTCCAGTGCAAATCACCTGAACTCTGTTGCTGAAAAAGAGTTCAGTTAGATCTCTACTTTTGCTTTATTATTATGCATTACGGTATTAGCTGTAAGTTAGTTTTAATACAACAGGGTATAAAGTATCTTGAGAAGAGAAATTGCTACTGAGGGTTTCCAGTGTGTTTATGTATCTCTCTGCAGCCTTGAGTGAGACAAAGATATTGCTGTCCTTGGTACTTACCATGTAAATTCTGAAGCAGATGCACTTATTTGTCCCTGAAGTATCTCCTAGTCAGGTGTTCTTACAGATTCTGCCATTCTTGCTACTCGGAAAGCCAAGATACCTAAATTCAGCTTTTCCGATTCCAAAAAACTCTTTTTGTTTCTGTATGCCAAGAAAAGTACTGAAATTTAGGAGATCCGCAACACGGAAGAGTTTAATATAGGAGGAAAAGTGATTTCCACAAAATTTAGAAGGATTTCTGGACAGACCATGTTAAACATGAAACTTTTAAGCATGAGGCTGCTTTTCGTGACAGGCTTCTGAAATCACTGGAGGCAGACCTCTGCTTCTGAAAATCAGGAGGTATCGTATTTTCTTCAGTCCTCTTTGAAGAGCGCTTTTCTAAGTTTCATTACCATGGCAACTCTCATTAGATCCTTTGTTATCCAAGACAGTGCTAGGCAACAGATTACCCTATTTCATATAATCATGCCTAGGTAAGTAAGGTTGAATAATCAATGTGATGCATTTTTAAGCAACTTAGTTAAAATACTTCATGGCATAATTTTGCTGAAAGGTATAAATGAACTTTCCAGGAAAAGAAAGTCACTAAATTTCCTAAACTCTCTTCTCTCTTTCACAAGCTGGTGCAAGTTCTCTCACCAAAAGCTTTCTCATTTTTTTTTTTCAGTTTTCACAGTGAAACCAGAGAACTGAGCAGTATAGGCAGAGTAAATAAGTAACAAAATTAAAGAATGAAATAGTGTATTTAGATGACATTTGACAGAAAAATGTATCCATTGAATTCTATTCCTCCTTGAAGTTTGAATGATGGATATCCCCTAGATCAGAAGAACTTCAGAACTGTATGTGAAAGTATATTTGTCTCAGAGGCAGAAAGAAATAACTATATAGCAATGAAGTGTTTCTCTTTTTGATCCTGCCACCATTGCACACATTTAAATACTTCCTAAGGAGGTGCCTGGGACAGCATTTAGATTTCAACTTATATTCAGGAAATATCTAACAAAAAATATTTTTGCATTTATTTTTAATTATGGAAGACATGTTTAAGGGTGCATTTTAGTTACTTCAAAAAGCATTGTATTGACCCAGATTTCAGACACTACCCTCTTTTCCTCAAACCATCTTCTATTTTAAACTATATAAAGTTTCATAGCAAAAAGCTTGTGTTTCAGCTAAATTTATGTGGCACCCAAAACTGCTACTTTGTACAGTCAAAAAGACAAAACATAAAGATAGGAAACAAGTTACCCAAAAGAAACATGATTAGCCAGGCAGGGCTTAAAAGGAGCTAAATGATTTCTCTCAGAAGCATGAGAAGTATTCCAAGTGTCATTCACATTATATGCACAGGAAAAGTAGGGAATAGAAGGAAAACAAGAAAGATCATATACCAAAAGATGTTTGTAAAAACATTTAGAATCATAGAATGCCTAAGGATGGAAGGGACCTCTAGAGGTCATCTAGTCCAACCCCCCTGCACACACAGGGCCACCTAGAGCACGTGGCACAGAACTGCGTCCAAGCGGGTCTTGAAGATCTCCAGAGAAGGAGACTCCACAACCTCTCTGGGCAGCCTGTTCCAGCGCTCTGTCACCCTCACTGTCAAGAAGTTCTTCCTTAAGTTCCCGTGGAACTTTTGGTGTTTCAGTTTGAGGCCATTTCTTCTAGCTCTGTTGGTGAACTGAAAGGAGGCCAGCCCCATCCTCCTCACTGCCTCCTTTGAGGCACTTATAGACACAGATCAGGTCCCCTCTCAGCCTTCTCTTCTCCAGGCTGAACAGGCCCAGCTCCCTCAGCCTCTCCTCACAGGGCAGATGTTCCAGGCCCCTGATCATCCTAGTCACTCTGCGCTGGACTCTCTCCAGCAGCTCCACATCCCTCTTGTACTGTGGGGCCCAGAACTGGACACAGTGCTCCAGATGTGGCCTCACCAGGGCTGAGTAGAGGGGCAGGATCCCCTCCCTCGACCTGCTGGAGATGCTCCTCTTAATGCACCCCAGGGTCCCATTGGTCTTCTTGGCCACGAGGGCACACTGCAGCCTCATGGTCAACTTGTCGTCCACCATGACGCCCAGGTCCTTATCAGCAGAGCTGCCCTATATCTTGATATATATTTCCCTATATCTTGATGTTCTCTCCATTACCTATTATTTCCATTCATCTATCTTTTAGGTTTTATAGATACATTCATATATGGAAAATAGTACATACAGTTATCATGAGGAGAAGACATCAAAAGACATCACCTGTATTTGATAGGGAATAGAGACTGAGACTAACGTGATTCACCTCACTAGGAACAGCTAACCCTGAACTGCTCCAAATTCCACTTTTGTATCCTGAGGAGGACAAGGGGTTCCCTCTTCCAGCTCCTATCATTGATACGGCTCAATTCTCTTAGCTAAGTGAATTTCCATCCATTACTGCAAACAGATGGGGGGGTGGCGGAAAGTGAAGTGCTCCCACATCACGGGCATTTCAGAGAGATCAAAATTATCATCAGGAATCGCAAGGTGTAAATTTCTTTTCTTTAAACAAACACGCAGAGTGTTAGAAGAATGCAGAAGAGTCACAAGTTAGGAAACGCCACATTTAAGATGCCCTCATTGTTCTCCATTATACATGTTACAGTGCAACTCCTAATTATCATTACACATCTGGTTCAGGATCATTTGTAAATTCTGAACCTCCAAGCTGGTTGGAACCATTCAGGAACTCTGGAGGCAAGTTGGAAATCACGTTCAGAATATTTGATGTTTTTAGCCCATCTCATCCCATCTCTGACTGCACTGTCTGCTCAGAATTATCTGAAGTCCAAGATTTGATATAAACTCCAACTTTTCATCTGAAATGGTGATTAACTCAAGTCCCCTATATAGACCCTATCTAGTTCACACAGTCTCAAAGCACTACTTTTTGACAGATTTCTCTACTTCTTCCTTTGAGTAAATTACATTTACTTTAAGTAGTGTTTTTAATAGTGCTGATAATACCTCCTTCTCAAGACTCCCACTTAATGAGCATCCTGAGGAAGGAATGACAGTGTTACATTAAAAATATTTGGGTGGTCAATGAACTGAGCAATCATATGAATTACAGAGAATGAGACCTCTATGTAACTCAATACCCACATATTTTCTTGACTCATGGGTCAAGCTTTGGTTTTATTTCTCTCTATATAGTCTCTTTTATTATATGTTTTGTTCTTTCCCTTATTTCTATTGATAAAAATGGTGTTCTCAGGTCCAATTAGTTCTTATGCTTTAAAATTATTTTCCACCAAACATTTACAGATCCAGCAACACAGAATTTCCAACTCTGTTAGAGTACATTGTCATAACCATTAAAATAATATGTCTTTGAAATTAAATCAAACAGTCAAATCAAAAAGGAAAAAAAAAATAGACTCAGAGCTTTTTTGAGATAGGTCTGATTTTTAATAAGTATAAATATTCTTGGAAAAGTGACTAATAACATGCTTTTAATAAACTACTCTGAATCAAATAACAGGATATACCTTATGGAAATTAGAATAAAATCAATGTTACTGTAATATCATTGCAGGTCTCATCTGACTATTTTTTATATTTCTTTCTACCACATACTACAAATAGAAATAATATCAAACACTAACCAATTTATTTTCTCAATATATAAACATATTAATTAAAATAGCAATGAAAGTAACAGAAGATTTCCCAATGCCAACTTGAATGCCAGTTCTGGCAGCCTGTACAGCTACAAATAGTAGGTACTTAAATTCTTAATCACAGAATAAGCAAAAGCCCACATAAACACACGGATATATCTGAGCACAAGTTTTTGTTGAGACTCAGGGAAGGCAGACTCTCAGGTAAAATTTACCATTAAAATATGGTCCAGACTATCTACAAATCATCCTCGCACCCAACACTATATGAATATCCTTGCACTCAACACACAATACAGAAACAGAAAATGCAAACAAGTGCAAGTAGAGGAATCATCTCATCTTGTGCAGCCGTTTATTCTTAAAGTAATCTTAGCTATACAAAAGGCATTTCCAGTACAATATTAAAAACAAACAAACAAAAAATCTTCTGTGTATTATTTCCCTAAAGAAAAAAATAATCATTGTCTTTAGCATGAGAAATTTTATTTGATTTTCTTTTAAGTATGTGAACTGTCACACAAAGCCTGAATATAAACAAGTACCTTAAAACACTGGAGACAAAATACTTGTCAGAAATAGCAGGATATCAAAAATGTGATAGATCTGGGTAATAAAAGCTTAGAGTCAGAATATTTTCCAAACCTTACTACGTTACAAACACAACAATGAGAGATTTGGACGGGGGGGAGGAGGTTCTTTTTACAAGTAAATACCAATAAATACCAATCAATTCAAACTGCTGATTGTGTACCCGGTGTTTCTTCATTTTTATTGAAGGATAAGATGGCTGCCCTCTAGACACTCATTAATACTATTATTCTTGATGAATTTCTCTTTCCTCAGGATATTCAGAGGATACAAAATGCTCTGAGGGTTGATTTATGTTTGACATGAAGCTAAAGTCTGGAAAACCTCTCCAGCAGCCAAGAAAGATAATATTTTACTTAAGATGTCTTCATTATTCTAGACAGAGGAATGCCAAAGACAGAAATTTATACCAGTTACTGGAGCCCAGAGATTCCTAATTACACTCAGTATTGGGATTCAGGGAAAGAGAGATGACATCCATCTAGTAAAATTGTTCCTTGTTGTTGTTCACTAACAAAATTGAAATTAGGTGGCTACTGGAGAGATTTCCATCTGGCAGTCACTACTAAACAACAACACCTCTTATTGCTGCTGGTAACTGACAGAAGACTTTGAAAGAAAGCTTGACACTCCCCACTCCAAAGTTTTTAACAACTTGCACTCCACTTGGAAAGTCTAAAAAGATACGCAGGCTCTTTAAAGCTCCCTTTTCTCTGTCCCAGAAGGGCAAGCATCTCCACCCTTAGATCTGAGATAAACTATTTGCTGGTTAAATTGGCATAGCTCCCCTGAAAATAGTGATATAGCTATTAAATTGGAAAAAAATGATAGGTTTTTTTTTTTTTTTTGTGAGCTCTTATAGGAAGGTCCAGGTTTATGTTGGCAGTATGAATAAAGGAAAACTTAATTCTTTTGCAAATTTAGTATTTTTAAAAATACCACATCTTCCTGAACAATTTTATGGGGAGACTCGTAATAGCACATGTAGCTACTTCACATGTATATTTCCAATTTGTCCTTCATACACCATATTTTACTTAAAAGAGCAGCAGTAAAAAGACCATCCAGTTAAGTTTCGCTGGCTTCACGCTTTGAGTTAGCCACAGTTCCGAGCTGATTAACTTAGATCCCAGAACAATGACTCCTGAAATGCAGTACAAATCCTCTGAGACCCCTGAGAACGAGTCAAGGGACAGCTCTAAATCTAGCTTTCTAGGGGAAAACCCACAACTTGCCTTCCAAGCGTGAGACAGACAAGCAAGTAGAGCAGTAGCAAGTCTAGCAAGGAGAAACACATCATCTTTAGGGTGATCAAATATAAATACCTCTGATGCCGTTTCTGGTCAATTTAGACAAAACAATGCCTATGATCTATGTTCATCACAACACTCCATTCCAAGACCCAACAGAAATGAATGTAATTGGGATACATAAAAAAAATTTACTCAGAGATATATGGCAGAGGAGCAAATAAGAAAGATTTAAGTAATGACTTAGGTGCACAATGCTCAAATTACAGTGAGTAGCTGCCAACCCAAAATTCCAGGTAAGAGCTTTTATTTAACAGGCTACTGATGCAAATAGCAGCAGGTCAGAGCTGAAACTGGAAATGAAGAGGCTGAAGTTGAAAATGGGACTCCAGTGGTAAGGACAAATGGCTACGGTCAGTTCCACAGAAGTCTCCTTCGGACCCTTTTCATATCACTAGAAAGTTAGATTTTACTTCTATTGCATATGAAACTTTTCTTTTGTCAGAAATACCCCTACCTACATATATGCCACAGGTTTCTGTAGCATGTGTTCTTGTGTTACTCATCATCTCGCTACAGGAAGAGGAACCAAAAGATTCTCTGAGTATATCTGTTTAGTAGTCCCCAGAGTAAGCATAACAGCCTCCTCCTATCACAGGCTTTCATACAACTAAGTAATAAAATAAACAGATTTTCTTCTGTATTGTCAGCCATGCTTTTCAAAAATTACTTTTAAATTATAAAACCTATATATTTGGAACTCTAAAATACTTGTTTATATTATCCGAGCAAGAACACTTGAATGTGCACATGTGGAATGTGGAATTTAGGTCACTATTAATAGGGAATAACAGAGAGGTCATTTTCTTTATCAAGATGTCATAAATCTTATTACAAAAGCAATAAGCATTTTCTAATAGTGCCACAATTATAAAATCGCTTGGCAAATCAGAGTTTCATTGCAGGTAGATCTTTAACATTGGTTTTCATTTTGCTTTTAATAGCAAAAATAAAAACAAAAATAAAATGGAAAGTTACAATATAGACATATTTGACACGTAGATATAAAGACATGTTGACATAACTGTCAGACATTTGATAGAAAGAAGTATCTAGTGAAGTATCTTCTTTTGAGAGAAACATAATTTATATATATTCAAACAATAGCCACTAAGGTGGCTTTTATTAGCCAATTAAAGTAGCATTATACTTTTTATTTGACAGGAATCCTGTCTGGTGAAGACTAAATGCAACTGAGTGCTTAAATGTGTAAAGTTGATAAACCCCCCAAATTCTAGAGTTATTCATATATATTGAACAAAGTTAAAAATTTACAAGTGTGTTATGAGCCCCATTCATTAAGTATGCTTTAAAATTTTCATTAAAAGCATTTAACTTGGGCAATGTACTTGGGAAAACATGCAATATTTAGAGAACTCTGAGATAATTGTTGCAAGCTATTCATGGATAGTTCTGCATTTGAGAGAAAACTATGTGATTATAGTTTTGGGTACAGTTATCTTTTTATCCACGAGAACACAGATTTACAGACATGCTGAAGCTGTCAACCAGGCTGGCTTCAAAACCTCCAGTGATTTCAGTCTCCAGTGATCTTGTCAAATAACATTCAGCCCCAGACTGATATAACAGATGAAGGATAGGATCATGTAGTCAAGCAGTTCTGGACGTCATGACTTACATAGTCAACCATTAAAGTGGAAAGACAGAAGAGTACTTTAGGATTTACCTTGAGAGCTTTCTCTTCCTTCATGATACATTTAATTTTTACTATTAAGTGTCTATGATTCAAATTTATGTGGCTCTCAGTGGCCTTTAATATGAAAGGTAATAATTTGTCTCAGTTTCAAAACCTTGTTGAAGACATAGAAAACATGTTTTCTACAAATT
Organism: Crypturellus undulatus; assembly: GCA_013389825.1. Classification (NCBI taxonomy): domain Eukaryota; kingdom Metazoa; phylum Chordata; class Aves; order Tinamiformes; family Tinamidae; genus Crypturellus; species Crypturellus undulatus. The sequence goes on from VWPW01026092.1 coordinate 272,620, forward strand.
AGATGCTCCCAAGAATGCTTTAAATCCCTCATCTCAGGGGGCTCAGACTCAGATTCTTGTGCATAACAACAATACTAATAATGCCATCCTGTGGCTCCCAAATTGGTTCCTGAATCTATTAAAATTGGAACTTGTTTTTTCATTGTGCTTAAACATGGACAAAAAATGCAATAATCTTGTTTGTATTAATGCTAAATACCCAAAAAGATATTAACAGAACTCACCAATAAAATCCAGAGAAAAGGAAGACAGAACTACAGTGAAGAAACATCACTATTTGCTCTTCCTCAAATCATTCCTCATACTGTAAATGCAATAAAATAGAACTTACTTATTTAGCAAGAAAATTTTGAAAAATAGCAGAAGAATGGAGCTCAGTAATACACACAGTATAAAACAAACATAATACAAAAACACCTTTTGGTCACTGTTCTTGAAAGATTGATTAGAAAGACCCTTCTCTGAGTAGATTGACTCATAGACCCCACGGTTCCTTATTACCTAACCTTGGTTTTCACTTTTGTTTTCATATGCAGCACCATAGACCTGTGTAGTATGATTATTCTTATCCTAGAGGAATAAAATAAGCATTGAGCTAATAGCAGAGTCACCTGGTCTCCCAAAGAAGCTCTGTGTCTTAAAAGTGGTAATCTTAAAGGGTAGTGGTGGAAAATGCATAAATATTGTCTATTGTACTATAAAGAAAATAAAATTGAGACATACATGCCAAATGACTCATTTCTTGTAAACTAATGATTTTAAAAAGTCTGCATATGAAATGCAGTGAAATTGGTCAACCTGTAAAAATAAAAGCTACTTTTGTGACATAATTAATTTTCTTAAAAAATAAAGCTGAAGTGACTAAAATGAACACTCTCTCAAAGGTTAAATAAATTGTAATGCCACAGAACTACTGGTGTTTCAAACATTTAAAGGTCAGTTCCTTTTTTTTTTTTCATTATATTTAAGCTTATCTTATTATTTCCCTCACCTAAGAAATATTTGGATGGATTTGGATCATTTTGACATGGTAACACTGTTGGAAGGGCAGCTCCAGGCTGAACAAGGTGGGTGGCACGAGTTGCTCTCCCTCTGCCAAGCCAGCATCAGAACAAGCCTACGTGCACATACATCAAGAAGGGATAATAAAGATTTGGTCCCAGTAAAGCTGTGCCAAGAAAAATGTTTTGTTGGAGCTAGCACACATCAGCCTCAGGTGTTTCCCGCATAAGGAAAAACAAGATTAGGCATTTAGTGGTCAGGATAAAAAATATTTTGAAGTCCTGGTATCCCCTTTTATCTATGAAGTATCAATGCACGCACATTTTAGAACATCACTGTAATTAGATTTGATCATTCTTGACTAATAATGGAAAGATGATTATTTTGTGGAAATTGTTAACCTACAAATACAAGAAAACAACTAGTAAAATTGTTGTTCAGCAACAACAACAATTGTTGTCAAATTGTTGGTAACAAACTGGCATATCATTAATATATCCAAACAATCGCTTAAAATCTTATCCTTTAAGTTGTCCTAGAATATAATATAAAATTTTAGGTAGACAGCACTAATGATCTTATGTCTGTTCCTCTACCAGACAAATTTTCTTTCTATCACTTACCTTTGCAGGAAGTGCTTCTCGTGCTGTATTGAAATAAACTCTTTCAGAAATTCCTATCCATGTTGATCTATTTATCAATAGATAACAAACCAATTAATTCAAATACTTTCACCTGTTGTGAGGCATAATCAACGTATATTTAAAATATTGTAACAGATGTTATTTTTATTATCGTTATTGAAGTGTGACATGTAACAGCTTCTCCAAATCGATTTTCAAATAATCTTTGACAGAAAAATGGTTCCTCATATCCTTCATGCACATCCCTCCCTGAGTACATTTTGAAACATTTCATTTTTAGTATTTGTGATACCTTACCACTCCTTTTCATGTTCTCTTGTTATAGATATTAAACTTCTTATTGACTTATTGTTATGTACAGTGGATACATGGAAACAGTATCTAAAGTATTATAAATTACTGATCTATAATAGATTCTTTTTCATTCCTGAGAATCTAGGATTTGGAGGAGGGTGAGAGGAAAGGAAGGAATGTTAAGAAAAGTGAAAATCAGAGAATCATAGAACCATAGAATGCCTCAGGGACCTCTAGAGGTCATCTAGTCCAACCCTCCTGCACACGCAGGGCCACCTAGAGCACATGGCTGCGCAGGGCTGCGTCCAAGTGGGTCTTGAAGATTTCCAGAGAAGGAGACTCCACAACCTCTCTGGGCAGCCTGTTCCAGTCCTCTGTCACCCTCACCATCAGGAGATTTTTCCTTAAGTTCCTGTGGAACTTTTGATGCTTAAGTTAGTGGCCATTTCATCTCGTTCTGTCAGTGGCCACCACTGAAAAGAGGCCGGCCCCATCCTCCTCACTGCCTCCCTTGAGGTACTTGTACACACTGATTAGATCCCCTCTCAGTCTTCCCTTCTCCAGGCTGAACAGGCCCAGCTCCCTCAGCCTCTCCTCACAGGGCAGATGTTCCAGGCCCCTGATCATCCTCGTGGCCCTGCGCTGGACTCTCTCCAGCAGCTCCACATCCCTCTTGTACTGGGGGGCCCAGAACTGGACACAGTACTCCAGATGTGGCCTCATCAGGGCTGAGTAGAGGGGCAGGATCCCCTCCCTCGACCTGCTGGAGATGCTCCTCTTAATGCACCCCAGGACCCCATTGGCCTTCTTGGCCACGAGGGCACCCTGCTGCCTCATGGTCAACCTGTCGTCCACCATGACGCCCAGGTCCTTCTCTGCAGAGCTGCTCTCCAGCAGGTCGGTCCCAGCCTGTACTGGTGTCTGGGGTTATTTCTCCCCAGGTGCAGGACCGTGCACTTGGCCTTGTTGAATGAATGAAAATGAATGAAAAGAGAAAACAACATTACAGTGACATGAAAACATATCATTAGGTGATATGAAAGAAATCGACTGATAAATGAAGAAAATAAGGGAAGGTAGCATTTTTAGGGATCACTTTATTTTGGCCTTTGGAATAACTAAAAATATTTTTTCAATTAGCACATTTCATGTAATTTTTTTTTTAACTTAAGTTAAAAACTACATGTTCACTCCATTGTCATATCTTATATCTCTAATATAAGATATAAATTTAAAAATTGTTGAAAGTATATGGGAAAACAGGAAAATGCAGTAAATACTTTCAATTAAGCATTCAGATGCATCCGATTTAAATTCATAAATTCAGCTTATTTTTCATTTCATTTTCATTTTTCGTTTTTCTTCAAGAAAACTGAAATTTCTCATGCTTTGTGAATCTAAGATATTTTAAAATAATCAGCAAGCTGAATAATTACTTTGAACATCACTACGTCAGACCTGCATGTAAGTGCATATATTGTTTATTCTGGGTTCTGTTTTCCTTCTTGTTTCCCTTCTCTGAAGTAAACTCTTTAGTAGAGATATGGCTTAGGCTTGTCTTATCCTAGTAGCTAGGATAAAAACAACAGCATATTCTCCCTTAAGACTTAGAACTCAATAAAGAACAAAATTATTTCATTCAGGAATCTGCATAATGCTTTAAGTACCATCATATTAACCGCTGATTAAATGTTTGAGAAAACTGTAATTTGGAAACTTCTTGGTGACAGGTGCAGCACAATGTTTTTGTGTTACTAGTTTATGACCCAGTCTGTGAAGCAGGAAGGCAAATATGTTAACAAATATACTGTGTATTGATATTTTTATGACTTACACATAAAAATATACTTACTATTTATAATAGCATCCTATTACAAAATGGAATGATTGCTGTTCTAAAATGATGTAAAAATAATATAATTACAAAAGAAAGACCTTGATGATAAAAATTGACCTGATGACTAAGTGCAAGCATACATAAACAAGCTGAAATGAAACTTTCACAAAGAAAGAATTTTGATGAAATGGTGATCACTGGAAGATGAAGTTCTTAAGCTCTGGTGTAGTAAAAGCCCCCTTTTTTTTACTCTCCCCTCCTGCCTCCACAACATCCTGAAGATCAACCAGAAAGACAAATCCAAGATCATCAGAATCTCTTAGGAGCAGGGGAAGATTTTTCTATATAGAAAGATAACCTATAAAAATCAGTTTAATTTGAAGAGATTCCTGTTTCACATTCTGTTAGTCAACTCATGGAGGAGAGGTTGAATGTTATTACTTCTCCACTTGGAATTTCCTAAATATATTATTTCCACGAGAATTTCATGTTTAATACCCCACTGAATAAAAAAGCAAAGGATAGATAGGTTTTGTACTATTAAGAAACAAAGAAAGCTGAGCTCTCCAAAGAATGCTCTGTAACATCTACAATCATCTCAACAACAACAGCAACAACAAAAAAACAGTATTCTTTGGAAATATTTATTATACATGTAGCTGTAAACAAAATAACATTTACAGTCAGAGTAAATTTTAGGATCTAATCTAAAGAGCATGATCCTGTTCAATGTGCTCTAGGTAACCCTGCTTGTGCAGGGTGTTAGACTAGATGATCTCCAGAGGTACCTTCCAACTTGAACCCTTCTATAATTCTGTGTAACCATTAGTGGGTTACAGAGATACTTTCTGATTCTACTACAGCTGTAAGATAGAATTTTTGTTTTTGTTTTTTTTCAAAATCCTATTTTTAATGGTAAAAATACTTTCAACTATTCAAGGAAGACAAAAAACAACCGCAAGAATCCTTGTGTCTGACTAAAATGATACCACTACTATTTTGTTACTATCTCATATCTCTAGCCACCTAGGACTGAAATTAAATGCTGCTGCTTTATTAACGAAATGCTACAAAACAAATGTCAAGCATATCTGCACAATTAAAATTAGTATTATCAACACAGAAGTGGTGCTGAACTCAAAGCTGTTGATTAATCAACCACTTAGTAATGAGTAAGCCGCAGAGTGAAGCCACCACAAAGGGGATCTTCCATTGCTGCTGCTACCGAACAACAGAACATGGTCTCTGCAGACAGGGCAACTTGTAATTGCTTGATTAAACAAACAAAGCAAAAACTGTGGCACTTGCGATGTCTTAAGCTCACAAATAGAAGGAACAGGCAATTATACCAGCAGCCATCTCTAATCACCACAGCCAGAGTGAAAAAATGCTTCTTCTGTTCCAGTTCAATATCGCAATATTTGACATACCAGAAGAAGAAGAATATTTCCTACCTTTTTTAATTTTTATTTTTCCCAGAAAAAATAAACAAGCTTAAAAAATCACTGCACGGGTCATCACATGCATTACTATGTCCCCTATACTTTGAAATGTTATGGAAACAAATGTTTTGTGTGTGTACATATCAAACACTAGATGAATCCTTTTTCTCTCTATTATAGCTAAAGGAGAAAGAACAAAGAGAAAAACAGGGTTTTTGGAGCTTACAGAACCACAAATTTTAGCTAACTAAAAGTACTTCGTCTATTAATTACAAATATATTCCTTAATTTCCTAAATTAATAATGCATGCAAGATACCCCGAAGACAACAATTTCAGAAATACAGAACAATGAATTTTGTGTAATGCATATCATGCTTCTAAGAGCAAGCAGAGCTCACACACTACAAGTAGACTGATGCAATCTTCTATGCTAGCCAAAATACAAGTGCAACCTTAGTGTAATGAGTCAACTTTCTTGAATTTAATGTGATCACCCCTGTGATCATCCTACGTGATTGCATACTGTCTGCAGGTATGGGCCTGTTTAATATTAGGGATATATCTTCAAACTGTGTATATCTTTTGTATATCAGGTTACTGTATTTATAGTGCAAATACATAGTCATTATGCAAATGTGGCAACCACATAAAAAGTGAGGGTCTCAGCGAGGGTGGGCCCTCAATCAAATTAGAAATAGAAATTTGTTCAAGGAAATCCAAATCTGGTCCTTCCTTTGGAAAACATACTAACATCTCATTTTTCATTCCAGGTCCAAACCATTAAGCCATATTTCTCTGATCCAGTTCCACTGATAAGGAGGGGGTTTGTCCTCTATCACAGAATGTCACAGAGTCAATAATATTCTTTTGCTATATGATATTACCGGGAAGCTTCCTTACGAGAAGAAAGTGCCCCGGCTTTCCAAATTGGAAATGAAGGCTTGGGAAAGTGCTAATCGAGTTTATAATATCTGGAAAATTGCTGGAGAACTACGCAATCAAAATTAAGAACAAAAAAAATTGCCTAATGAATTTAGCCTTATTGTCCTCTGTCAACACATAAATTTGTTGGATTTGTCTTACTTTCTCAGAATCAAGGTAAAATTATAATCATTTAAGGGGCAGTGGGGTTAAACTTCCACAACCACTGCAAGGTCCTGCCTGTCCTTTACTGACCTGCTCAGCAGGCTCCATCCTGTAATATACACTTAAGTAATTTCACTCCTATAGTAATTTTCCTGAGCTGAAACATCTGTAGGATTGGGCCAATTGTGAGTCATTTCCATCTTCCTCATAAATCTCTGCACGTTGAAAAGCCATCCCTCAACCTCTTTGCATGTTAATATTATGCCTTCAGCTGAATGGAAATGTATTCTTCCCAGCACTGTCACAGTTGCATATCTTCAATTTTAAGTAGGTAGACTTTTCTCTTCTGAACCACCATATTGGCTAATGGCTGCTGGGTCTTTTCATACTGTTTTCCTCATATATAGCTTCTCTATTATCATTACTATTCCAAATCTTCCATTGCCAGTTACAGTATGAAATTATCTTGGAGAAGAAACTCATGGATTGAGCCAAATTTAAGTAGGCATTTCAGTAATACATTCAAATTTGCTTAATACCTTCAGCCCTACTTCTAATCCTTAAGTTTAATTAAACTCATTGCTATCCATTTACAACCATATACTTAAAAGTTTCTTCTGGAATCAAATAATAGGTCTGAAAAGCAGTAAGTCTTTAGAGGATTTGATATTAATATTAAGCTTGACAGATGCATTTATAAATGTTTACCTTCAAAATACAACGAGTTAACAGAATGAGATACATCTTGGTGAACTACATCCCTATACAGATAAGCAAAATGAAGCCTACTACAAACCTGTAACATTTTTAAACACTTCAGAGGGAAAGACAAAAAACTGAGAAAGTTATAGTGTTATTAAATTTCTGAGGTGACCCATTCCTTCCCACTTTCCATTAAAAGTGCTTACACTGATCAATTTGCAAGCTTGTTTTCTTTAAATTTCAAATCTAATAGAAGCTAAGCTTCTAGTGGGCATTTACTACACTTTTTTCAAAAGTCTCTTATCATTCCAAATTAGTCCTCCAGTTTTGAACTCAGTTGAGAGATCAGGTCTTTTCTGTTTTTCTAAAAACTTAGCATGCAAATGGCAAAAGATAAAGAAGGGAAAAAGCTTGGTTCACAGGGCTCCTGGAAGTAGACCCTGCAAGCTTATTCATGTACTCAGCACTTTGTAAGAAACATGGTAAGAAACATACAAGTATGCACAGAGTTCTGGAGCATAAAGCTGAAATGTTAAAGAAGCTGATCATTCACAGATCTCTAGGACTGATAGTCTGCTCACTCATACAGGACAAAAGGGCATTCAAATAAATGTATCTTGAAAGGAAAATCCTTTGTTATATCCCTGATGTTCTGGTTCTTCCATGTCCGTCTTCCAGCAGTTCACATTTCTCATTCTCAGCAATGTTGCCAGGGATTTAAGGATTCACTTAGAAGTAAAGCCAAGCAGCTTACAGTTCAGGTCTTTATGGTCTCGTAACAAGGCTGTGAGAGACAAGCTCTAAGGTGCCACACTGTAACTGTGACTCATGGCAGCTGTCAAGAGGCTCTTCTGCTCGTTTTAGAGCTCTAGCTTAGGCTCACCTGTTTCACTGAGAATTTGAACAAATTGGAGGTACTTACTGAGTGAAATATCAGCTTGAGCTGAGAAGCGACAACTGAGAGCAACATCCCCAAGCAGAATCTGACATTTGCTACCCATCACTTAAGAGCAGTATATGCTGTTTGAACACTTCTTTCTGTGCTAAACCACTGGGAAACAAACAGGTTGACAGGGAAATTGAAGAGAAAACTTCCACAGAGGCAGGTACCAGGTTCATTCAGGATGGGGTGCTATTGACCAAGAACCTTGACAGGCTGTGTGAATAGATCAGACCCAGTTCAGGCTCTGGTGAAAACTGAGCCTGTGACTTGCAACCAATGCTGTTACTTGCCTATGCTCTAAGGAAGAGAGATGCAACTGGAATCCAAGGTGGGAGTCAAATACAGCATCATACATAAGTTACAGACTGCTTTTGGAATGCAAAAAGAGTCTAGATGTAAATTGGAGGACTTGGAGCTTAGGCAGCTAGACATAGAATGGGAACAACTCTTGCCTGGTAGATTTTTAGTGTCTTCGAAGATTGCTGTTGCTAAACCTGAACTAAACTATCTTGAAAGATCTACTTTCCCTAGAGGATAAGGTTCCTCACACACCACAGTTGCCACTGGTTTTTAGCTATGAGGCCTGACGATAAAACTGTGCATGAGAGTAATTCTCCTGCACGAGTAACAGTTGCCACAAGCAACTGAGAACCACAGTAGTACTTTAACAGCGACTCATGTAATAACATAGCTTCTTTCAATGCGCCTAATAGATCTACATCTAAATCTTACACAAGGAAATGTAACCTGTACCTGGTTAGCACTACTAGCCTACCTGAAGGAGACTGATATTTCTCATGTATTTCGAAAGAAAACTCTGTTGGTCTTTTTTTAGTCTTTTTTTTTTTTTTGGTGTAGATATTTTTTCACTAGCTTACTTGATAATTATTTTTCTCATTCAGTAATGCTCATACTGTGATTAGCTTTACGATGAGTAAGAAGCAAGTAGCAATACACATTGCTTGAAAAAAATATTTCAGCTTTTATAAGATAGATTTTTTTTTTTCCATATAGCTTGGCGTGTGTACTTCCTTAGAGGACAGTTATTTTTCTTCATCTGAAGATTTCTCTAGAAATCCAACACCACTGCTATTTTGTCTTGAATGTTGAAGAAACCCTGCCAACAGAAAGCTGAGGTGCTACCAACAGATCTTACACAGCCTCTTCCTCCTTCCAACTGCCAACAGCGATGAATTGTGTGTGTGTGTGGCGGGGGAAACCAAAACAAAACAAACAAAAAAACCCATATCTTTTCTCTTTTTTACTCTAGAATATGAATCACTTAGCAAGTACATTTTCTTGTACATGTTTCCCAAGGCTGTCCCAATCCTTTTCCCTCTATAAAACTAAGACTTTTTCCTCCCTTAATAGTATAGAGTTTTTTTCCCCACACACACAACATAGGATTTTGTGCTATTAGAGGTCAAGAATTACATAGTGAATTTATGCTCACTCAACAAAGGTTATTTTCTCACTGCTCCTTTACATCTCTAAAAAGCACCTTTGATCATGAAATTCTCTTTGATCAACCAGAGCAAAGTCTTCAGAGGTGTATTAAATGGTTCACATTGTATAAAATCCTTATTTTACAGAGAGATAGTGTCTTTTCTGTGCCTTTAATAGTATGATTACGAATGAACTCTCTTTACAAATTTATTATTTAGTAGCTGAACATTCTCCTTAATCATTATTATTTCCTTTTTTTATGGAATATAGTTCTATCAGCTTTCTTATGCCTAATCTGTTGCTGAAATCTTTAGTACCCTAAATAATCCTCCTGTGGCCAGATGATGACAAAGTAAGAACAAAACTAAGGTAGCTCAGAAAGAACACTGTGCAGCCGCTTCCAAAACTGTAGTCTGTATAGAGTCAAACAAAAAGCGGTTGTACAACAGCCAATGTTTCCACTAAACAAGCAAGAGTAATGCTGGGGAGATACTTTGCAAAGATAATGAACTAGGTTTTCCATTTGCTCTTCTTTTGTCTTAATAGAGAGGGCACAATCACAGTATTCACTTACTCTTAGGCTATGCCATCCACAGCAAATCTGTCAAACCTCTAGTTACAAGAGGATTACACTGCAACCAAGGAGACCAAGCTATAGAGGTCCAGTTACCATATGGAGTATCTACAGGATGCATGAAATTGTCAGGGCTCTCACGTTTTCTATCATCAGCCTCACTTGTGGACAGGCTTCCAGGGAGTCCTACACAGTTCAAAATAAAATGTTTTTCTGTTAACTATGTCAAAAAAAAATGTCACATAAAATATGAATGAAAATTTGGAACCTCTTTTAGGAAAAGAGCTAGATAGAGTTAATTACAGTGTTCTATTTAAATTTCAGCTATTTTTTATTTATTTTACTACCAATTTTCTTAGAAGTAGCATTCCCTCTGATGACTTAAAGTTGTAACACACAAACCCAGCTATAAATATTTGATTTTATTATACCTTCTCCTTCTAAAAGTTGCTGTGATTTTGAACTGACACATATATTATAAGCTAAATGCATTGAACATTCTCCTAGGGAAAATTAAGACAGCAGTGAGATATCAAGTAGATAATTAGAAGATCTGGGCTTTTTTCCTCCCCTGGCAATAGTCTTTTCAAGCAAACATAAAAGTATTCATTATAAAAATTGGCATTACATAAAATAACCTAAAGCACAATGAATCATGCATTATAACCTTCTAGCACTCAGGTCAGCAAATGGAAGCACCTATATCTTTTTCTTCCTCTAAATAGGTAAAAGCTGAATTCTGCAGTGATGCTCAGGTCTGTTACTTAAGACTGTATCAATCTCTTTCATATGCAGTTCTCCGCCTTATAGCAGTTGCCTTAAATGACACCCTTAGGCAAGAAAGAATCTCCTCTAATACTTGGAAATCCTGGGCATTGACTGCTTGATGTGAAAGTTAATGATTTATAATCTAGTTTTAAACTCACTGCAATGGATGAGTTCAAAGAAATGAACACAGTATGTGGGTATCTAATTCAAAAAAAATACTTCAGAGAATAATGCATTTGAAGAAAATGTATAAAGCATATTTTTTTCCTTATTGTGGAAGTTTATAAATTTACATCTTATATTTTAAAATATAGCTTAAAATATTAAAATCCTCCACAAGTGTAAAAATACAATGGTCTCTTTAATATAAAGAGAATACCATAACATCTGAGTAACATTCTTTGCCTTTTATTTTTACAGACCGGAGATAAAAAGCAGATTACCCTACCCAGTAACTAAGTTTCCTCACTTCTCATTCACTCTCAAATATTTTTCACCTCATGATGTCTATTTGACCCTACTGGACTTTAAGGACACAGAGAATTTGTTGTTGTTGTTGTTCCTACTATTTCAAAAATAATTATCCTTTGATACAGTATTTGAATACAAAATAAAATTTTATTCTATATATTTAAAAGGTCTTCACTTTTCCTCTTATCAGAAAAAGCACAGAAGTATCCTGCTAGCAAAAAAAGAGATCAGGAAAGCAGTAAATAAAGAAGTGGTAGGATAACAATATCCAGCAATTAAAATGGCAAACAAAAGAATAGAAATGAGATCTCATGAAACCCAACCTCCAGTTACCATTTCATGAAGTCTTCATATAAAAACAAAATAAATATTTTTTCACTACCATTCAACATACGTAATATGTACATCACAAATCCCCAGGTAAAACTATTTCAGGTTATACTCATTTTGCTTTTTAATACAGTTACTCTACACATAGACTATTACATTTTTTTCACAGACTATTACTATTTTTTTTTAAATCCCCATCTTTCAGAACTAAGAATGTACATCAAGAACTGCTGGCACAGCCATACCCTGCCATAAGCAGTTACTCTATGAGCTTTTTTTTCCCCCTCTAATCACTAGTCACTTCAAGCAACAAAGACATCAGGTCTTGCCCTTAAACTGTTTATATAGGAACACTCCCAGACCAGAGAATTGGATGTCCTTATTAGAACCTGTTCTTCAAAAGGTTACTTTTTTACAATTTAGTTTCTTCAATTGCTGTGGAAGAACTAGAAAAAACCTAGACTCTATGATTCTCCAGTCACCCTTAGGCATTCTAGGGATGGAACCAGGAAGAACAGTATTACTACCTCAATTAATGAGACTATGGGAAAACAGGTCAAGAGAAGCTTACAGTTGAGGCAATCATGACATATATCTAGTAAATATTCTAGTTACTCAGGAAAGCCATTCTTTTTTAAACAAGCAATGTTGATTTACAGTTAGCCACCAGCTGAATTCCCAGCAGCATCTCTACACTGAGCCTTCAGATACAACACAAAATGGTTATTCAATCCGCTTTTAGAATAGTGCCCAAATTAATTTTTCCTCCAGCCTGAAATTTTTTAGGTGTTTGAATTGAGAATTTTACAACTATGGTGTGAATTTTCATGGGAAAAATAGAGGGAAGGGCAAATGAAACTCAAATCCAAGTCATTCTTGAAACAGAAAAGGAAAATCTGTCCTTCCTTTCTTAGGAGTCCCACTGGTCAGGGTCAGTTTTAATTTCCACTGGAGGGTTGATAGCAGTCCTTGAGGCAACCACTGTCAAAAGATATGCATTGACCAAGTAAAACCCCAAACTACTGCTTCCTGGATAGCACTGCCTTTTGCAATTTTCCTCAAGGTAAAGAGCAGCACTGCTTTTGACTCTCTCGTTCTTCCCCAGAGGACTTTCTGCAGGACTTCCCTATAATCAGATTTATGTCAGTAGAGGGAAATTACAGAAAGAGTATGAAACATCTCATAGCAAGAGATGCTCCCAAATTAACAATAAATATTTCAATTAAAGACTAGACATGTCATGAAATCGCTCAACCAGCACTTTAATAGGATATTACATGGCCTAAATAGAAACGGTTATGGTTTATAGTTATTATCTATGACCTATTTTGCAACTGCTAAGGCAAACTTTAATGCCCAGCTACCAATCCATATTGAAGAAGATCTTGAAATGCTGAGTGCATATTCTCTGTGTACTCTTCAGGTGGAGTTTGCACTGACATCACTTGGAATTTGTACATAAAACCAGGTCAAGGAGCTAAAATGTCTAACAGAAGCCAATGATAAATGATCGGCTAGTGGAATTTGAGATTGTAATGGTTCCATTACGGCTGTATCAAATATTTTCAAGTATATTCAGTCATACGCTCAAAAATACTATTAAGACTAAAGAGATGCGGACTAATTTGACAAGTCTTCCCTTCGGCTTCTGTGTCAATAGAAGCATAGAATGTTTAATGTTTAAGGTTGGAAGGCACCTCTAGAGGTCATCTAGTCCAATCCCCCTGCACACGCAGGGTCACATAGAGCACATGGCACAGGGCTGTGTCCAAGCGGGTCTTGAAGATCTCCAGAGAAGGAGACTCCACAACCTCTCTGGGTAGCCTGTTCCAGTCCTCTGTCACCCTCACCATCAGGAGATTTTTCCTTAAGTTCCTGTGGAACTTTCGGTGTTTCAGTTTGTCGCCATTACCTTTAGTTCTATCAGTGGCCACCACTGAAGAGAGGCCGGCCCCATCCTCCTCACTGCCTCCCTTGAGGTACTTGTACACACTGATTAGATCCCCTCTCAGCCTTCTCTTCTCCAGGCTGAACAGGCCCAGCTCCCTCAGCCTCTCCTCACAGGGCAGATGTTCCAGGCCCCTGATCATCCTTGTGGTCCTGCACTGGACTCTCTCCAGCAGCTCCACATCCCTCTTGTACTGGGGGGCCCAGAACTGGACACAGTACTCCAGATGTGGCCTCACCAGGGCTGAGTAGAGGAGCAGGATCTCCTCCCTCAACCTGCTGGAGACGCTCCTCTTAATGCATCCCAGGATGCCATTGGTTTTCTTGGCCACGAGGGCACACTGCTGCCTCATGGTCAACCTGTCGCCCACCATGACGCCCAGGCCCCTCTCTGTAGAGAAGGTTGGTCCCCCATCTGTACTGGTGTCTGGGGTTATTTCTNTGGTCCCCGATCTGTACTGGTGTCTGGGGTTATTTCTCCCCAGGTGCAGGACCGTGCACTTGGCCTTGTTGGATTTCATGAGGTTTCTCAGCCCCCAGTTGTCCAGTCTGTTCAGGTCCCTCTGGATGGCAGTGCAGCCCTCTGGGGTATCAGCTACTCCTCCCAGCTTTGTATCATCAGCAAACTTGCTGAGGGAGGGATCACTCTGTGCCTTCATCCAGGTCATTGATGAGTAAATTGAACAGGACTGGACCAAGGACTGACCCCTGGGGGACACCGCTCAACGCACGCCTCCAACTAGACTCCGCACCGCTGATCACCACCCTCCGAACTCTGCCATTCAGCCAATTCCCAATCCACCTCACCGACCACTCATCCAGCCCACACCTCCGGAGCTTGCCCAGGAGGATGTTGTGAGGGACGGTGTCAAAAGCTTTGCTGAAGTCCAGATATATGACACTCACCGCTCTCCCCTCATCTATCCAGCTGGTCATCCCATCGTAGAAGTCTATCAGGTTAGTCAAGCATGATTTCCCTTTCGCGAATCCATGCTGACTAGTCCTGAGCACCTTCTTGTCCTCCACATGCCTGGAGACAACGGCCAGTATGAGCCGTTCCATCACTTTCCTGGGAAGGGAGGTGAGGCTCACTGGCCTGTAGTTGCCCGGATCCTCCTTCTTGCCATTTTTGAATACCGGTGTAACATTGGCCTTCTTTCAGTCCTCCGGCACCTCCCCCGTTCTTCAGGATCTTTTGAAGACAATGGAGAGTGGCTTGGCTACGACATCCGCCAGCTCCCGCAGCACTCTGGGGTGCATCCCATCAGGGCCCATCACTCACCTTGCCAGCCCTCCTCACTCTCTAGGCTGTTGCCATGATTCTGTCAACTGACACTGTGATAATGCAGAGAGCCACCAAAGGGGAAAAAAAAAAAAAAGATCATTAGCAACGTATATCAGTTCCAAAGAAAAGATAACTGGCAACCTCTATTAGTTCCAATGCAAGGTTTTATCTGTGACCAATGACCGCTTCTGCTGGTATAACCTTAGGCCAGAAGAGGTGCACAAACATAGTGGGAGAAAATGCCAGAATGAACTATGTTTAAATCCTAAGTGTGAACTAAGTGAAGAAGAAACCAAACTTTATCGCCCGCACATATCCGATTCATTCCCCAATAGTTAATTTATTGGATATTTTGCAGGCCTATACAATGCAATATATATTGCATATACTGCTTTTGACTGGAGCTAAGGAAGTCGAACCAAAACTAGTATATTTACAGGAAATTCTTCTGTCCTAGCAAATTGGTGTTTTCCAGCAGAAAGCAATCTTATCAATTATCAAATACAGTCATTTCTCTGGGGTAAAACGTTCTACATGGTTTGAGCTTCTTCTCCAGTTTCTCAAGTTAAACAAAGGGAATGATACTCAGATTAGTGTTCTCTATAACCTTATGCACAAATGCACAGTTTTAACAACAGACCAGTATACAGATTGCTTTCTATGTGTGCCTACAATTGAAATTCAGCCCTGCTATTTTGCTCTATAAAGCAACATAGATAGCAAAATCCTTTAGTTCAAAAGCTCGGAAAAATATATTCAAAAGCTTTACAGCAGCACTGATGGGATCACAGAACAACATAAGAAAATCTTCTTAATCCCTTTTCAGTATGACTGAAATAATCTACCGGAGAGATGCTGAGAATCTCTAACCATAGTACTGAAATAATTGTAAAATTTCAACTTTAACAAAAAAAATATATCTTTTTCCTTGTAATTCTGAACAAAGTAACTTTGTACTTTATGCATATTTCTAAATTGTTATGAATATAAAAATGTGAAAATAGGTGAGGAAATACTTAAGAAGGTCTTGGTATACTTTAAGAATAATTCATTTGTTGAAGTGTTGTCTCAATTTTTTCTATTAAAAGAAATATTAATGCAGATATATAAGAGAAACTGTACATAATAAAAGGCTAACAACCTTCAGAGTGTCCATTCACCATAAAAATAATTTCACACCTAGTCTATTATGTAATGTGCTACGCAAATAGTCTTTCCTTGAAGGTATTATAGTTATTATATATATAGGTGTATATACATAATTATATATATATATAAAATATATATATATAAATATATATACATGTATTATACCAGTTCATATAAACTCAGTTCTGTTCAATGATATGCAGACTACCCACAGAATAATTTGAAAGCTAGTAAGATAATGATGTGTACCTTCCTTTTCAAGAAATGGAAGCTAGCATGTTGGGTGTAAAGAAGAAAACAATCCCCCCCACCTTATTTTTACAAATAACTCCTTGTTTTTCCCTTACACCTAAATATTTAATCATGAATGAGAATAGCCATTGAAAATGCTTGGCTTAATGATTCTTTTTATGCCTTATATATTTTACTTGGTATTTCTAGGATTAATGCACCCTAATGAAAGAATTATTTGATCACAAGGGATAGATTATATTTGAAAAATTCAATTATTTAATGTAAGCAAATGAAAAGCAATAGAAAAAATCATTATTTTAGAAAACTAGCTTTAAAAAATGTATCTAATGGGTCTTTTTCATTTTAAAATTCTGTGTTTTGTCTCAGCTGGAGAAAAAAAAAGAGCATTAAATAGCTAATGAACTAGAAACTACATGACTCTGGCTATTACATTCCTCAAATTCAGATCATACCTGTGAACTGGAATGGCAGAGGGAAGTCTCTGGCTTTTTAAATATGCTTTCACAAAGAGACAGAAATAATACAAATTCTTAATCTACTCACCCCAACATCTATCTAAATCAATAAGAAGCTTTCTATCTATTTCATGGAAAAAACAGTCAAATTAGAAATCAACATTCTGCTACAGTGAAAACCACAAGGGAGTGTACTAAAGTCATGTAGGAAACATATAAAAAGAAGTGTAGTCCTTCAACATTTCTGAACTATAATGAGTAAAGTGTTTTAACTTAAATTAATTAATTTCAAATAGCTTATTATTTACCCTTCCTTTTCTCAAAGTCTTGTAATAAGTGATCATAAAGAAATTTCAGGACATAGAGATATTTACTGTCATAACTTGGTGCTTATTTCCTCAGTAAATCCATTCACTGATAGAGAACACTTTGGAAGTATGATTTGGAGGGAATATATCAATTAATATGCTAAAACACATTGTTTCCAGCCAATAACAGTATTTCTTAGAACATCATCAAAAATAAAAGGGATCTCTTGGCAACAAGTTAGGCAACAAAAAAAAAAAGAAAGAAAAAAGATGGAGAATGTAATATATTCAAGATTTATAATGGGTGTCTCAAACAGCATTACTTTTTCTTGTCATTGTAAAATTCTGATATTTCTCAGTTGCTAGGATACTCTGTCTGAACAAAGTACTTTTTCCTTTCTTGCTACTTCAATTGGCCACTGTTGAACTGCTTTCATTGTGCACAGACAGGAAAGGCTTAAATTGCTTATGTTTTTTTTCTAGCAGTAGCTAATGAATCATAACAGCATACTTGGATAATAAAATGTTTGATAAATTCTTAATATTTAATAAGTGATTTTTCTACATTTCTGCAGGGAAGAGCCTGCTATGCCCGACTACTATGCCCGACATGAAAGCACTGTGCCAGGTTCTCTTTATATTGCTTCAGTTCCAAATATTCTAAGTCTGAAATGAGCAAACAACACAACAGACAATAACTGTGCTCCATGCCCCACCCCACACCCTCCCATAAAAACACCTTCTATTTTAAAGAAACAAACTATAACTTATATAGAAAGCACGGAAATTATATCACATTTCACTATCTTGCGACAAAACTTCACTTCTTTATGATACAGAATCCTATGCCTTATCATAAATAACTTTTCAAAAATCCTAGTAATACATATGGATCTCAAGCTATCTGGATTTGGGAACTATATGTGATAAGATAAAATATATTGTACAGGATAAGCCTTCCTCAAATATCCCCAAACCTTTCTACTTTTTACAAGTATGCTTTAGACTATACATATGAGAAATTTACTGTATTGGGAGAAAAAAGTGAAGACTTCCAGCATATTTAACAACCATTTACTGTGTCCCCTCAGCCCTAATATGAGGAGTAAGAATGTCATGAAGTGATTTATTTTATCAGAAATATTTATCATATGGCTTGTCCTCATTTTAATACACAGAAAAATGCAATGATTGTAATAGTTTCTGTTGATTCATATACTATAATTCTAGAGTTACTTTGCTATCAGATTTTACAAGGAAAAATTTTTTGACAACAATTTCTATTCAGCGAGCTTGCAACAACAGCCATTATTGCAGTTGCTGCCTCATCTGTGTACGTCCTCTTGGAAGGTCGTATCAAAATTACAAAGGAAAGAAACTGAAAGAATATCAAAATTCTTACATGAAATGAAAAAATAAAGACCTACTGTGTGAAGCATCACAGGAAAGAGATTCAACAGAGAAAGAAATCTGTGCTTGATTGAGGGCTGCAATTTTAAGCAAGGGCAAGGAATAAGATCTCCTCGGCAGAGTCTACAGAAAATGTAAGATAAATCACACAATATGCTTGAGATAGATAGATTTTTATAACTGTAACTGGTCCCAGAGTAGTGTTTTAGAGAGCAGTATAAGTGCAAAGGATATATTACAAGAGTAACATTTATTAGAATCAATTCCAAAGTTTTCTGGGCAATGTCTGTTGACCTTCACCATAGCTTTGTACATGCTACTGTGAAAAGGACAAGGAATTCATGAGTAGATGTTAATGTTTAGAGATCAAAGTTCAAAGGATGCTTTCATCTGTGATTTGCCAGTCACGCCGGGAACTCTCCTTGCAAATAAAAACTGATTACACAAACACTATCTTTTGCTACATCCTCACAGTGAAGTTAAGAGCAATCCTGAGCAGCCTATAACATTACTGTAGCAGGTCCATCTGAATTTACCTAATTTGGTCTAAAATTTTAAAATTTCAGATAGCACAGAATTAAAGCTGTAAGACAAAGCAGAAAAAAATCTTTTAACTGGAAAACAGCTCCACACACACTGCATACACCAATTTCTGGTAGCAATAGCCTATGGATAGTCTGTAACAGTGATTAGCATCCCAAGAACACAAATAAATTAGATATAAACAGACCCCAAACATTTTGTAACACCAAAAGCAAAGAAAGTTTATCATAAATTGTGGACAGCAGGAAAAAGTAAGAGGAAATAAAGTCTCTCCCTGTTAATCATATAAGCCTTGATTGAATCATTAATGAACTTCATTCTGGTAATCACTAACTACCCCTAACTATTAAGTTAAGATACTCAGGTTCTGCCCAACTTTTTCACATGTGATTATTTCAGTCTCTCAAAGTGAGATTTCTTAAGATCTAAATGAGAAAGGTTTATAAGACAAAAAAATAATCAAACAATCAGATCATTTTAAAGTATTCCACAATGGATATCCAAAATACAAAATCTTTTTTTTTTTCTTTCTAAAGCATTGGCCTTTTACTAAAATAATATTAAACATGTAGCCCTTTTTAATTATACTTTAATATCATAATTGAAAATGCAGAAGAGAAGATGAAATAATGTTATTGTGTTGATGAAAAAATATACATTCACATTAACCATAAAGGTTGAATATAGTTTTACACACTTCTGAACTCTATCTCCAATCTTCATATCTCTTTCTCCACTGTGTATTTTAGTCTTTATATTTCATGTACTTTTCCATCTCCTCAGTTTAACACTGAGTTTTAGACTGTCAGTGTCCAAGTCTTGCTGTTGATACCCTTCTCATTCATACCAAATCACTAAGGAAGCAGCAAGTCATTAGAACAATGTTGTCTCCTTGCAATGCTCGTATGTAAAAAGCAGCACTTATTTTGAAGGCAAAGGAATGAAACACGGGCTCCGATCCATCAGCAAAGCTGACTACAAAAGCATATTTTTATGAAACAAAGTGATCCACCCACTATATACACAGGATGAAATTTACTTGTATTTTACCACTCGCTTTATTGTAGCTTTCCTAACTCGGAGCAGACTCTGGCCCAGGTATTTAAATCAGATTAAGAGTCTTCCTAAATAAGCACTCAAACTGTCAAGGATAAGCAACATTTTCTACTACTTTTTTCCTCAGTGCAAGGACAGCAATCTATTATCTTTTGCAATGCTTTTCATACAGTGTTCTTCTGTGAATCTTCCTGACTTAAACTTACGGTCTTTTCTGAAGAAGTTTTGCCAGCTCAGTTATACCACTCCATAATAGAAACTGCTGGTATTTAAGAAGTAATGACAGGCTTCTTTTTGTAATGAGACTGAAAGGCAGTGGAAGATAGTTTTATCTTCAGGTCAAGGTAGGAGTCAAGAAATTCTTTTTTACAGCCATAAGCCTACTACTCTTGCTAAATAACAGATTTATTAATTAAGTAATTCCCTTAGTACTGAAGTGAGACCATTTATCCCTTCTACCAGGGAAAAAAAAGAAAAAAAAGAAAAAAGGATAAACTGAGGCACTGAGGCTAAGACCTTGACTGACTACTACACTGAGCACACATAAAACTCAGTTCACTCAGTGGCCCAGTTAGCCACTAGTGGAAATACGATTATATGTAAAATCTATGGATTCTAGGATTTACTTTCTTCTTGGCAATGCTGCCACTTCTTTGAAGTATGGCCAAAACAGGCTTCAAAAGTATTCTTGCATTAAAAATTGGCATGGGAAAGAAAAATAACTCCCGCCTAACATAGTATTTTTCTAGGAAGCATAATAGAGATACTTAAGATCCTAAATATATTCTGAAGGAGTATAGAATAATATTTAATGTCAGAAAAAAAAAAGTATGCTTTGAAACACAGAGAAATAACAGAATGCCCACTTTGTGTGGAAGTCTCCAATCTCACCATTCTATGACCATCTACATCTCTAAGAACATTTTTAAAGTCGCAAGTAGTAAAAAAAGAACATTTAGTATTCAGAAAGGCTTAGAGGGGTACCTTCAAACACTACCTTAAAACAGGGCTACATAATTATCAAGTATTATTAGTTTTCCTATCATGAAATGCAGTATCATCTTCTTTAATTTAGAGTAGCTACATTTTTCCTCTGTGAAGGAGTTCAGCCATGTGTGTAAAGGTACACAACTGGATGGTACTTAGAAAAATGATCTACTGACAACTGTAATACCAACAGATCAGAAATTCCACTGAGTTGTGGCAAATCTATTATTGCAATCTTGCCTTTCCTGTTGGGGCACTTTTTTACTAAAATACTGCTTGAGGATTTGACCTTTTTTAATATGCAAACAAAATCCAATAAAATAGTAGTAGCATAATAGATTACTAAGTATAAAAATTCACAAAAAGGTAACATTAGAACTGCAAGTATCAAAAAAAAGTATGAAATGGTTTCTAAATATTAAAACTGCACTTATTCACATTGGGGCTATGTGTTTAAAATATGTGTTACAAAATATTCTCATGCTTCTATTTATAAAAATGTATTCCAATTTAATTTTGAAAACTTTTTCCCACCTATTAGCAGGTGTCATAACAGCCAGCTGGAATCCATACAATTTAATCTTCATTTTCTCTTTCTGCATCTGTCTTTTTATGCTTCAGTATTTTCCTCTTTATGCCTTTTTAATGTTATATCTTAGCATTTGAGAACTTTTTATTTCAGTTTATCTACTACAGCTAACATAACTGGTCACAGACTAAGCAAAATTTGCAAGTACCTGAAACTGCTGTGTTTGCTTTCAGATGTAGAGAGAAAATACTAATTTTCCAACAACAATTTCATACTACACTTAATGCTCTCCCGTGGCCAATTAGTTATAAGGTTGGCACTGCTAATACATATTTTGCTGAAAAGTGGCTTGGATAGCTATTTTAATTATAGCTATTTCTAACTAATGCTGTTTAACGGCAGCAAGCACTATTCGGGGGCTTAGAGATAGGCACATGGTAACATGGACACATGTGGGAGAAACGAGCTGCTCCCAGAGGCAGGTCCAAACAGGACAACTTGCTAATAAATATGTCAGTACTGTTATCCAGCAGAAGCTGCTAACACACCAGAGGTTGCAAAGTAATGGAAGCAGCATGCATGTGGTGCATGATACAAGTAAAATAGCTGCTCCTACCTAGTCTATAAAGTGTGAAATGGGTAATTCAGGCTGTGGAGAACGCAGGAGAGCTGCAGTCATTTGGGCCTCATGCACATGTGCAGTCTGTAGAGGCAGCTGGAGGTGCCTTAGAGAACCAGGATGAGTTTCTACCACCCCCATCTTTCAGATGCAATGCTGGAAATCTGAGATATTAAAACTACATTAGACAGATGTTGAAGATTGCACGGAAGGAAAAAAAAAAAAAAAGAAAGAAAAAAAAAGAAAACACACAACTCCATTTTTCTAGAGCTACAAGTAAGCCCAAAGCATGACAGTCCATGCAGAACTAGGTAGCCTGGCTTTCCAGGCTTTCTTTAAGATGAGGATTGTCTTGAAAAAAGGTATGTTCACAACGCACTCTTAACACCCTGGATTTTTCACTTGAGGCTCAGACTAAGCAACTAAAATGGAATCCGGTTGTTAAACTAACTACAAACACTGTATGTGATATTTGTTTTACTTGTAACCTTTTGCTTTCAATTTTGTAACTTAAATTTTGACCTTAAACCTTGCAGTATAAATCTTTCTCTTTGTTTTACTATAAACGCTTTATTAACCCTGCATTTTGTAGGCAGATGAGACCAGTGCCCTTGATCATCTTAACTCTTTATGAAGGGAGAAAGCTCAAGAGCTGTGTCGTGTGCTCGCCCTCTGAGGGACACATATACAGTTCTGCAAAGTCCTTTGGGCCAAGCTACCCGTAGTCAGCACAGTTGCCTAAGCTGCTAATATGGGCAGGAATAACCATCAGCATATCACTATAAAGCCTGCACAGGCAGACCTTAAAATACTACAGGCATCTCATTCATTTTGAACCCACAAATCTCTCAAGACTTTCTAGTCTTCCACCAAAACAACAGGATTCTGACTACTGATACCAGGATGATTATTTAAGCTCTAGAAAAAGTTACCATAAAATATAAACACAGCATACTAAAAAGCTATACTCTTTCCTTCTACTCATAAGAAATTATTTGCTATAAAATACAATTGACAATGAAATATTTAACAGATTTATCTTCTAATCTTCTAATCCACCCATTTAAACTGAGGCTGAAAAATAGAGCTCCTTGATTTCATTGCAAATTAGTGAGGTGTGACAATGCAAAAATCATTTCCTCTGGAAGCTGAAATGTAACACTTCTAGAGCACGAGCCATGTAATCTATTTCATGATTACATTACAGGACTGAGTACTCCTGCTGTTTCTGAAAGATGTCCAACTATCAGTTCTTCAAAATCTCTACAGTCTTTGTTGCACAACTAAAAAATCTGTCCTTAAAACTGGAGTCATCATCTAATAAAGCCTATTACAAATAGGTATTTGCTGTTGAAATTAGTCTGATGAGTTTTTCTTTCCTACTTTGAAAAGAAATAATTGATCACTTATATCATCCTTCTGAATATCTGAAAAATATATCTGGCCTTATTAAATCAGAGCTACCATCTTCTGCTTTTGCCATTAAGTTAGTTAGTTACAAGTATTTATAGCTGTTTCTTATAAACTTATTACTCTGAAGATGTTCACAAACTCAACCTTTTTATGCTTGTTTTGGAATCATGTTGGCAAAGTGAGGCTGACCAGCCAATAATTCTCTATAATCTCTCTTCCTTTTTAAAGTAGTATTTTAGTTTCTCCCATCTTCACTCTTCTGGATCCTCCTTTTGAACTATGCAGTGTTTGTTTCTATAAGGACAGATGAATAAGATATATTCCTTGTTTATATTTGTTTACATGATTCTTAAGGTTTTCTATTTTTCAGTCATTTGGAATAAAATGCATAAAAGATTCTGTTTCAGGTTTTCCCTTTTCCTTTAGCTGTCCCTATCTGCTGTGCACCGTCAGCACAGATCACCGCTTGACAACTCTCCTACTTTTTTTTTGTTTGGTGTTGAATCTTTAAGTACGCATCTCATCTCCATTATTTTTAGTAAATATTTCAACTTTTCCAGCATATCCATTAAGTTTTTTTCACATGAATTGCTGATATGTGACTGTTGCTATTTAAGACTCTCTAAAAGAACCCAAGTAGGCTTTAGGGTTTTATTATGATGAAGGCAGTGGTAGGAATGGGAAGAGTTGTGTGTAAGGGGAATATTCCAACATAAGGAACTTTGGCCAGATCCTTTAGGGCAGCCTGCAGAAAGAAAAAGAGAATGACTTTAAGAGCACAGGAACTGAAGCCTCCAATGCTTGCCAGTGCTCATGCAGTAGATCACCACGAGGGAACAAAGAACAACAGGGAACAGTTTGATGGGGTTTAAAATCCTATCAAATCAAAATGAAGTTGGGTAAAGCAGATAGAAAACCCAGAGATAACAGCAAGCATATTCAGGAACTCACACTACAGTATTGTATTATCAAAACAGGTTTAGATAACAAAATATCAAATTTATTGCTAACTTGACTGTGCGTGTTCACTGTAGGGTTGTTTCATAATTCAAACAAGTACGAACACAGAGAAACAGAACATGTCTATAGATATTTACAGTCAAAAAAAAGGATGACTTACTAATCTATGATAGCTAATAATGTTCCATGATCACATAATGCAAGACTACTTAGAAGAGAGAGAGTGAAAAGCAAAGAGCATAACCAGCAGAGAGAACCTAAAAAGAGGATAAAATTCTCTGCTGACAGAAATTGTCACTATGCCTTAGGCATGCCTCAGGCATTAATGGAGCTGTATCAGTCTGCTGAGAACTTGATCTTAGATAACCGATTTGAATGGCATTAAACCTATGTGGAGCATCCTATTTTATTCATGGATGACAACAACAACAACAACAACAACAAATCTGGAATAAACAGGGCAAATACTATATCATTAAAGTGAGGGTATTAGTGAAATCACCAAAATCAATTCTAGAGTCACCACACTATCAATATTAATGCAGTAAATGGCAACAAAGATCAAACAGTGCCTTAGATTTAGATGACATCTAGGATTCTGAATTCCATGGTAAGCAGTAGAAAAATCATTCTATACTCTTCAAATATATTGAAAGATCAATTTTAAGTTTTGATTTTGAGGTTTATCTGAATATTTTTTTTAAGTAAAAAAAGTATTTTACATAATGTCCTTTAAAATTGTGTTCCACAGTGAGAAAGGAAGAACATATTCTTTGACTAAATGCTGAATTGTGATATAATCATGGCTTTTCCTGCCTTGACAAACCCACAGAAACAAATGTGGAAAAAAAAAAACATATTCTCAGAGCACTGCATAAACTGGCACATGATACAGGCTGGTCAAATGACTCTGGAAGCTACTTTTCTTGCTTCCCTAACACATATTTCACCTCACTGAGATGCTTGCATCAGCCTTTCCTCCCAAGCAAAGAGAGTTACATTTCAGGCATCTTCTCATGATTTTCTGCCTGACAGTTCTGTTGGTTTCATGAGTAAGTAAAGAATGGAACAGAAAGGAATTTGGAGAAAATTAAAGATGGGGTGATCAGTTTGGTATCTGGCATAATCTTACAAAGTAACTGCAAGGACTTGAGCAGAGGACAAGGTTCCTGGAAAAAATGGAAGTCAAACAATACATATTCATATCATCTTCTCTAGCAAAACCTCAAACATAACCTCCAAAGAGATCCCTCCAGAAAACAAAACGAGATGGCAGAAGAGGACAAACAGTGCAAGAACCACTTTTTTTCATTTTTTTTTCATTAATTAGATGAACTTCCAGTGCATTAACTTTCATCCACTGATATCCTCCATATATCTCTCAATTTCCAATACACAATCTAAATGTAATAGCTTCATCTTTTAACTTCAGTTCTGTATTCAGGCTGCCTTTTTGCATTGCTCTATTTTTACAGGTGATCAGAATATTGAATAGATATTCATTTACTTTCCTACGAATTAACTTGCATCAAAATGCAGGCCTACAAGGCATAATTACTACAGTATTACCCACTCTGCTTGCGCAAATTAATTCACAGTTAACTAAACAACTTCACAAACTTGTGCTGGCATTATAGTCCCATCATCTTTGTGATTCATGGTTACTTTAAATGAATACAGGAAATAACACCAACTAAAATATTTATCCACCAAGACTTTCATGTTACCAGGTGCCCAGAACTGACAATTATTTATTTGTGAACAAAATGGAATGACATGTTAATGTAAACAGAACAAGTTCCAAATCCTGCTTCAGAAAACTGAGGCTGACCTTTCAAGTATTGAATATTAATATGGTAAATGACAGTAAAAATCCAAATCACAGTAGTACAGCTACTGTCAAATTTCCTTACTGAAAACTTTAATGAGCAAAGTTTTGTAATCAAAAACATGGTGGAGGTCAAATTGGCTCGAAAGTCTATTAACCCAAATCTTATGGATCATTACTGAAATTCTGTTCCATTATAGCGTTGTTCATTCCATAGTAGTAGACCTTTCAAGGACACTTTGAAGCTCATTCACACAGAGCTTAACAGACAACTCTCACAATTTAGTTAATGAGTTCTCCCCTCTAAGGAGGAGCAACTTTATTATAGATCCCCATTGTGCTACTTATAGCACGAACACATGTAGAATCATAGCTTTGAATCCACTGTCTAATGAATGGTGGTAAAAAAAGAGATGAAGAATATAGCCCTGTAAATCAAATTAAACTGTACAAACAAATTTATAACAGTCAAGTTTTTAAAAGTTCATTTAAAAACAAAACTTCCTAATTTTAATATCTAGTGCACAAATTAATTCTCTCCAGGCTCAAATTAATGATCTATAAAGATTCCAGAGCTCATTACCATCCAGTCCTTGATACCAATGCCAAACATATAACCCTTCCCACAACATAAGAAATCTTATTTAGATATAGCTAAGCAAGAGCTTACCCTCAAAAGGATTTTTTTTTCTGTTAGTTCAATATATATTGTTCTCAGTCT
Source organism: Crypturellus undulatus (assembly GCA_013389825.1). Classification (NCBI taxonomy): domain Eukaryota; kingdom Metazoa; phylum Chordata; class Aves; order Tinamiformes; family Tinamidae; genus Crypturellus; species Crypturellus undulatus. Next base: position 299,626 of record VWPW01026092.1, read on the forward strand.
CAGAAAAATTCTAATCTTGCCATGTCTTAGGCCTAAATGGAGATTCCTGTTTACCAAACATAAACAGAGTGGCAACAGTAAAATAAAGAAAAACACACATACACATATTTTTCTTCACCTTCACAAGGGCCACACTAGCATTTGACAATAAAATTTTCAAATTTGTACCAAAACATGAAGTTTCTATCTCAGGTAACAAATACAGGATAAAAATCACATTAATATCTTCTATCTAAACTACCTGTCCCCTCGTCTTGTGGAAGCACAGCTGATGCTCACTAAATATCACAACACAAACACGAGTGGTCCCTTGATAAAACTAGTGGGTGATCAGTGGAAAACAAATGAAGTAAAGTACTTTACAGAGCAGGCAGTAGAGCTTGCAGCCAGCAAAAGCCTATGGAGGCAGACAGTATCAGCAAGTTGAAATATGGATTAGATAGATTGCTGGACAACATACATGCAAAAAAGATTAGTCAGGCACAGATTGTCAAATATCCTTAATAAAACAGTTGTGATTGATTGCTGGCAGTGCACAAGAGGACGGCATTACTTCTGAGCACACAATACCATGCTAGGTGGATTAGAGGTCTACAGAAGGACGGCACTTTTAATATATTTGTGTCTAACAAAAGCACAAGCACAATGAGGAGAGGTACTCTTTCATAAAATAATACACAAGTATCAGCTCTTTTAGAAGAAAGCAAGAAATATAACAGAAACCAAAACCATTTGTGAAAATTGCACAAATATCATTAAAGAAAAATGCTTGGATTGCCTTCAATAATCTTTGGACAAAATAATATAGGTCAGCAGATTTCAGAAAGTGTGATTTTTCTACCCACGTAATTTTTCTGCAGGATCACGGCAATACAATAACTGACTGTGGTCAGCAGAGATATTTCTACCGTCTTTCTCTTCTCTTTAACCTCCCAGGGTGAGCAGTGAGTTAACATTTGAAACTAAAAGACCACTGCAAGGAAGGGAGGTGGGAAGTCCTGTGGAGGCAGGGCAGCCTCACTTTGCTACATTTTGCACACAATACTACACTTCCTAAAGAACTGATACACTTGTAAAACCCGCTAAAGAACCAGAACTTGCCTCCCTGATGGTGCAAATAATCTTCTGCAACTCACCTGAAAGGTTCTGGAAGAATCACTGAAGTCACATGGATGACCATAGCACAGTCACATGTTCTTCCTCTTAACAGTAAATAGGGACAGAGTCTAACCAATGACCTGAGCAGGGATCTGGAATGGTACCTGACCAACTCCTCCAGCAGACCATGAGTATCCCTCCCCGTTCCCGGAGCGCTGGGCTAACATAATCCCTTAAGGCTAAGATTCCTCTGCTATGCTAACATTTGTAATATGCTAACATTTGTAAATCCTTTCTCCTTTCTAAATGTTTCTTAAGCTTTCATAAATATTGCTATATCCAGCTTATATACATACAAGAGTCAATCTTAAGGGCAGCAAGAAGAATTAATGCTTTCAGAAAACAAAACCCCCTAATTCTTCCAAAAGTAGAAGAATAAGTGAGCATTGTAACTTGACTTCATTTTACTAGGATACAATCATTGATTGTTTTAAACATCAGCTAGGATTTGAGAATCTGTAAGATTAAGTTAATAAAACAGAAAATAAAAACAATTACATATTATAGCATACTCCCCATCCCCTAAACTATTTCTTTGTTCAAAAAATACAAAATTCTGTGACATTACTATATGAACTTGATTCTGTTTTACTGCAGACTGAAAAAACATGAATGACATCAAGTTTCTCCTAGCAAATCATTTCTATTATTTATGTGAATAAAATTATACATACATTTGAGACTTTATACTAACATCCCGAAAGAGAAAGTTACTTATAGTACTCAGAACAACTAGTGAGGTTAATTGCATTTTTCTTGAACACAGGAAATGACACATTCAACAAAAGCAAAATTCTAAACACACTAAAACATCCTAGGGAATTTGCAAGAGCATAACCACTGTTATAGACAAGCATCTGTCAATGCAAATGGGCAAACAGGTGAAGAGACAAGATGATAGATAATGGTCAAAGAATACTCTTAAGGACCTTTGCAAGGTGAACCAGATACTCTTTGTTTTTTATTAGTCTATTTATTCCTTTCTATTCAAGACTTAGACATAATAGCTTTTTACAAAAGGCTACTACAAGTCATTTTAAAGTGTCTGTGGTAAGTGAAAAACTTCAGACAGCTTCATTTTAGTAGGAATATTACAAAAAATGAAACTTGTTTGTGCATGGACTATTTTGTCTTCATTTAAAGAAACTCCTTTTAATCACACACTAAAAAAAAAAATGCTGACACTACACCTAGTTTCACAACTCCACAGAAACCATATGCCAGTAGAAAATCAGTTATAACTTAATTAACCTAAGTTTCAGGATCACTCAGCTGGTTTAGTTGAATCAGGCAAAAAAAATACTGCATATATTCTTCATAAAAGAGGATGATAAATCTCCATAAAATGTACAGATCATCTTACATTACTATAAAATGTCTTAAGATCATAAAGCACTGACTACTTTATCACAGCAGTGATTAATTGTATTTGGATTTTTAAGGGGATCCTACGTTCTATTAAGTGCTATCAGGGCTGGATAAAATTAATTCTAGGATATTCATTTAATAATTCTAAAATGCAGATATGCAGATGTTCAGAATGTTACAGTTGAGGATTAAACACAAGAAAATTAAAATGAATTACTACTGCTAAGAAACATTATTGAAAAAGCTGTAAGAGAGTTTTTTGTATAAAATTTGAACAACTTCTCTATTTAAATATTAAAAGTTTTAAAATATACTCTTTATCCTTAACCAGCCACAAAGAATGGGAAGTTACCTCACAGAATTTTATTATTACAATTCTTTCACTTTACGGTAGCTGAAAAGATGTTTTAATGGATTTGGAATACTTGTATTATACCTATATATCTATGGTAAATATTCCTAATATTCTGAAGACTGTAGTGGAAATATATGAGTCAATACTCTAGAGAAGTCAGGAATCTGCTTTTTGTTTAGCCACTAGCTGATCTTGTCAGAGTACTAGGATTTTATATCTGGCACTGGGGCTGAAGAGATCCTTTCAGCCTTTCTGTAAGTTCAACTCAAATTATGTTACTTGAATGGAAATACTGATTTGAAACTCTACAAAAAATCAATAAGAAAGATAAATCACTTGGTCTTACTGAACTTGAAAATGGAAACTATTTTTTTCTCCATATTCTCCAGACACCATCATGAAAATGAACTGATCAAAGAATGGCACATTCTACTGGATAATGAGTCAATCAATCACATGCAAAATTTAGTTCATTGTTTAGTATATTCATATAGCTAGATATAAGCCTCCAAGTATGTTACTGTTTTTAGCAGCTATGCTTCAATTTACATTTCAACTTATTATGCCATCAAATGGCTCAAGACCATGTTACTTCTGCAACACATTCAAGATAGATAGTACACGTATTTCAGCATTTATCTTACATGCATGCCAAAGCCTCCTAGCATTCTTGTGGAAAACAGGCAATATTCCTGCCTCCTTCACAAGCATCACTACTGAGCAACTACAGGAAGAAATGACACTCTAGAAATTCTGAGTGTGGCCTCAAGGTCTGCTGGATGAGTCTACCCTCATTACCAGCAGATACAGCAGGTACCTGATTAAATTTACAGGGATACTACCTCATTTCAATGTCATCCTTAGAGAGCAAAGGTCCAACAGAAGAAAACCTTGTACACCACTTAGAGAGCTCCAAGTGGAGCCCTCACAGAGTCAACTGCATTTGCAGAACTTTTGTTCTCAAAAAGCACAATCCATGATTCCAACTTCTGATGTAAGTGTTTCCCTACCAGATGAATGAACTGGCTCACTGCAAAGCCAATCTAACACATGGGAAGTGTGAGCAATAGGAAAGTCTGCAGTTAAGAATATCCAGACTGGGGTTAAGAGGGTCCTGACTTCTAAGTTTTATACTCAGGGCTTTCTTCAATACTGACAATCAACTCTCTGCAACACGTTCCCCAATCTACCAAACAAGTCATTAAGAAAATGAAGGCCCTCCTCTCTATTTTTGTTTTTACCTAAAAGATAACGTCTTTGCTTACTATTTACTCTTTATGCTTCCCCACAACTTTCTGGCCTGTGCTCACAATTTCTGATATCCTCTAGTCAACCTAAGTGCTGCCGAGGAGACTGTATCCTGCAAGATTGGCTGAACTGATTCACTGCTGCACTTGCTTCCTCTCCATGCTGTTCCCACCACGGACACCATGAACTACTAATGTTTGTTCATTGAACCAAGGAACTGTTTGGGGAGAGACTGCAGGCCATTTTAGCAGTGTGTTACACCTTTATGTACCACATTTCTGAATAATTCATGGACATGGTTTGTATTGCTTTGCTGGATAGGCAAACAGATATTGAGATAAAAGTGTATTACATATTTTACATCTATGAGGCTACCACCTGCTTTATCCCATTTCATCGCAATTTATGTAGAGAAGAGATCCCTCCATCCCTCTTTTTAGGTGAATCAGATGTAAACCAATTGTACAGGAATTATTTGGAAGGTTTTAGTTCCAGGTGAATGCAAGTAAGATGGCTAATAAATCAGCTGATACCATCAAGGTCACGGTGCACTAGTTTAAATGTCTGTTAAGTGTTTCAGTTCAGCTATTCCCTTCTGCCATATAAAAGAGTGCTATTGGTCATTATACAAGTTTTCCTGTTATAAGGTTATTCATAGAGTAATGGAGTTTAAGATATTCTTAAAAAGCCTCAGGAAACATTTTCTTGATTTCTAGCAGTTGGAATTCCAGATTATAAAGAAGAGACTGTGACTTATTTGTCCAGGTGTGTTAATTTTTTGATCTTGAATACCTCATCTTAACTCATAACTCTACTTCAAAAACTAAAATTATTATTTAATCACTGCCTATGTTCAAATACAATTATTTTTTCTTAGTTTGTTTCTTCAGTCTCAGGGTGCTATGCTTACAAAAGAAAGACACTTTTATATTTTGATTAACTTCATTTTTTTTTTCAGAAAATACAGTGTTGTCTCTATTGCTTGTTTCAGACAGAAAGTCATCATCGGCATTAAGACTTCGTTCTTTGCTTGAGAAGACGGACTCAATCTGGACTACAGAGGATTCAAGGGGATTTACATTTAGACATCAACTCTCATATTGCTTTCAAGAATGTTATGACAGTTTAAGTAGACTGGTTCTTTCTGGCCCAACATTCCCAGGTACTTTATGGAAGACATCCAGATATTGATCCTCTTCCATATGTGTATATATATTTTCACCAGCCCATTATCTGTAACTCCAATCAGTGTTCATCTACACATACTTGTCTGTAAGTACAAATATTTAATTTTGCCAGTAGACATTGTTTTTGTAGCATGAAATCTTATTTTCTCTTAGTAGGTTAGGACATAAGTAAATTTGGGGGGTTGTTTTTGTTATGATTTTTAGTATTATGTATCATCTTTTTCATTTCTAACCCATTCATTCATTCTCCCTCTCCTGCTACATTGGAAACTTACTCATTCAGTGGAATATATTGCAGATACTGCAGTATTATTAACATTGGTTTCCTTCTTTATTTGCTGTGGAGCATGAGCTATTTTATTTACAAATACTAGAACACTTAGTTTAAAACACTACCTAGCACATATGCTTGTTACAGTTATTAAGTTAGACCTTTCTTCCAGAATAACAAAATCAGATTTTTTTTCTGTGGTACAGTATTCTTTTAAATAAAAGTATTCTGCTTCAAAATTGCTGAAGAAGTATTCAGCTTGACAGCCTTATCTAATGACTTACTACAAGTCCCTGGTCTTTTAATTCAAGCTTCAGCAAATCTTGCCTCTTCTCATAATATTGTTCTGTTCACATACATTTTTCAACAAAGAAGTTGGCTATCACAGTAGTTTGTACAGAATGAGGAGCCTGCTTTTAACATGAAAATGAAATACATAGATTTATGTTTACATTAAACACATTAGACACACTGCAATTATACTCACTCCTTACAGTACACTTCCACAAATCTGCTTTCAGAAGCTTTCTTATGGGAAAAGATTAAATATATAAGGTTACAGGAGGATCTTCAATATTACTCCCCACATTTACTAACAAAAATGGAATACTCAAGCAGATTCTCCTGCTGAGAACCTGAATGGGATGATGATAGCTCAAATTATAACAAATGATCAGTTTCTACGTGTCCACAGCAAAATGACCGAAGGATAAAGAAACACAGTGAAGGATTTTGCAAAGACTATAGAATCACATTAATATTAAGAGGATCTAGGAAGATACAGCTGGACTAACCATCTCTGGAGTCCAGACACAGAGACCAGGCCTGGGCAATGCCAATAACCTTGCAGAACTTGCAGTGAGAGAGTAAGGGAGCTTAGTGAAAGAACATCATTAGGCAGGAATCTCAGGCCAGTGCTACCACCATTACCAGGCAAGCTCAACATTGCTGTCCACAGAATTTGCAGAAAGCCCCAAACACAGTAAGGGAAAAAAAGAGTTCAACAGCCTTGATTGTAACATTGGCACATATCCTATGGCAGGCAAACTGTTCATCACAGATGACTTCAATGTATTGCTTTGGCAGCTGACATCTGGTATGCAGCAATTGATCACAGCAAAGCTGGCAAGATAAACAACAGTGGATTTACGCTGTTCAATAATTCGCTGGATTATAAGAAAGAGCTTGCATTTATCACCAATCTGACAAGTCATGCTGGAAATATCAATATTTATAAGCAAGGGAATTCCGTGTGAGTGACTGTGTCTCAGATTCAGACATGGCACCATTTAGTAAATTCTATAGGATAATTACCTACAATTCTAATCTTGACATGCCTGTCAACATGAATGCATGATTGTTGTCACAAAAATCTTGCCAAATTTCCTTTGCATAACTATGGAGAAAGATCACCAAATGGAAAGGATTTTTACACACAGAATTTATGTTTTTTATTTAAAACAAACAAACACACAACTCCACAGCTCAAAACATGTTGTTTATAAAGATGCATGACATACTTTCCCAGAGAGATCAAACTGGCTGGAAAAAAAAGGAAGTCTAATGGATTTACAGTCATGCAACCCCAGGTTTCACCCTGCTGACTTCAAGAACAGCTATTTTCAAGGGAATAGACATTGACATAAAAGAGAAAAATGTAAATGTAATAATCCAAAAAGAAACACACATAAAAAGAAATATTTTCATTAATAATAATATCACTCATGACATGTTATAAACATCTGCTGCAGAAGGATACATAGCATGAAAAACAAAAGCTAATGTATGTGTCCAGCTATGGCAATCACTGCACTGGTGAGTAATCTCTCTCTTTCAACTTGCTAACCTCACCGCCATACAAAGCCTTTTCCCTGTGTGACTCAATAATAAATAAATATATATATATACAGACACACACACACATACACACACACACACATACACACAGACATTGGTTGCTTTATAGCCTTTCACACAATTTGCTGCGTCTAAAAACTTCGGTAACTTGGTCAGCTCATTCTCAGATTGCTTGTCCAGGTTTATTTTTCCATACTATAAAAGTATTATCTACAAAAAAAACCTGTATTACTGTTAGCAGACAGAATGCTGCAAAATGAAGTATTTTTATGGCAGGCTTGGTTTTGATCAATTTAGTTATTTGAAGTTTCAACACAGGCTGCTCGGGTTTCCTAAATTCTCCTTTTCTATCAACACAGATTTACCCTTGAAGAAAACACCCCAAAAACTTTACTTGTATTACTTAAAGAAACGCACATGAAGCTTTCTAAAGCTATCTCAAAAAGAAAACTTAAAATAACTTTACTATGCAGTCATTTAATTTCACATATCATAGAATCATAGAATGCCTAAGGTTGGAAGGGACCTCTAGAGGTCATCTAGTCCAACCCCCCTGCACACGCAGGGCCACCTAGAGCACGTGGCACAGGGCTGCATCCAAGCGGGTCTTGAAGATCTCCAGAGAAGGAGACTCCACAACCTCTCTGGGCAGCCTGTTCCAGTGCTCTGTCACCCTCAATATACCTCATATACCTGGAACAGCTCTAGAAATACAAAAACTCTTCAGCTGTAATATAACTTGTACCCAAAACCAAAGGCAAGGCTAATCACCTATTTTTAAATAGCCTTTTCATAACCCTGTAGAAGGTATTATATAAAATCGGGTAAAAAGTGGTAAGTTAGAGTCTCCTAAACATTTTTTGTACATTCCATTCTTTTATCTTAACCCACCAACTCCTTTTTTTTAAAAAGGAAAGTAAAGCCAAGGATCCACAAAGGAAAGAACAATGTGCCAAGGAACATATTTCAGATCTAAAATACAGACTAGCATTCTTAATTTCATATTTAATGCTGAATGGTATGACTATCCAGAAGACACGAATCATGCTGTGGCAGACAAACAAGTTCCCAGATTAAAACGACTATAGAAGAAAATCCTTATATAGATAGCCATAAATCCTTTAGAGTCCACAGTTCACATTATAACATCATTCTCTCTCATTATTCTTTCTGTACTACTGCCCCTCATCAGAAAGAGGGTTCCAAGACTTAAGTATGGAACTATCATATCAGTAAATGCTGTTGGATCAAATTTTCCCTTAATGAGAAAACAGCACGTTCTTTGCTGTAATATTCTTAGAAGAAACAATAAGATACAAAAGCAATGAAGTAAATTTCAGGTACTTGGTCACGTAAGAGCTCAAAAATATTTTTCTTTGCGTACAAGCTAATGAATCTAAACTAGCAGAGATTGACTTCTGGGGAAAAGGAAGAAAAAAATGTAAAAAAGGGTTATAAATAAATAATGAAGGACAGGATATTCCACTTGAAACATCTGATGAGAATAGGGGGAAAAAGAGGGCAAGAAACACTAGTTTATTCACTGGGTGAGATTGACTACAAGAAAATTTTCTCCATCTCTGCAATTTGTAAAGCAATCACAGCCCTATTTCAATTATTTAGCAGAATTTGAAATAACTCCTCAGTTTCTGAAAACTGGATCAGACCTAAAGATATTTCCAATTTTGATTAAAGTAGGACACTCAAAATGTATTGGTATGCAAGATTATAGTAGAATCTTTAATTATGTTTTTAATACAGAGATGGAAACAAGTGTTTAACAGTACTGTAAGGACACTACTTAACATAGAGTCCTTATTCCTAAACAGTGTCTTAAGTGATACTTTCTCTCTGAAATAACCAAAGGCAATTAACTGGTGAGGCAATAAATTAGTTATAGGACACTTGTTAACACTGTGTATCAGTGTAATCTTGAGTACAAAGAACTTGAGACAAATATTCTTTGAAACCAGCAATCACAGGATGGATTGGAAAACAGTTTAAGAAAGAAGAAGGAAAAAAAAAAAAAAAAAGATCCCCCTCAGATTTACTTCTGCTTTTTATCCAACAGCTGTTTGATGCAACCCACTAGCTGGACAAATGCCCTAGCCACTGATTGTTAGATAGCTAAGTAGTACATATCTCCTCTTCCTCCTCAGTATGCATTTTAAAGTCAGTAAGTTAAGTGCTTACAAAGCAGGAGTTCAGATAATTCTGTATTTAGTGCATCCCAGCTTCACCTCTCTGCAAATAAATTAAGCACACCAGACCTTTGAGATCCTATCCAAGAACCAAGAACTAATCATAAAAAATGTAGAAGACATTAGCTTTACAGTGTCAGATTCTAACTTGTATATGTTAACAAACCTTTTTGGAATAGTTAATTAACCAGGATGCATTATGTTTATGCAATGAATCTATCCTTTCCAAGCACTGAAGTCATTAGCAGAAAAAAATTATCAATTGCTCGCCCTTAGGACTTTACACTGATAAAAGTACAGCCAGCAACAGTGTATGTTGTACAATACATGAAATGTACAGGAAATGTACATCTCTGTACATGAAATGTGTACAGTGATGTACATTTCATGAGGAAAAAACACTATGAAGATATTCATACTTTATTGCCGATGATAATTTAAGTATGGAGATTAAAGTTACATTTGAAGATGTGAAAACCGACAAAACAGAATTATGAAAAAAGATCTTTTTTTCTGTTGTTTCTTGTAAAGTGTGGGGTGCTTGCCCTCTACTCTCCCCAAGGTAAAACTACCCTAGGACTGGCTAAAGTACTTGGAATTCTTTTTCTTTGTTGCATAGAGATCTCAGAAAATAGACATACACATACATATCTTTTGTTTAATAATATGGTATATAATATGCTATCACATATCACAATACCAGAAAATTTTATACTAAGAATTGGGTCCATAAGGATATAATATCCTAACGATCAAAATGAACTTGGTTACTTGGAAGTCCTACAAAAGACCACACAATCTGATTTAACTTGGGTTTTCAACAACAATAGCTATATGATGTTATCTCACAGCCTGTCAGTCCACAGTCAATGACTGATTACTCTCAAAGCTATTGTTCACCAGGTGACTGCAAACATCAAAATTAATTGTTTGTAGGGAAAAAAAATTCCTAATGAGCAAAAGGAAAATAGTTTTCTTGAAAGCAATGTGTTTACCTTTCCTGTAGAAACAAGCTTCTTTCAAAATGTGCCTCCCTTCCTAACAGTTCTGGGTCAAAAGCATGAAGAACATGGCAGAATGCCAGGAATGTCAGAGTACTGGAAATAACATGCCAATGATATCAAAGAAGGATGAATAATAATGTAAGGAAAGAGAAAGGTCATACACCTTGTCATAGGAATATGCTAAGAATTTTAATACTTTATATCAAGAGTAGCTGGATGGCTAGCCAATCAAAATCAAATTGAATTGAGGGAGAACACAGTTATTACAGTCCACTTGCATTTCTAAAATTTAGCAGAAAACTTGAGACAGCAATACAAGATTTTATCTATCACAGAAACTTTGGAGACATTGAAATATACAGGAAAATCATCATTTACAAATACATTTAGAATGGACAAACTCATTCAGAAAAAAAATGGAAAAAGTATCTGTTATAAATTTCCTTACTTAAAGGCAAAACCTGAAACCCATGTATCAGTTACAGAAGACTAGATATAACGAGCTTAGTATTTAAGTATACTTCACAGAAAATAGGTTCCTTAACCATATTTAGGAGCAACATAAAAGAATAATAAAAACTGAAACTGATTTTGACTAAACTGAGTGATAGTATGGGCAATGAGCGCATGTCTTTGGATTGCTTTAAAGTTATAACAAGTAAAATCAAGTCTTACCACCTAAATGATTTTGATCCCTCCAATATTACCCCAGCAAGTACTATCACCTTGGGAGCTGTTCCAGCATATAAATAATTTAGCCCCGAGGTATTTTAGCCAGGAAAAAAAAAAAAAAGAGAAATTACTAGTAGTACCCACATTCTTCTATTTTTATGTAATCAAAATTCACACACACACACAAAAAAAAGAGAAATTACTAGCATTATCTTTTTTTCCTTATTGTGTGATTACATTGAGTATAGGTAAAATTTCGATTGAGGATAGCATCCAAAATAACTACATACAGTATCACACAAACAGACATGCACCCATCTGTCTAAAGGAAAATGAGAAAGTCTACTCAGCAAGAGCTTTTAAACCTAGGAGAGATGGAAAATCTCCTACCCTTTCACATGCCCATTCACCAAAATGGAGCTACCAGAAAGCACAGGTGTCTGTGCTGACCTCACACTCTCTGCGACGTGGAGAGGTGGATTTGAAAGCCCTGTGGCCCTGCCCTAACGGCCGACATGAGACTCCACAATCTCTCTGGGCAGCCTGTGCCAGTGCTCTGTCACCCTCACTGTCAAGAATTTTCTCCTTAAGTTCCTGTGGAACTTTGATGTTTCGGTTTGTGGCCGTTTCCTCTTACCCTATCACTGGCCACCTCTGAAAAGAGGTTGGCCTCATCCCACTCACTCCCTCTATTAAGGTATTTATAGACACTGATCAGGTCCCCTCTCAGCCTTCTCTTCTCC
>VWPW01026092.1:312061-651816 GCA_013389825.1 Crypturellus undulatus
CAGGTGTCCAGTCTGTTCAGGTCCCTCTGAATGGCAGCGCAGCCCTCTGGGGTGTCAGCCACTCCTCCCAGCTTCGTATCATCAGCAAACTTGCTGAAGGAGCACTCTGTGCCTTCATCCAGGTCATTGATGAACAAATTGAACAGGACTGGACCAAGGACTGATCCCTGGGGGACACCGCTCAACGCAGGCCTCCAACTAGACTCTGCACGGCTAAGATTATCACCCTCTGAGCTCTGCCATCCAGCCAATTCTCAATCCACCTCATCAACCACTCATCTATCCCACACCTCTGGAGCTTGTCCAGGAGGATGCTGTGAGGGACGGTGTCAAAAGCTTTGCTGAAGTCTATATAAATGATATCCGCTCTGCCCTCATCCATTCAGCCGTTCATTCCATCATAGAAGACTATCAGGTTAGTTAAGCATGATTTCCCCTGGTGAATCCATGCTAACTACTACTGAGCACCTTCTTGTCCTCCACATGCTTAGAGACAATAGCCAGGATGAGCTATTCCATCACTTTTCCAGGGATGGAACTGAGGTTTACTGGCCTGTACTTGGCTGCATCCTCCTCCTTTCCATTTTTGAAGACTGGCACAACACTGGCTTTCTTCCAGCCCTCTGGCACCTCCCCTGTTCCCCAGGACCTTTCAAAGATGATGGAAAGTGGCTTAGCAATAACATCCGCCAGTTCCCCTGTCCAGCCACAGTCCAGGAAGGAAACAGTGCTCGCCCCGCTCTCTCTCCCATCAGGGAAAAGCAGGGAGCGTAAGTCTGCAATTTCTACTAAATTCAAATAGCCACAGTTAAAAACACACCGTATGGCTTTTCTTTTCTGCACACTCTTAACAAATCATGCTAATTCAGAACAGCAAAGAGGGTAGACGTGCTAGGTGACTGAAGTAAGGCACATGTTTGTGTTGGAAAGAGACATAATGCTTTGTTATTTTGAGTTATTCAACTGAGAAGCTGGATGCTTGTCATTATTGCACCCTCGTTCACTGTAGAAGTTTAATGAATGAGCGGAAAGTTTTGAAGATGCTTGTTTCCAGACCTTTTCTAATGTAGGATCAATATAAGCAACTCCTTAACTCCATTTTAAGATGCTCGATTGCAGCTAACAGAAAACTGGGAAGAGGGAAGGAAAAAAAACATTAACCCCTCTATTTTAGATTAGAAGAAAAAAAAAAAAAAAAGTAAGTCCACTCTCAGAATACCTTTCTAAACTTAAATAATGTAGATCTGATGTATAATTAAAAACATCTTCTCTTAGAAAATAAGACTTTTCTATAGCTCTGATAAAACAAGACTGGGCCTGTGGGAAATGACTTTGTAGAGTGGCTATTTCCAGGAGCAATGCTACGGGTGACCTCTGGTAACATTAAAAGAGAAGAGCATACAGGAGAATCTGTCTCATCTTTTGAGGCGTAAAACAGATGGAGAACACCAACACCACTAAAAAAGGAAGAACTTTCCATACTTGCCCTCTACCCAACCCTGTCTGGAGCTGAGTCCCGCTTGTGACACTTGAAAGTCAATCATGAAAAAAGTGTTTATGAAACTGTTCAGCTAGTTTAAATGTAAGAAATGATTTTTCACCCTACTCTTGCCCTTTGTTGCCTTAATCTTTCTCCTAATACAAAATTTATCAGATTTGGGATTTTGTTGATCTCTCTAGAATATTATCTGTATCATTTATATTTCTCTAGTAAGCTCATGCCTTTATTCTGGGTGTTTATTTTCATATCGACAGCATGCTTTACAAGGCATATTTTTTGCTATTCCTGCAGATCTTAAAGAATTTCTTTTTTCCTTTTTTTTAATACAGTAGCTTTAGCATCTGATGTGCCATAATAAAATAATTTTTCAGAACAATAGAAACAGTACTAATCTTCCATACCTTAAAATAATTCTCTAATCAAATGACTGGTTATTTTTAGAAGGGAAAGGACGGTGGATAGACAGGAGGGAAGCAGGGAAGGAGGGATTAAACACTGTAGACAGTATGTTCTACAAATCTCACAAGGTACATTCTAAATCTAAAAGCTCTATCTTTATTAAAAAGGCACGTGTAATACATACCTGTAGCATTAAGGTGAATGTTTTCAAATAAATAACAAGTCAAGACTTTCTGTTCTGACATTTTTAGGGTCATGAAGTAATAATGCACAAGGAAAAAAAAAACACATTTTCAAATGTCAGTGCTCCCAGCTCGTGACTCAGGAGTGTGTGTATTTGTGGAAGTAGATTAGTCTTTCCATCCTTTTACTCCATATAGAAGGAATATTGCAGACTCTTACCAATCGATCTACATTAGTGGAAATCTCTATTATCAGCGTATGACCAAGGTATAAGGAAAGTCTAAAGCAGATGTGATCACAGGTACTTACCGTAACTCTCCTCCTCACAGATGCTGTATATTTTCATTAGACTTGCATGTCTACACAGGCTGTTGGTGTAATTAAATCAATGCGTAGCACTGTAGGGTTCACAAGTTCTCTCTCTGAGTCAGGGCGAAACAGCAGATTGAGCAGAAGTTGGGATAATGGCCATATCTCATCTATCTCTTCGCATCAAAATTATTCAAACTTCATTCTTTCAGTTTATCTATTCCTGTTCAAAAACAAAACAAACAACAACCACAACAACAAAAAACACACACACACACAAAAAACAAACACAAACAACAAAAGAAAAAAGCACTCTGCTAAATTAGGAGAATGTTTAGAATCAAGCAAACCCTTAAGCTTAAATAAGTTCCCAAACGAAGCTCCTGGCCTGAAACACATCACCTACTGGGAACATATACACACGTGCACACCCCTCCGACCATCCCTCAGGAACTGTTTCCATAGATTCTGGAACGCTGATACAGTTTTTATCTCCACAGGTGTCAAGACATCACTGCACAATGATGCTTATCCTCTCAATAGTGAGGTAGGGAATAACATTGTGTTCATTTTATAAGAACTGAGTCACAGGAATATTAAAGGTTTCAGCCAAAAAAGGTATCTTCCAGTCTCCTGACGTCTGATGTCACCAAGCCACAGGGATAGTCTGTAAGCTTGAAAAAACTACAAAAAGAGAAATACTTATCACCAAATCAAGATCTCAGGTGATCAAAGGAGCGGACAGTGAATGCAATTCCCTTGTAATCATCCCACACTGTGAACTTGAGCCAGAAGTTCTCTCATGGTTCTCGAACACAGCAATTAGATTCAAAAGATTTGTCGCTAAGGAAATCATTTTATGTTTTAGGAAAATTTCCCCGCTTTCCTAGCAGCTCACATGTCACTGTGCCCTTTTTTTTCCCTAGTCCCTTGGCAGACAACATGGCAGGTTGCCCTGAGATTAGGACCTGGCCACCCCCAGTTCACCACACGCTGTGGCAGCGCTGCCACAGACACGGAGCTGCGATGCTCCCCAGCACCTGGGAAAATGATCTCCGAGTTGTCACAGAGTCACTGCTCGCAAGTTCCCTGGCTCCTAGCTCTTTTCATTTGGATATTTAGTGGGAACTGAGCACTCCGGAAATTAATTATCTCAGCAATTAAACTCAAGGCAAATGTTCTGGTATGGGCTTTTGGAATTACTATTTCCCTTAGAAGTATAAACTATATCATTTAAGTTAAATTAATTGCTCCTTTTAAGAAAATTAATTATGAGATCTAGTCACTGGCAGATCCAAGTAGTGTCAGATGTTCTTATGGCACATTAGTATTTTCAGCTCTGAAATAGGAGTGGAGACATCTTCCAAATTTTAGAAACCTTTTATTGAAAAATGCTGAAATAAAATGGTTCATTCAAAAATAGTACTTCATCAAGCAAGAAGCCTACAATAAAAGGCAAGGTTAAGACCCAAAATGCTTAGACATCCTCTGTTTTTAAGAGTTACTTTGTTCTAACTTCTATTGCTCTGAACTAATTAGACTTAGCCTTAAAGATATTGCTTAATATATTTTGTCATGTTCAAAAAAATGAGACAATCCCACCATAACCAAGCAGGACTTCCCCAGGATCACCAGCACAGCAGTTACAGCAATCATGCTGCTGATGGTCAAGAGAAAACAAGAACACTGTAATCAGGCTTTTTGTTTGGTTATTTGTTTTGGAAACTGCATTCCTAGGAATCATAAATAGTACTTGATGTCATTGCTAGCTGGCTAAGAATGACTTCACTTATCAACAAGGAATGGCTTTTAATAAGGAAGAAAAAATGTAATAATGAAATCATATAACAACTCATTTGACTCTTTTCTGAGATCCCAACAAGTTAATTTGATTTCCTAGTGTTTTTCATTGTAGCAACAGGGTCTTTACATCTGATGACTTGCTGCAACTTTACATTAGAAGGAAGATGTGAGCATGACTTTTTCCTACCTTCTGTAAACTCCAAAAGCATTATCCGAGTGTACCACGCATCCATGATTTCCCCCGCCCCCGCCAAAAAAAAGAAAAAAAGAAAAGCAAAAACTATTTGCTAAGTGTTCACATGAGCCACCTAATAAACCAATGATAAGCCATCTAGCAAGTCAAAACTGCCACACAATTTTGAAACAAAAGAGAAAAAAATTATAAAAAGATGTCCTGTACTTCCTCAAACTCTCCGGCTTACAGTTGTTCAGGTATAACTCTACTAGGACTGGAACTAGAAGTGCCAAAATACAATAGCAGAAAAGTCCTGGAATACTGGACAAAGGAATATAGCGAAGTGTCACAGTGAAGTCTGTCCTCTGTCCTCTTGAGATTCCCAAGGAAGATCTCAAAAAAAAAAAAGAAAACATAAGAGCATAAGAACCTAAGGAGTTAGAAGGACAATTTACCTGGTACGTTCTTATATTATATTATAAATATATGAATGAATGAGTGCATTTTACCTAATGCTTCGAAAATATTTGTCTTGGGTTTCAGTCTTCTTCTGACCTGAAATTCACAACTAACAACTTTAGCTTTTACCATTTGCAGCCAAAAAACACCTGAGAAAGATGTCAGAGCAAAAGATGCATCTAACAGCCCTCTGAACGCAGTAGCTGGATGGCTGTTTATCACCAGCAACCGTGAAGGTGTGCGCTGCTGTAAGAGCATCCCAGGAAGGAAATGTTCCTCCGAGATTTACCCCAGGCATGAAGTGATCACAGGCTCCCTATCAGACATGTCAGAACTCATTAAGCAGGTAGCTCATAAATACCAACAGATTATTCTAGCCGCAAAATTACAACACTAAAAAGCAAATGATTTCTATGGGCTTTGAATCAGGTATTAATGGTGTGTATCCAGATCCTCAGGAGGTGTAAATCAGTGTAGCTCCATTGACTTCAACACAGAAAGACACTGATCTGCTTGAAAGAACCCCCTTTGGGAAGCTCTTCCTGTGCTGGGAGATTTGTATCCAGCTCATTGTTTTTATTCTTTGGCATCCCTCTGTACATTCATCAAATTTTACACAGAACCAAATTAAACCCCCTGAGAATGAGTTCTGTGTAAAAGCAATTTAAAAGCCCAGAAATGTCAATTAAAATAATGTAAAACATTCATAAATTGAAAACAAAACTACCATTTATTGGCCAATAAATTAGACAACATAGATTTAAACCACTAAGGATTAAAGTAAGAAACCAAACAAGTAAGTAGTTCAATGAAACTGTAGGACTGGAACTAATGAAGCCTGTCTTCCCCTGATTTGTAGCCCTTGACAGGATGTTTTCTGCAGCAAGAAAGGTGCGGGCACAAACTGAAATTTTTCCTGCAGTGGACGCACTTACAAGAGCCACCTTCTGTGCAGATTCCCTTAAGCACCTAATAACATGGGCTCTTCTTGAGGCTTTTTCTTCACCTGAGGCATTTTATGTGGTATTTCCCAAGCACCTGTTTTCACTATTATGCAAGGGGAGGCTCTCCCCAAGAACTTGGTGCTTCTATCAGCCGTGATTCAGTCAAGGAAATTCAACAGACACATATACTACCAGGGAGGTTCCGTGAATGATTTGCACCCTCTCCCAAACATACATGAAACTAAGCAATCGAAAATACAAAGAACGAGTAAGTTCTATATACTAATACGGGAGTTATGCCTTATAAACTATTATCTTCTCATACCTGTTTGTCACGAAGGATTTCATTCACATTTGGACAATTTCTGAGATTTCAGCATGACTGTCTATTTCAACAAAGCAAAACTTTGTACTGGTGCTGTAACAGGCTGTGACAGCGGATGCATTGCACACCACGGGAGCACTTGTTAATCCCACGGAGGATCCTGCAGCCTAGAACGAGCACAAATAACTTAGATCATTAGAGCTTTCCAAGAGATGGGATCAACTCTGAAATCTACCTTTGGTGGCAAAATTCCCACTCAGTGCATTAGAGCTAGAATTCTGATATAGACAGAGGTATCCCGAATCAAGATGGATAGTCACGTCACTAGTAAAATTGGTGCATCTCAGAAGGAAGGAATAACACTTTAATAGGTGTCAGGCATTAGTTTGTAAGAGTCTTTAAGGAAACATCAAAACTGGAGATGGATGCAGGATTTTTTTTTCTGACTTTTTTATTTCTTTCTGAAAGTACCTATGTGAGATGTAAATTCTTCAATTGTACTTGTGAGCCTCACCGCCAAACATTAAAACTGCAAATATAATTTCCTACTTTTTTAATGATTCTTATAGCTGAAGTCTTACACTAGCTTAGTAGTTAGGGTGTGATCTATTAACACATCAAAAATTGTCTAAAGCTGTCACTAATCCAATATTCATAGAAAATGCGGCAAGTCCTATTAGAAAATTATTCATTATTTTTAAGTGAAGGAAACTTAATTCTATCATTAAACAAAAGAATACCTTCACAAGTTAATATGACTCTTCTCCAACAGGCAAAACTAGAGCAAACAGAAAGAAAGGAAGTGGAAGTTATATGCAATTTAAGTTCTTCTGTAGATCAGTTGGAGGCTTTAAGCGCACAGCAAGCGACCTGAAAGACCTATACTACAAAATAAGATTATCTTAGTGCAGTATAGTGAACACTTACCAGTGTAGCAGCAAATAAATCCTTCAGTGGAGAGCATGTGTGAAATGGCAAAAAAACAAACAAACAAAAACTTTGCTACCTGGTATGCACAAAAATAAAAGTGAATTGACAAAGCAGTGTTTCTTACATTTCTTTCTTACACTGATTAAGCAAATGGTCATCTGAAACAATTCTTAGTGAGAAAACCAAGGAGGTTGTGGGGTTTGTTTTCTGGTGCTTTTTCATTCCAGTTTTGCAGGCTAACGGGCCTATTTCGGAGCCTCTGGGAAGGTTGCTGAGCTCACACTCCAGATCCTGCACTGTGAACCCTTTGCCCAGCTGCAAGTGTGTTAAGAGCGTAAGGACGGTCATATCCAAGACTCTCAGAGCTCTTATGCTTGTACTTCCCCAGCACCCCCCAACAGTGCAGTACGAGTAGAAGCCCAGGAACAAAAAAACAAATAAGAAGAACGGCGAGATCTCAGTAGCAATAAAGCAAGTCTCTCTATAGCTGGGCCTTGATTCCCCAACAACAGCAAAGAGAAACAGCAAAAGAAGGGAAAATACTAAAAAATATAAAAACATAAACCTTTGATTTCCTCAATGTTTGAAAAATTTCTGTATGTTTGCATTGCCTCCCTGAACCGAGGGTTCACCTGTGCAGTGGCAGCTCAGCACTGAAGCTGAGCAGCTGCTGTGGTTTTAAGCACACATCGGTCTGGAAGAGGTTTTCACTAACTTCCAGGAAAGTTTTCACAGTTTCAAGATCTTCTGTGTTGAGCTTATCAAAACTGGTCATTAATAGGGAGACAGAAAAACTCCTAACTATATGCCCTTCTTCAGGGAAGAAGTGTATTTAATACTCCACATTTCCTTATTTATAACTATTTTTATGGCTTTTTTAAAAGAGTAAAGTATGATACTTACGAACAAAAAAGTACACTTTTGTGCCAAATACACTTTCAAACAAAGATTTTCATTTTATCTATTACAAATATTTCCATCAAAACCTAATTTTTACTTTGTAGCAATAAAAATCTTTGATTTTACAGTCTTTAGCCACTGACAGGAAGAGCTATTTCTCAAATCTGAATTAGTGGAGAGGCTATAACATGGTTAGTTTACATAATGAGCAGTACAGAAGATGCAAAAATCAGCAGCATAATTACTTACAAATGATTAATGAATGGCTTGTATGTGAGTTAACAAGTTCATCAGAGTGACACAAATTCACAAACATTTATGAGCAATTAATAACCAGAAAGTCACAGACAGACAGACCACATAGAGCCTAGAGAACCTTCAAATGCTAAAAATCCCTTTTCCAAGCCATGGGATGGCCCACGGTGCACATCAGAGTGGAGCAAAGCACAGCTTCAACCTTCTCTGGAGAAAAGGAGGGTCCTAGCACTTGCACCTCGGGAGCTCATTTGTAAAGATCCAGCAGTGACATAGGCCCTCCATGACCAAAATTGTTCTAGGTGACTGACATGTTTCAGAGACAGCAGCAGAAATTGCAGAGAGGGAAAAAATGGACAGAGAGAGAGCAGCAAAACATGGCTAGCTTCAGAATCCATAAATGTTCCAAACTAACAAGTTCGGAACCCCGACGCTATAAATATCCTCTGTAATAGGTGTAAGTAATAAAAGATTTCATGGGTTTTTCATTTCCACCTGAAGGTGACTAATCACAGCGAGAACAAAGCAGGACTCCTGCAGTGCCACGGAAGGGGAGCTGCTAATGTTCTGCTTTCCTGCTCGCTCCTACTGTCCCACTGGGGCACCTGAAGAATGAAATCCTGCTGACTGTAATAAAAGTGTGCAAAATTATTACATGCTTAATGACAATATATAGTATACCGCAATGACAGCAGTTTAGCATTAGCAATAATGTAGACTCTATCTGCAAACCTCTACTTTAGTAGTTTTTAAATAATATTCATCCTAAATTGCATCTAGTGTTATTAGGCTCAGTAATGAGGTGAGATTTTATTGGATTTTAAGTGCAACCTTTTAGGGATTCAAAATTCCCATTATTTTTTAATCGTTTTTAATAACAAAACCACCAAACAGTCAGTAGGCAGGAAAGTTGTTTAGCAAAGTTTTAATGACTTGCAGTTCCTCAGGGCTGTGAAGCATAGCACATAAAGTACCAGCGTGTGCACCCGGGTGTTTGCGTGAGAGACTGCAGTGAAAATATTGTCAAGCAGTCAGTTATTTCTGAAGAAGAGAAAACAGAGGAACATCCTATCTTTTTTTTTTTCACTGAGGCAAAAATTAAATATGAGTCGTAAAGGAATCAATAGGAATGGCACATTCCCAAATTACAGCGAGAGAATAAAGGAGCCTGTTTTAAAGCTCTCTTGTTAAATAGTTGGATGCTTTCTTAGTAGCTTGAATTTTACTCGACAAGTTAAATAATAATGATCTACTAAGACATTCTATTATTCCTGTATTTCCTCCTTGTGACTACTTTAAAATAAACTTTCTGGCTTTTAACTAAGTAAGTAGTGTCTTCTTAAATATTATCCCTAGTATCTACTTCACAACAAATTATTTTAAAAAGACATAGAAGAACTAGATATGCACAAGTATAAGTTTTCCTTCCATACCCTCCTCCTCCAGGAAAGAAAACAATCGAACAACAAAGTAAAATACTTGAGTCAAAAAAACGGAAATAGCAAAGTTCCATTAGAATTTTTTTTCTTTTTTTTTTTTTGCAAAGGTAATCATGTATAGATAAATCAAAGATCCACTTATTTTTGACACCTTTCTTAACAGCAGGCTGATCAGTGTACTTGACTATGTATTCTGTTCCTTCCATTTCTTCTTGCTGCGCTCTGTCCGTTTTATGATGTCCCTGTTGTCTACGTTGCATAGACATCTATCTAAAAACTTCTCTAATTTGGTGCATTCTTCAATTTCTTTGCGGAAATACTTTTAGGAAGGATTATAAGCAAGTTTTGAAAAACAACTATTGGTTGTATGATGATTAACTCAAACGTTTTGAAGAGGTTTTATCCCATGCACAGGGAAGAAGAAAAAAAAAGTGACCATTGCTCTAATTTTGGAATTGCAAGGCTTTAAATTTAGTAAAGACTGCACTGTGTAAACTTTATACTCACTGTTCTTCCTTTGCAATTTTCAACAGTGCAATCTGCTGCAACTTCTGCAAAGTTTGGTTTAAGGACTTACTGGTCTGTAAGAAAAAGTGAGCATCTGAGATCTCAGAGCTCATGAAGAAGGAGGCAGGGCCCAAGCGCTGGGCCCTGGGCTATTCAACACCCTCCCCCTGCCCCAAAACTGACTCTTACCCATCGTCTTCGATGCACTTTGGTTTGAAGTCTTGTGATGTGCAGGAAAAGTGCACTGCAGGTCTTAATTACTCCCTTGCTTCCATTTCATTTATGTTTTAGTCATAGTCTGGCTGAACAAAAAGACACTCTTTTCTCACTTCCTCACATTTTAGAATCTATCAAACTTAGAATTTAAAAGAATGACAATATATTAGAATCTGTTCCCCAAACTAAAGTTTCATAAGCTTTACACTGGAAAATGTTCATGATTCAAGTCTAATAAAAAGCACATAAACTTTATAGAGATTTTCAAGTTTTACACTGGGCAGAGTTTTAATTTAGCAATGTATATTTGAGAAATTTCTTCTTTATGTGTCCAGTTACAAGAGAGATAATGAGAAGGACTCTCAAGCTACATTTTTTTTTTAATTTTAGCTTTTCTATTAAAGCCTTTTAATTGAAATTTATATCTTTAATTGCTATTGAACTTCAAGTAGAACAGCTCATTAAAAATACAAGTCATTGAAAGTCATAAGTAGAAGGTGTGTATAATAGCATATACCACCCATGAAAGCCTTGAGTAAACCCTGTTCATAAAATAATTTACAAATTCACTCCAATTTTAAAACATACAACACTCGAATTTTCAGTATGGGTAACTGTTTCTATAGGTGATATTACTGTGAGATATTTCTTCAACTTTGAACAAATAGAAACCAATTCCCTTAGAATGTGGCAGTCCAGTATGAGTCAAAGTCATCCCTGAAAACTGAGCTGAACCAAATTCTTGAGAAATGAAGGCACACAACATCAAATATGAACTCACTCTAATGTAAATATTACTGGAGAGTGACGTATAGCAATAATTCTTCCTAACAGTTCTTTAAATCAGTTTTATAAAATCATCAAGCTTGTCAGATAAATGGAAAAGGTGCTATTCTTCACAACTAGTGCAACTTCAAGGACTTGAAAGAATTTATCTTGATGTATATCAGAGCAAGAGGAGAATCAAATACAAAAAAACTAAGCTAGAAAGGTAGAAAAAAATAATGACATATGATGAAGAGAATGTTTTTAAATAATTGCAATATTTTATGATATTGTTTTTCAGGATACTAAAAATCATGAATAAATAATACAGGTATTCTTTAGAGAAAGACAAATACTTTTTCCCCCCATTTGATAGATAGGGAAAGAAGTTAAAATATTTAAATGATTTACCAGAGAACAGAGACAAAACTCACCCAGCAATGAAATAGAAATGTTTGTGATTTTAACACTATTTTGCATACAAGTTCTTTATTAACCTTAAAATACCTTATCATTTTGGCTGAATTACCACGAGGTGGATTAACACAGCAGCTCAGCCAGCGCGTGCTGAGGCAAAAGTTCCTGGGTGGACCGTGCCCTTCCCAGAAACACAACTGGTTTGCTCAAAGATATCACAGGGTATTATTTTATAGCATTAATACATCTGGGCCACCCAGGCTGTGAACACCTTCTACCTGAAAGAGGATCAGCTTCTTGGGGTCTCCATGTAGCCTCTATGATCAGGTTTTGGGGGCCTCTGCGGAAGGAAAAGCAAACATTTCTTTGGCTTTGGCTTCTAGCTCTTTTTATGTTAGTTTTAAGTGTCCCTCAGAATAGTTTTCGGGACAATTTTCTCTCCTGGAAAGTACTTGCACAGAAGAATCACATTACTTCTGAATCTTTTGCGACTAAGCTCTCTAAGGTTTTCACATTAAGACAGTTCTGCTCCTCTCTGAATGATCTATGGCTTTTTTTCTGAAATCGTCTCCTACTTTTTAACAGCCTCTCAAAAAGAAGCCGGTCCAGTATTAGAGTATTTGATATATTAACATTGTTAGTAAAGTAACTAACAACATGCATTTACAGCTAATAAAATAACTAATGGGACAAGATACTGAGATCAGCTCCACATTTTTATTCACTAGTGCCTTAGTCAAGCATCTTAGGATGGCGCAGCCCTTTCTGCATGGTGTCACTGCAGGAGCTCAAAGTAAGGCATGTGCCTACCTAGGGAGCTTCACTGTTTCGCTTTGCTGTACAGCGAAGCAGCTCATGCAAAGCTGATCCACATCACATGAATTTCATGGGTGGGAAGGCTGAATTTGGGCCAGTTCCACATGGTCCTCTGGACTATATGCTAACTTGTGGCTTCCATGCAGCAGGTTCAAGTGCATCTTCCAGTTTAATGTCATCAGAAGTGCCCCCTGTTCACATCCTCTGACAGTGCTGCATGTGATGTGAGTCAAAGCACAGAAGCAGGAGTAAACGAGAAGATTCACCTGAAGTTGGTGTCAAAGGATTTACGGCTGGAGTCAATGATCTTGAAGGTCTTTTCCAACCATTATGATTTTATGATTCTACATTCTGCAGCTGAATAAATTGCTAATGTAGCTGCACCCATCAGAGGCTTTCTTTTTTATTATTCTATTAAAAATATTTTGCTGAAGTGGTTTTCAGTGACGTAAGATTGCTTAATTATTATCATTCCACCAACCTTTGCATCTTTAACAGATTAAAATACCTGTGATTTAATATTTATCTTTTGATCATCAATGAAAGCATTGAATCTTACCAGGCTTAGGACAGATTCCTGCACTACGGTTCACTCTGGACTCACTGATTCTTTATATTAATATATTTTTCCATTAATAATTAAGCCAATTCTCAGTCTTTTTACATATATTATATAAACACACACACACTGATTTTTTAAATCATACTCTTTCATTCTGTGAGTAAATGCTAATATTGTAGATATACTTGTGTTAGATCTAATAGTAGATCTATATAATAGATCTTACTTTCCCAGACCTATTTGTAACTTTAAAATATGTAGAAAGTTTATGTTTTGAGATCTATTTTCTATTTAATAAAATACACCACTGAAAGTGGTTATATGTTTTTTCATTTAGCCATTTATAAGTAGCATTTCAGCTGATATTTTCTAGTATTTTGCCTGGGATAATAACAAAATGATGGATTTAGCTATACAGTTCCCATTTTAATTTCCACATGTCTTTTCCTCACGGATTATTTACTTACACACATATTTTTCTGTCTGTCTTCTCCTCTTCCGTTGTGCTTATAATCTCATTCAAACTTTTGTATTAGCATATCAAATTAACAGATAAACATGTATTTATAGACATGTAATATTGTGGGTTAAGACCATTTGTCTATCATACTGTCATCAGATCTTGATTATTGTTCTCCAAGCTATCATAAATTTCTACTCACTTTTAAGTAGCCTAATATAAATTACTTACCTTTGAATACAAACTCTTCTGTGTTAGGCACTTATGCACTGCTTTTCAAAACACTGATTAATTCTTGCCGATGCCTGCACGGGCCCTCCAGGATGCGTCACACAAAGCAGAATTTCCATCACAACATCATTTTCCCTCCTGCATTTCGGAGGGCTTTGAACAAAACATAGCTCATGTATTTCTTCTGTCTGACTCAGAGTTCTTTAACAAACCTCCACCACTGCTCTCCCTTTGATTTTTAGATCCCCCTATAAGTATATGAGATTATGTAGTTCTTAATTATCAAAAACTCTGAACAAAAAATTGTCAGCTGTTCTCTACCATGTGCAGTAACCACCAGGAGGTGAAAGAGAGAATGTCTTTAGTTAATTCAATAACAGTCAGTGCACATGAGCCTTTGATTTCTGACAAACAGATTAGTTTTCTTCTCTGGAGGTAGTTATATTGTAATAGTAAATCATTTTAAGGTTGTAAAGTGCTTTGGGATCTACAGGAATTAAATGCACTGTGATGAATAAAACGTTCTTGTTGTATCCTTCATAGAAATTCAAGAGAAACAGCAAACATTTTGACTTGGTAAGGCTGCAAAATCAAAGTCTGATTTACCAGGCTCTTGACCATGCCGGTTTGATTTTCTCTCCATTTTTTTTTTCCCTAACACATTTAAACCTGCTGAAATGCAAAAGCCCCTCCAAGGGTTTGCGTAAACCATACTGAAAAACAGACAAACACAAAAATGCATTCTTTTGTTTACTCGAAAATCTCCCAAATTCCATTAGAATCACTATTCCTATAAACACTATACAATCCATATTCTCACAATAATAAAGGTAAAATCTGAGAAAACTTTAGAGAAAGTAAAAAATCCTTTACAGAAATATATTAGAGAATAGTACTGCCATACTATCAATTAACATTTAGGTATCTTTTAAAGTACTTCTTAAAATACTTGGAAAAATGAGTTTCTTTTTCTATACTATTATAAATTTAGCCTCACTCCACACTAACATTACGAGAAGTGATTTGTATTAATAACCTGCTATTATGAATTAAAGTTCATATCTTACAAAATCAGTTATAAAGTTATACTTTATAGTATCATAGTATACAGCTCAGGAGGATATCTTCACCAAGTTCAGAACTAAAGCCAAATAGCTACTTCCAAAAATAAAATAAAATAAAATAAAATACTGCCCCC
Source organism: Crypturellus undulatus (assembly GCA_013389825.1). Classification (NCBI taxonomy): domain Eukaryota; kingdom Metazoa; phylum Chordata; class Aves; order Tinamiformes; family Tinamidae; genus Crypturellus; species Crypturellus undulatus. The sequence goes on from VWPW01026092.1 coordinate 326,856, forward strand.
CCATTTAAATACTCTAGATGAGGCTTAGACAATAATTTAGACATCTAAGTCAAAGCAGTGCCAAAGAGGCCTGTGCTACTTGACAGTGGAAGAGGCTATCAGAAAATATCAGATTTCAGACAAATATCAGAAATGCCTAGATGAGCCACACCAAAACAAAATCTCTTCTCAAGTTTCCTCGGGACAGTGCATTTATGCTGGGTTCAGTAAAGTAATTCCATCGGAAAAAACAATCTTGTGCTGACTGAGAGAGACTCGGCATCTCTACGGAACCGGCAGTCTGATGCGCACAGCAGAGTTTCAGGTATCACAATCATCTCTCCCTCTGTTTACTTTAAACAATTTAATCTGACAGCTGAGTAGACTAAGGTGGAATATTTAATCCTTCTCAAAGGTCAGAAGATCTAAACAGAAAGCACTGCTTACTTGTAACAGATAAACCTAAACATGAAATAACTGAACACGGAGGGCGAGGAAAAGGTCGAGCTTTGTGCTACCTGGCAGCCCAAAACATTGATAGGTCAATGTCCAGGTGCCCTTCCATGCACCAGTTTCCTGTAGAACTCACAGGCAAAATATTCAGGTTTTGCAATGCCAATCACTTCAGGAGTCTTTTCAAGAGCACTCTTGTTAAATCTTACCTGATTTCAAAGGAGCTCTTGAAATCTGGGCGGCGAAGGATGAATAGCAAGGTCAGGATTTGTAGCCATAGTACATGGGAACCAAAGCGCAGTTAACGTTGTGAAAATAAGAGTACAAAATATTTCCAGGACATATCTTGCTGAGAAGTCTTTGACAATAAATAAATAAATAAATAAATAAATAAAAGCTGCAGTATCCTGACTTAACAGTTTTTACCAAAGTGATCTGTTTAAAGTTGATGACACATTTTAATTTCTTCTTATAATTAAAAGCAATATATGTGACATGTTACATTTACTCAGAAAAATTAAGTGGTTCACAGATGCTCTAGATCTTGTTTTGCGTGGCAAAATTAATTTTTTTAAAAAAACATTAATCCAATCCTGTTTCCACCTGTTCTTTCATTTGCACATCTGCAGTAAAAAAAAAAACATACAAACAAACAAAAAAAACCAACCCCCCCCCGCCCCCCAAAAAAATGGATGGAAAGATGGACAGAAAGTAAAAGTAAAGCTCAACAGAGAAATCCTTATTTTCTCTATTTGCATATTATAAGATCCTCAGAAACAAAAGTGAGTGAATAATTTTCTACTTTACAATATTTCTCAGACTGAAAATCTAATTTTTGAATATTCTGTAAATACAGTCTGTATTGACAGCACCTGTATCCTTTCTGATGTAATCTGTGATGCACTAACTTTTACATCCAGGAGACTGATGATGAAGTTATGTAGCTCCCACCTTTCTTCCAAGCTTCTTTTTCTTCTTTTTGTGAAATACAGCTTGCTCTCACCATCCTGACATTTTCTTTTCTCCTGTCTATCTTGAGAAGGTGTGAAAGATCTCAGTTCTTTTGTGATGTTACTACACTGAAGAGTCTGCCGGAAGCTGGCCCTGACCATGCTGAGGCCTGTATTTGGAGAATTCTCTGTTTCCAATCAGGGCATTTTAAAGTTCTCCTGCTGAGATTTTACAGCATGAGGAACCTCTCTGGAATAGCTCTACTTTTTGGCATGTATTTCAGCTCCTTCTTTCTTCTGTTTAGCTTTAATTTCACTTTAAATTTGAATTCTTTGACATCATGTTTGCAAAAACAATGATGAACTCAGTTAAAATGTGGACTTTATCCATTACGCATTTGGTGTTTAGGAATATACCAGAAGCCATAACACAGTCTGTTATGCACTGGACTAGCAATGGTTCTTTACTAGATCATAGAATCATAGAATGCTTAAGGTTAGATGTTAGTGTCCTGTTCATTCCAACATTACTATCAAGTTTGAATGCACTTGTGTTTTGAACAGAAATACTACCAAAGGAAAGCACAGTTTCATTCATGTTACATTTTGGGTATGCTTTCAGACTGGACCAAGAAACAACATAGCAATAATATATCGCATTTATTTCTTACATGGGCATATTAATGGTTTAAACATTCTTTAAAAGACACAAGAAAGTAAAGTTTTTCTCTCTTGTAGAGAGAAAATAATCCATAAATATCAATCACCATGACTTGAAGTTTGTTGGGTTTTTTTGTTTGGTAAAAATGGAGCAAAGTCTTGAAATAAATGTAATATTCAAGTCTGGGGAATAGCCGCAACAGAGAAATCAATATATTTTAAAGGATTTAGATCTGCTGCACAGTTTGGTTGGCATGTGGCAAATTAAATTTAATGTTAATTCATGTAAATTTATTAGACTCTTTCTTTAGAATCCCCCATGTTTTCATTGTGCATTGTGCTTCAGTACAGATGATAATAAACTCATACAGATGCCACCAGTCATCAGTGCAACATTAATTACTGACTTGCTCAGAAAATATTTACAGCAAAACTTGTAACTGATTGTGTGGTGCTGGCAATGCCAACTTAATATTAGCTAGAAAAAGAGAGACTTGTACAGAAAAAAACTATCTGAAATCACTAAGGATGGGATGGAAAAGAAGGGGCAGGGAAGGTGAGAAGGTCAGATTGGAAGCATGATCTGTGGAATTTGAATGAACATCTCTAAACTGCAAAGCTGATAAATGTTATTTTTTTTAGCCTCAAAATCTGCATTCCAGATGCAAATAAAGCCCAGAGAGGGGGTTAGATTTAACTATTCTGTGATACAGCTACAGAGTGGTTCATCTTAACCCAATGCATCCATTCCCAATGAGGAAAGGCGATATCAACCTTTTAAGGTTAGGACCCACATGAGAAAAGCGGACGGAGGGAAGGATGAAGGCACCTGCTAAACAACAGGACTGACCCAGATTTCTTTGGTCTATGTAAAAAATGACTAATGGTTTGGGTTTTCAGAAAACACTAAGCAAATGTGAATAGGTTTGGGCTCTCCGCAAATACAGAGAAGACAACCTCTATTTTATACACTGATAATGGGGATCATCACAACTGTAAGACTTGTTTTTTGGGCAATAAACCAAACCATTTCACTTCACGGTATTTCGTACAACACAGCATAATGAAGCAGTTGACTCTCTTCATTCATATCTTAATCAGCATAAGTCAAAATCATGAAGGCAGATTATACTTCAGTACTGATTCTCAGCTTTGTTTCCTCAGTAGAAGAAACAGAAAGAAAATAGAGAATCAGGTATCATTTTAAGTGGAATAGCTATAACATATTCATATTATAGATAGGAAAAAGTTCTGTTTCCTAAACACTGGTGTTAGTCTTTACACTAAACGTATGAAAAACCACGAGACTGACAATATATATTCTTTAAATTGTTTAATGTTTCTATACAAAATGTTCTTCTGGAATTTCTGTATACTTACAGTATTAAAACTATTTCATATCCATGTGGCTAGCAGTGTTTAAGTGATCTTGGCATTAGTAAGAGTGATTTCTAAACAGAACCTTCTTTGCTGTTTCCTTCATGGTAGGATAAAGTTTAGGATAGAGAACTGAGGAAGCTGGGAGGAAGAAGAATGCAATTGTCTGTAAAAAAAAAATAGATGTTATCAACAGCCACTGTATCTGCCTAATTAGTCATAACATCTGGCAAATCTCTGTTTCCAAGTGCTGTGGTATATATAATTTTGAGATGACAACGACAATATCAACAGTGTTTAAATTGCAGCTTGGAAAAAGAAAGAAAAATTATTTGTTATTTTATTACTTTCTTCCTTGTAATAAACCAAACCATTTTCTGTCAGTTCTCTTTGCTGTTGCATGTATTCCTAACCTGTCATAGTTTGTAGAGTTGTGCCATTGTATTCTTTATGATACACAGACCTAGAAACACTTTTGAACCTAGTGAGTTAAACTCAATTTGAATGCAGTCATGAAGGATTTGCCATGTCCTTTGGGGAAAAGAAGCTGTACCGACAACCTAATTCTGTCTCAAAATGAAAGCTGAAAACATCCTAAAAGGACGAGCGCTCCTCCCCTCCCAGTAGCAGCAGAGCCCAGAAATCTGCTGTGTACCTGCCTCAAAGAAGAGTATCACACAAAGGCGCGGGAGACACAATCTCTCTGTGCGGACTGGGTGATGATGGCAAAAATCCCCTCAGAGCTAGAGAAAATACTTTGCCCTCTCCCATGGGAGATCTGTAGATACAGCAAGCTATCGCCAGGAAATCTACAAAAGGGTTAGGAACAAAAAGATTTCAATGCAAATGAACACTTACAACAGTATTCAGCATTTTTATAAAAGTCATCATTCATAATCTTTGTTCTATATAATTCTGTTAATCTGTCATTCAAAAGCATCATATCATTCTACTAAATTTGTAAATCACTATTGTTTTTTTTTAATTTTCAATAGCATTTTGGAAGACGAAATGAATCAGACTTCACATTACACAAAAATAACTGAGAGAGATTATATTATGGAGTCACTAAAGATATCTTTTAATAACAAAATAAAAAATTATCTCAGGTCCATCATATCACTTTAGTCATGTGTCATTGTATATATATATATATATATAGTGCTATTTGATATGAATGTAAAAGGATATTATATCAAAACTATTATGGTAACATCCCCTTTTTAAGATAGTTAATGTAAACTTTGTGAGTCTTTGCCACTTCTACTTTAAATCTATGTTAGTTTGTGAAGCCATAACTTTGTTGCAAAGACCATGTTTCGAAAAAAAATGTAACATATGTGGTACTGCCAGAACACAATGATCCCAAAAGCAAATAGCATTTTTTTAATCCCATAAAAGATAGACACATACAGTTCTGTATTTTTCAACACCATTTTTTTCTTCTCAAGTGCTCCACCTAGTATATAGGAGATATGGATTCAAATCTGTCTTCTGCCTGAAGAAATTCAAGGTATATTTTTCTTCAGCCCTACTTGAATTATCCATGTTATATTTTAGGGTGAAATGTTGCAAAGGAAGACACTCAAAATGGAGGAGCGAAACTCACAATCCATCTCCTTACTTTCTTAAATACTCCATTCTTTCTTAAATATTTAATTAAAATTAAAAGAACTTAATACAAATTTTATGGAGTTACCTAGAGCTTGACAAGTAACTTATTTTTCAGGTTGAAATTTTTAGTATTTGCTTTAATTCACATAAGTGAGTACATCAAGAAACTGGTTCCCTTACAAGCTTGTGCCCTAATCAGTAGGCTACTGACTTTTTAGTCAGGTATCTTTTCTTTATAGGGACCTCTCTTCACCTTCACTATATATAATACATTTCCCAAAGTAAGACATTGTCTTTCAAATTTAATTAAAATTAGTGATAGAAAAGCAAGCAAACCAAAAAGTAATTTTGAAATCCTATTGTCATTCAAGCAAACAAATCAGAACAGAAATGTTCTGACATAGTTAGGCTTATATTATCATATTAGTTTTGAAATCCTGAACATTAGAGATAATGACCTGTGCAATATAAAGTGTTAGACAAAAAGATGCAAATAGCTCCAATTTAAATCTGCCCAACTTCCCTAACAGTAAAATATGATTATCTACATAATTTACAGAAGTGCCTAAAAGACAGACAGAGCAGTGGGATTATTATCTTGCACACAGCATTTGCTTTCATTGCAGTTGCTTCTCATATTCTATTATGACGACACACACAGAGTGCTCAAATGCCAAATAATGATTGTAAATAAGATGGTAATTACAATCTAAAGGAGAATGCCTGAGACAACAGGCAGCCAATGCTATTACAGTGTAATCAATAAACTGTTCAGAAAGCCTCCTCTGTCAACATGCCATCTCAGCTAAACATGATTCAGTTAAATAATTTGATTTTTCTCTAGTGTCACAGAACACGATGAGATATTTCTAACAAAGGTAGGAGCCATTAAAGTAAAATCTGATAAGCATGGCTACAGATAATTTGAATGTGAGAGCACAAGACACAAACAAAAGGTAATGAAAAAGAATCATTGGATTAGATCTCAAAACCTTTTCTCCCAGGCAGTTCAAGCAGATGTCCAGTCAGCAGCTTAATATCTGCATGGAAAAGGGGAAATGGAGAGAAGAAAGAGAATGCCAATTCTTCAGTTTTCTGAAGTATCGTCAGCAGAATTATTATGAATAATCTTCGAAATAGGTAATAAAGCTGATTTACAGTGCAAATCTTTTAGCCTAAATAAATAAGACTAATGAAACTAAAATTTGATTCAGCACTAAGATATTTAGAAACTACTGTTAAAAGAAAGCGAAGACAATGAAGTTGTGTCAATTTACCCTGTGTTCATAATTCAAGTGATTTTTAACAATGAAATTCAAAGTTCTGTTATCCAGAGAAAAGTCACATTTATGAAAAAGATGACATGTAAAATTTATTTTTAATATTGTGCTTAGTCAAAAACTGCCTGTGAATTGAAGTATTCCCCCTACATAATTGAATCAATCAGTAGAGAGATCACATAATCTAGTTAGTAAACATTAGAAAGAATAAAAGACTTTATGACTGGGTATACTCAGGTTGGAGCTACTCATGACAGAGGCATCCTAAAGCCTAAGAAGAACGATGCAATCATCTTCTTTTGGACTGAAGGCATGCCTAGAAATTTACTTAATACAAAGCAAATATTATTTATTCAAAGTGGGCAATCATATTCCAAAACCACACAGAAGATCCAACCAGGCTGCTTAGTTTTTTTGAAACCAAGGTACTTTTGGACCCACCAAAACTGTATCTTAAGACGTGTTGGTACCTGAAAGGTTAGGCTGTACATCACTGAGAGGTAGGAAGTTCTGACCTTGACTTTGCAACTCACACTCTTGGTATACTTGGACCTTAATTCCAAGCTTGCGAATATCTCTACAATTCCAGTTTCATTCACCCTTGATAACCCATTTAGTTGCAGATATCAAGACTGAGCTTAGCCAGCAGGCCCTCGGCCAGTGCTACTCCGCTGTCATATGGTTAGCATAGACATGCCCTCTGTTAAGCTACTTGTCTGCAGATGCCATTATGTATTTTCAGACAATAAATTCTCATCAATCTGTGTTGAAATTTTCCCTAAGAATTGCAGAAGTAAGCAATCCAACATGTATCAAGTATTGGTATTTTAAAATGCCACCATTATTCATAAGGAAGCTGGTAAAGGAAAGGGTTTCATTGACAGCACACTTAATCACACAATATATGAACTCTACTGGAAGTTTGAGCAGACTTTTTACAAACATGGATGCAAAGTAGGAAAAGCTGGACAAGTGTGAAAGGAGTCAGAGGACTGTTTTTAATGGTGACATTTACAGAAGATACTATACAAATAGTGAGTTGTTTTCTAAAGGAGACTTCCAATATTGCACTTTTCTCACAGCCATCATTCAGTATTCTAAGCAAAAGCCCTGAGCTAGTTCAAATACCGTAATAGAGAATATGCTGTAGTTTCTTCTAATTAGTTCAGCCTCTGTTCTATTTGGGAATTCATATCGTAAGGCAACAGCTATTACCATATGCTTCAGTATTATGGGAAGGAGCATAATGTTTTCAATCAGTACTTCAAATATTTTCAAATATATGACTTAATTATAAAATACTCATTTACTTCTGTCTGTCTGATCTACGCAGTTGGAAACTTTTTGATCCAGGCTTCCCAATTATCTCTTGCATCACCTGCTTGTGTTGTGCTCTTCTCATCTTCCTCTGTGTCGTCTGCTCCCGTATAGGAAAAGGGGACTGATACAGCTACTGCTGTGAGATACCTCCCTCCCGCTTTTTCACATCATCCATTTTATACCTCCAGCTATTACACCTCTAGATAAACTAATTTTATATTGGAGATGCTGTTTATTATGCAAGGTAATTGTATTGTTATTGTTGCTACAATATGCTGTTTAGTAGCATTGATGTTATCACCAAAGGAAGAAAATATTTTTATAAGAGCACCTGAAAACCTAGCATTATTTATATCCATTTTCATGTTTCCCTAAATTTCAGAATTTTTATTAGAGATATTATTATTCTAAAACAAAGTAGCAAAAAGATGCAAATGATGGAGCAACGCGGAGTTTTAGATAAGGATTGTTATTGTTTTTAGCGAAAATATAAGCATTTTCAACTGGAACCACTAGTGACAAGCAGTGTATAGCGATCCCTACATCAGGGACGCTTTGCAGGGACAGGCACATCTCGCGGGGCACCATAGTGCCGTAACACCCAGGGAAGCAGCACCTTCATACTCAGCCGGCACGTGGCCACGTACTCTCCTCTGGTTGGTAGGACAAGGTCCCTGTGGCCTGGACTCCGTTGGATAGGGGAAGACTCAGCTCCATCCTGTCTCTGTGCTGACTTCATGTACATGCTGTTTGCTGTGCATGCTGAAGTGCCCCTGCTTTACACAGGGGGAGCAGGGCACAACTCGTACACAGGCACAGGGAGAGAACAGTAAGGGCTGAACCACTGAAACCCTTCGTGGATCTGTGCCANCCAGGGAAGAAGCACCTTCATTCTCAGCCGGCAGAGGAAGCTGGTGGCCACGTACTCTCCTCTGGTTGGTAGGACAAGGTCCCTGTGGCCTGGACTCCGTTGGATAGGGGAAGACTCAGCTCCATCCTGTCTCTGTGCTGACTTCATGTACATGCTGTTTGCTGTGCATGCTGAAGTGCCCCTGCTTTACACAGGGGGAGCAGGGCACAACTCGTACACAGGCACAGGGAGAGAACAGTAAGGGCTGAACCACTGAAACCCTTCGTGGATCTGTGCCAAGGTTTTACGACGTATCAGCTAGGCCTTGTGACTGAATCAATATGGGGGTGATTGCTTTGAAGGTTGTGTCCAGAAGTGCCAATGATGTCAAGAGATGAGCTGCTCTAATCATATTTCCTCTGTCTTGCACTTCATTCTCTCAGTAACTTTGTTGCATCCAAAGCAAAGCTGAAAAGGCAAATTTGCTTTGAAAGTGATGATACAGGCAAAGCTGTGAAGGAGAGCAGGGGTCCAAGGAAAAAAAGTCTGACCCAGTTCAGAAGTCTTTCTGATTTCAGTTTCCAGCTTTGAACTTAAGGTATCCCTGTTTGTTGAAATTGTTATATTTTCATTTCCTTTGCTCACCTTCATTTGGGTGAGTACCTAAACAAAATCTATTGGCCTAATATAGAAAAATAAATTGATTACCTTTTCTCAGGAAATTTTAATTTTATTCAATGAATACTTTAAAAATAAGAAATATATTATATTTTTCATTTGTCTGTGTACTTCCTGGTGTCTGCAAAGGTAATAGCTTATGTGCTGGTTTAGATTTGGTTCAATGCAGGAGTCGCAGGCTTCGAACGGGTGCACAGTGTTTTCAAGCTTATGCAGAAATCTGTTATTCACCGTGTGTGTCAAGCTGCAGACATCCCTTCTCCTGTCGCTTTGTACAGAGCATCTGATTGTTGATGACAACTGACATTTTTTATCATAAGTTCAACAGTTTAGTCTGAAAACATTCACTGTGACTTAGGAAATTTATTTTGATAAGAGAACACTGGTAGGCTGAGACCAGCTTTGACCTTTAAAGATGAATGTATTAAAAAGAGATGTGGGGAAAAAAAAGTCTATTTTCTTTATAGACAAATAGTTTTGTTGTTTTGCCCACCAGGTTGCTACTTGCAGCTGAGCATCAAGGCATGCAGGCTTCCTTTAGCAGGAAGCAAAATCTTTTCAGTGTTGTTTTCAATATTTTCATTGATAAAGTATATGAAAAGGTGTCACTGTGCAACCTTGAAAAAAGTATTTCTTGTAATTTTGGGTATGCAGTTTTGAAGATAGTTGTTGATAGAAGCCCACTCCTGTTTTGAGTGAGTTTTAAAAGGAGTACAATGATGCCCTAAAATCAGCTCCACAGGAAAGATCTCAGATAATTCTCTGTCCATTTGTGCTCTGCACACCAGCTTTTCCGAAGCTGCATGGGCTAATGGACACTTTGAATTCTCTTTGCAGTACTGGCATTGACCTGCTATATGAACTTACGCAGTTCACTTCTCATTCTTTTGTGCATCTCATCTCTTTAGATCAGAAGCAATTTAGGGCAAATAAATGATGTACTCATTATGGCTATAAAAGAGATAAGCTGCTCTATCTTCTCACTTTTCACTACGATTTACAAAGGAATTCCCTTCTCCTTAGAGAGAATATCATATTAAAATTGGTCTAGAGCAAAGTCAATTCTCCAGTAGCATCTATGAACTATAAATACACAAAGAATTATATATATGCTTAACTTCCTGTGCTGTTAAAATTGCACTTAGTAAGGCAACATTTCAAGAGAAAACGGTACCATTGCTATGTGAAATAGATGAAAATTGGTAAGTCTCAGAAATATCTCATTAAAAATTTATTAATAAATAATATGCTATGAGTTTTCATAGCATTAGATTTCATAGAAAATGCAAGTGTAGTCAATTCAGATTCTGAACAGATGTTTTAAAGTATAAAATATTTACAAAAATGCGAAAGAAAGGAACAATTTCATCTATCATTCATTTATGTTATTATCCATATGATTAGAATCATAGGGATAAGGTTATCCTTGAGTCACAGGAAAAATACGTCCCTTCCATGGTAGCAAAAGCAAACAAACAATATAGACAGAATACACCTGGCACCACTACCAGCAGCTGAGGTGTCCAAGGCTGATAATCTGCTGAACATTTACTTAAATCATTTATCTTATTGTTGATGATATATCAAACCATCAGAATGCAACTTGTATGAACTTGACTTTAATTTTGTCATCATCTGTCTTCCTTTGAATATACAAAAAGCATCCAATTAATACAGAAAAGATTAATAATTTGTCTACTTACCTTACTTGGCATGTTGATACCTCCTATCTCCTCATCTGACAAAAATAACATAGGAGAGTCACTGGAGTACACTAGGTAAGGAAGTAAAAAAAATGAAGTTAAAGGAATAAATTATAACAAAACTACAGTGTTTTTTATAACATATGCATTGACTTTATGTCTTCAGCTGATTTCAGGTCCTTTTAGTGACCTCTGTTAGCCTCGGAAAGGCTGTCTAATATTTTCCTTCGATTTTGTTTTTGAACAATTGCTAACAGTGGTAGGAGTCCGGCCTGTTAAGGCAGCAGTATTAGGACTGGAAGGGTTAGTCTTGTTTATTTTCTTTTAGTAAAATCTGTTGCAGCATGAAAGGTAGCAATATAAAATATTGTTCAGGCTCAATATCTTTTTTTTTTTTTCCCCTACATAAAAACAAGGACAACACCGGACTGATCTTAATTCTGATGTTATTTAATTGCAGCCAAATTAACTGCTTAATGATGAGGTATATGACATGCACAAAGTATGATGCTTGGCACATCAGCATACCTCATCGTATGCCTGGCACACATGATCAACAGGTAAGCATATCAATCCTTTTCTTCTTAAATTGTTATTGCTCCTATTAAAAGTTACCATGCTTTTTTTTTTGCCTTGTAAACTTACTAAATCCTCGGGTCAGTGTTGTTTCTTGTCTTCAGATGTCAGTCTGAGCATCTTTCACTACATCTTGGATTTGTGAAGGATGAAATTAGCATTCTGGAGGCATTTTTGAATGCCTCTTGCTCAGGTGAGGACAGCCACACTTCTCAGTGAGCTCTGGCAATCACACAGCTATGCATGTGGTAACATAACAGGACCTATTACTTTTAAAATAAAAGGACAAAAGGACAAAAATAAAAGAAATATAAAGCAATACAAAAAAAAGTCAAGTCACATCAGAGTACTTATTAAAATTTGGACTACAGTTTAAGCTCCTTTTAAGCTTTCCTGCTTAACAAAAAAATCTTAAACAAAACAACCGAATCTCTCAAACAATGCAGAAACTCTTTATGAAGCCATGAAAATATCTTCCTTAAATGCATAAAAACTCATTTATTTTTACATCATGATTGAGGGAGAGTGAAGAAATAGAACTCATTTTAAATTTTAGACGAAAAAGATTCAGAAGAGATATGTGAATTTTTGGAAAAGTCACATTTTTTTCCATTTTTAAAAAATTAAAGACGATATTCTCTTTTTATCCACTATTAACATGACAAGGTTTGCAAACCATTCACTTGAGGAGATAAGATTTCCTCCCATGCTAATGAAGATTGAACTAATTTTTTTTTACTTTTTCTTAAATGATAGAAGCAGAAAAGATTTTGGTGGCATAGATGGCAAGCTACCCTCCTCTAAATAAGACATTATAAAATGACTGGTTGATTTCAGTAGGGTAAATAAAAATAATAATAATTTTAAAAAGGTTTATGTATGGAGGGGCTGGGAAACAGAATTTTTTATGCCTCAGAAAAAAATTGAGTGAATCAATAGAAGTTGAGAGGCTAAAATAGCATGCAATCAAATGCTGCAGGAAACAACAGTTGTGGGTTGGAATAGTAGAGGGGAGGAAATGATAGATGAGGAAACTGAGTTATTACAAAATTATTTTTTCATACATGACAAAATTCCAATCTAAGTGTGTATACATTTACCATATACCTAGTATACATAATAAAAAAAAATAGATTCATTTTCTGAGATTAGAAGAAAAAAGAGGAAAAAATAAAACTGAGTGAAAGAATACAGAAGAAACTTTAATCTTCCATTTCAACTGAATGGCATCACTCTGACTACATTTTTCAGGCAGAAGCTTGTATTACTGCTTTTATTTCTTAAATACCTACCACTCTTTGAGCACAATATAAATTATGAAATGTCTCATGATGTTAACACAAGATGAAAAACTGTTTAAGTCACCATAGCTTCCAAATATCAGAAAGAATCTACTATGTCCTGTTGAGATCTTTTCATGTGGGAAGCAGGGCAGAGGAAAATACAAGAATTAATCTGTAGAGAGTGTTCCTGGTATCTCATGAAAATATTTATTCTTTTTATTTAGTAATTCTTATGACACTTTGCTCTAGAAAATGTGAACCATGAGACAGCTGCATAAACACATCACCGCAAGTTACTGCAGCAGCATATTACCAGTGTTGCAGTATCTGCCCATTTGCATAAGCACCATAAGTTTCCCCATGTTAAATCTGTAAAAACCTGCCCTCTTTATGCAAACCATATGACATTTATGCCAGAGAAACTCATTTATGAGAAGTTAATAATAGGAAAATAATTATTTAAAGAAATAGTAAGACATTGTATGCTTACTCTCCAAGTTCTTGTTTGTATCTTTGATTTCAAATCATATTTCTGAATAGAAATATATGTTCACACAAGCTCTGCCATATACTATTTTGTCATATATTTTGATCACATGCATTAGCTATAGATGAGCATATTTTATTATAACGTTGTTATAATACCTAAAATACAGGTGCACACTAAAACTATATATGTTTGGGGTAGCTGAAATGTAATATGCTTCAAGAGGGGTGTGTTACATTTTCCCTCTGCAGGTTGCATTTACTGTTTGAACTAATACTGAAGTTAGTAGGGAGGAGAACTGCAAGCGTTATAGTCCAGGAGGTTGGTGCTCTCCTAGATTCAGGATATCCACCTTTAAGGATGGAAAATAAGGGGACAAATTGGTCTCCTCTATCCTTTTATTTTGAGACCAGGTGTGATCAAAGCATGTGGTGTAGAGTTTCTTTTTGCAGCAAATGGCAGGCCGAATACATGCTAGAGACTTCTTCCGAAAGAATATCGCTCTAGATCTTAGAAATATGCCACTGTGGGTTTGGTGCAGGACTTACCTTTAGTTTCCAGAAAGGGATTTTACTGCCTAATTTTGATTTTCTCATATGTACACAAGGTAAGCTCCCATGTGTTTTAACCTGTTCATATTTCCAGCTGTCACAAAGTTTTAAAGTATAATTCGGCCTCTTATTTTACCGGCAAAACGGTATCTCCTGGGACTACCAAGAAGGATGTCAAAGGAGAAAAAATGAAAATTATCGTTAAGGTATATTAAAATCACTCTCTGCTTCTTCTTGGAGCATTACTGGATCACATTAATGTACTTTTGGCAACATACAGATTTCCCCAGCAGCACCCGATGGTACCCTGGTAAGCATTAAGAGCGCCTTCTCTGTCAGCTACAGTGAAAGAGGAAGAAGAACTCAAAAAAAGCTTTTTTTTTTTTTTTTGCCAAAGCACAAACATCTAAAATACAAAAGGGAATATAGAAAAAATATTGAATCTAATGTATAAACATTTTTACATTTCAAATATGCTTCACTCAGTTCTTATAGATTTTTGCTGCTCTTATTTATTACTGTTTCTCAGTCTTCACTTACCACATCCAGGATGCATAATAGTGTTACATTAATTCTTAAGACCAAAGAGCCTGCGCTATTTTCAACTCTTGGCAATACAATCAATCTCATCTTGCCAAAATCATGACAACAGATAGGATCATCTTCAACAAGCTATTATAAAACTAAAGAGCTGAAGGCTCCAATACCTTGGGCATCAACCCAAGATTCTCTATTAATTTGCAGGGGAAAGAGAATATACTATTAAGTAGGGGCAAGATTTGACTGGAATTTTATTGTTACAAATTGGTGCTGCTTTAGACATTTTAAATAAAACACCCTTCCCCTCCACCCAACAAGGAAAATGTCAAATTTCATTCACATAGATGAGACATTTTTCTTTTTTTTTAAGGAAAAAAAGATCAAGGTCTGTAAAACTACTTTCCATGAAAATTTTCCAAATTGTCTTACTCATATTTCAAGCAGCAGCCTGGCATTTAAGTTTTAAGCAGTTCATATTCCTTGCATTGAAGATGAATAAAGAAACAGTCCACACTGTATGACTGCTTAGGGAAAAAGTAGTTTGAACCACAGTCATTCTCAAATGAGTTCTTTTCCTAAAGCAACAAATGTGGCAAGCATAACTTGGTCTTGTACTTTTCTAACAAAAACTAACTATGGACTTGTAGTCCATAGAATCTTACTTGAAGCACCACCAATGAATTTATCAAAATAAGAATGCTGCAACTGATTTTAACAATGGTTGTGATTTCTGAACAGTCTCCCACCTCTTGACTGCAGCATTTTTTTAATTATCTTCATTTTAAGCATCTTTTAAAGAGTAAGATAAAAATGGAAAATAAAAAATAAGAATCCTTAAAAGATTACATGTTCATCATAAAAATTATTCGAATTATCTTGATGTGTAACCACTTCTTTATTATTTTCACTATGACTAAATTTCCAAACATATTAAAAATTGTACTATAAAAACTTCTCTGTATCTGTGTGGCACACTTGCTTCTGTTATGATCCATACATCATAATGGAACTTGGCAAACAACAAGAAGAAAAACAAAAAGGCTAAGATCAATTAGTTCATTCCTGGAATTATATAAATGTGTACAAGAAACTAAAGTCTTAAATATTTGTTGCGTAAGTATTCCAAACCATACTGACTTCAGATGTACTAGTTAGTATGTTTTTCCATAATTAGTTACAAGAATTTAATAGTTCCTTTTAAACTTCTCTCTTTTAGAGGGCAGACTGTTGATAATAGTCAGCTATTGTATCTATGATAACATCTACAATAACTTTAGTAGAAAATGTTGGAGAAGCATTTTATTCAATTTTCACCATGCAATTACTTTCACCTCTTTGTTATTTCTTTTATAACAGGAGCTCAAACTGAAGGTCAACAGCTATATAACACCAGTCAAGGTTCAGTCATGTTAAATATGTACAAGCCTATTATACTGTTACACTGATGAATGTAAAACAACCAAACAACCAAACAAAAAAATAAACAAAATCAAGGTCTCAAATGCTTTATAGAGGATTCTTGTGATATTTCCACTTTTATTTCAAAATTGGAGAGTTGGAGGGAAAAATCTGATAGCATTTTATTCGCTGTGGTTAGTCATTTCTAGATGTTTATACATTTTTGATCCCATCTTTTTTCTTGTTGGTAAATTCTTTGGCTGCTCTACAAACTGCAGAGCACAGCAATAAAATGGCAAGAGGTAAGGAAGGGAAAGAATGAAAAAATTACACCTGCATGCAGCTGACGCAGGTGCACACTGCTTTACCTGCCATCTGTTTGCACTGCTACATCTTAATAATCGCAGAGTGTCAGCTCTTCTAGTAAACGCCTTATTCTATTATGCTATTCTTCTGGGAATACACAACTTCACTCTGAAAAACAAAAATCCAAATCTCATTAGCCATCATCAATCACTTAATTCAGGTGGGCAAATGTTTGCAATCATTTGAAAATTCTGCTAAATAAAGCCAACATGAATTCCATTCAAATTTAAATTTTAAAAAATGTACAAAATAAGCAGATCTGAATATTCCAGGAACCTGATGATTTTGAAGTTTTGACGCCTCACAGAGAATATTCTTCCTACCCCCATAGTTCTAGAATGAGCCAAATGCAAATCAGTGACTCTAACTGTGCCTTGACCAAGAGTCATGAAAATATTCTTTTACAGATGGGTCTAGGCCTTAGAAGTCCTCCTGTTACACTTAATAAAACTACTGTGCTGTACATGAATCAGCAGCAAACAGTGCGTCCCTAAAATGTATATCTACCAGCCAAGCATTTTCAGTAGGGATCCTGTGAGAAAGTTTGCAGAGCTCAATGATATTCAACCCCGCCTTTTTTTCCATTCCATTTAAATTATGTCATTTAGAAAATGAAATAAAACATTATTATTGGAATACTAAATAATGGTAAGAATGACTCAATGTTAGATTTGACTTAAATATGACAAAAAATGTATAAGATCGTGATCGTACTTTGAAAAGCAGTGCCTGTGAAAAAGACTAAAGGATTACAAGGAGAAATAATTGAAAATGAGTCCTGTGTACTATGTAGTGTCTACAAATAATAGGGTAATCAATGGATTTCCAAAGAAGTGTTGTTACAAACCTCATCTCTAAAAAATGTTGGTGCATGCCATGCTGATGTCGTTGAACCCCTCACCTCGCACAAGTACAAGGTTTTCTATTTTGGTCTCCTTTTGCTTTATGCACACTGCCTGAAGTCACTTATACCTGGATTTAAATTTAACTTCAACATTAATATGTCTTGTGCTATTTTGTCCTGTCTTGTCTAATGTAATCAACAGCACGGGTCTTTTATCATTGTCACTTCATCTCCAGCATGCAGGGACTGATCAGCAAACAAGCCTCTGGAAACCTGCTTATTGTGTAGCACCTCTGACTCTAGCGTCTTATAAAGCAGAGAGATGCTACGAATTTAATTTTTTTTTTTATCTTTAAATATTTATCTTTCTCCCTCCCCCCTCTCTCCCCCTCCCAAAAAAGTCAAAATCATCACTATATTCAGAATATGAATATTCTATACCAAAATATTATGGCACATTGTCATCACTATAGGATCTTAAAGCATATTCAGTACTTTCACATTTAGACAAACTTAAATACACTAACAATGAGAATCACATTTCAAAGACATCATTTAAATGTTGTCTGGACTCCTTTAAAGTCGATGATAAAACTCCCACTGACCTTAGGGGAAGTCAGAGTCTGTCCTTTATTGTTGCCTTTATTCATTTTTGCCAACCAAATGACAAATTATTAATAAAAGCACAGGATATTACTTGGTCTAAGCAGAGCTGGTAAGATGTAGAAAAGAAGCTTTTCAAATACATTATACATGAATCAAGCTGTTATCTTTTGAACAATTTGTTCAATGAGTTGGTATTCAACCAGACAGAGAGCTAGTCAAATACTGCAAGAGACTATTTCTTGAATAATTTATTTAATGAATAACAGTAACTTTGGGACGATAATGTATTCTGTGAGCAATATTCAACAGCTCATAGTGGAAAGTATTTTGTCCCACATAAATTACTGTTGTTTTGGGGCACCACAGATGTGTTGTAAGACTTTGTTTGTTTTCCTGTGATCTTCTATCACTACTCAGAACAACCTGCACTTGTGCCGTAGCGCAGTACAACAACTACGTGACTTTTGTTAAATTTAGTTTCATGTTGCTCCAGCACATAGAATTTGTTAACTTTCATCTAAAAAAATGAAATAATGTTTTAACATTTCATCTATCTTAAATTCAAGCAATAAGCTTTGTGAGAGGAAAAAATATATATATATATATACACTTATATATACCACGAACCCCCACAGCCTCCAAGCAATTAGAATACAGATAATATTGCCATGTTTGTGTTTCCTTCAACAGTTTGTTGAAATCCATACTACAATTTTCTATTTTTTTATTCTATTAAGTAATTTGCATAAACATCTGTTGTGCTCAATTTGCCATCCAAGGAGGATTATATTATTGACATGAAAGCCTGGAAATGAGCTATATGTAGTTTTAAGCACTGCTCCCTCCTTTTGAGAAATTTTCAGTGAATCTTCACATCTGCAAGTCAGCACAATGCTGTAGGCAATGTCCTAATATTATAGCATCCATATTCTTGACACCTCTGCTCTACCAGACAGGCAAGAGCTTCGCCTTTCGTGCAGCTAGCCATATGTTCCAACCTCATTTAGAGCCTCCTGGCTTCCCTTAATGCTCACAGCCTCTAGGCAGTGGCTTTCTCCCACCAACACTCTACGCAAAATGGAAACAACTCATCAAAACTGCAAGGGGAACAGCAGATAACCACAAAGGAAACAGAGCAGTGCATTTAGATTCTTTTTTGACCTAGAGTTGTAGGGTGACCATGTTTGATGACACAGCGGCGTCATTTCTGTTGCAACATTATTGATTTACACAAGCAATGTTCCTCAGGTTGAGTATATACAGCATGTCTCAAGCTGGACATGTAATACATGGATGCTTGTGCACCTGCCAACACCAAAAAAACAAGAATTTGTACTTTTTAAGGAAAAAATAGCTTGTAGTTTGGTTCCTTCACTACAGTATAAGGTTTAGTCTACTCTCCATTCACCTGAGGGAGCCCATGCCCTGCAGCAGGGCAGGGGCCATTGAGATGGGCTCCTTCAGGTGACTGGAGGGTAGATGATCCCACCTGTGCTGCCTTCCCTCCCGGACAGGGTACCGCATAGTCGGGCTCTAAATCGAGCGCGGAGTCACCGCCTGGCGCTACCGCTTCCCAGTCGAGGCCAACACCATCCATCTTCACTCGGCTCCTCACAGGCACGTGGTAGTTTGGGCTGGGAGGTTCAGTAGCAGGCAGGAGAGAGGAAAATGATCAGCTAGGCCCTGCCATGACCATGTCTCACTTGCTCTGCCGCTGCCCAGGCTAATGGAACTTGCTGCGCAACGAATAGACTCCAGCTACGGTGGTGTGATAGATCTGGCACTGCTACTTTGCCACTGAATCTTTATTTTCAGGGTAAAACTTGCTGGGTTTTGTCATGATTGATGTTGATTCATCTTTCTAATGCTTTTAACAAATATTTCTTAAGGTACTAAAATTTGGAGAAACATAAGCATCTAAAATCAAAGTCTCTCATCTTCCAAATATATACCTATATATTATCATATTAATCAATATTTCTAATATTTCTATAATCAATATTTTAAAATAATAAAAAAAAACCTCTCTTCCTCAAAACCCCTCAAAATGTACTAAGTTACAAACTTCTATTAAAAAAAGAAATCTTGCAAACCCAAGTATTAAATTTTAAGAAAAATCTAGCTTAAGATGATCTCTGCTATCTTAAATGAGCTCTTAGTGAATATGCACAGTGGTCTTCAATCACATCATTTTATGTTACTTTTTTCTACCAGATTTTTATCTCTTTCAGTGTACTGATAAATACAGAGGATATTGAGCAGTAGGCAAAGTATCACATTACTCATGAAAATGTATTCTTGCATTTATTTTTTTAAAGAAACAAAGAATGACAAGCTAAATGTTATTATTTAAAATGTCACTCAGGAGACTTGACTCCCTCTTTTCTATTTACTACAGTTCTTAGTTTTTAGACTTCCAGGATACACATTAAACTATGACTATTTGATATTTGTTACTATTTAAGGAAAATTAAACAATAAATGTAGGGGTTTTGTCCTTCACATTCTCTTTTAAAGGGAGAGAAATTAGCAATTTCTTATTGCCTCTAATCAGCAAAGAAATCAGCCACTGCTTCTAAGCAAGTGCTTAAGAAGGGATGTTCCTGGTTACAGCACAGTTTTTTTTGTTAATGGAAATAAAAAAAATAGTTATGTTTTAGTGAAAACATCAAGACAAATTATATGTTGAAGAAAAATTTTTGCATATAGGAAATTGATTCATTTTAGCATTTGCATGTTAGTTTGTAAATACTTAAAACTACTTACATAGTTTAAAAATAGGCAAATCTAACTTAAAAAAAAAAAGGCAAAGTCATCTGAAAGGAAGAAATAAAAAAAGTATTTCAATTCAACTATATAAAAGAAAGCAATCAAGAAACTGTCTAGAGACAGGTAAATTAATTAAAACCATATTAAATCCACTATCTTCATTTAGTTCTGAGAATTATGTGTGCAGAAATAGTTGAACCAAGTGATTTTGGTATTTGACAGGCGTAAAAGGTTGTTACTAACTTAATTTGAAAAAGGGTTTGTAATA
This sequence comes from Crypturellus undulatus, assembly GCA_013389825.1. Lineage (NCBI taxonomy): Eukaryota > Metazoa > Chordata > Aves > Tinamiformes > Tinamidae > Crypturellus > Crypturellus undulatus. Next base: position 347,408 of record VWPW01026092.1, read on the forward strand.
TCTAATATCTTCGTAATATCTGACTTTCTCTTATCCTTAGGAAAGAAGTCTTGCTAATGTCATTGTAAATGCAGAGAAAGCGCAGATCTACCCTATAGAAAAATCACAAAGGACTGTAAATGCTTGCTTCATTGCATTCCTTCTGGCATTGTTGTTTTTTTACGTGAAGGGATGTGATAACTTCAAAAAAAAAAAAAAAAAAAAAAAAGACCTGGCTAGACTGTCAACTTGTCCCGACTCACTAGAGTCCTCATCCTTCTATATTTCCTAAAAACATTGTAACACTTTTTCCTGAACTCTTAGAAAATCAATGCCTTTACAGTAGTAAGAATGTGGGTGTCTGTCTCATTGGGGGTAAAAAATCTTGATGTCTATGCAGCTATTATTTAAATAATTGTAAAATTTATAGATTACTATATAGCATGACTTGTATTTTCCAGTTGAAGACCTATATCAAATAAATAATAACAAAAATACAAAACAAATGATACTAATACTCATTTGCTATTAGAGAGACTATATATTTTTACAACACAGAAATTGTGAAACCACTTTTTATTGTCTACGACTACATTACAGACAAAAACAAACAAAAAGTCAGATTCTAGTGACAGATGCTACAAGGAGAAGGCAAATGAACCTAGCAATTCTTACATTCCTTTGGACAATTCTTTAAAATACTGTTTTAATTAAGTATCTTTGTTTATATAAACAGTATTTTAAAATATGTGATTAGCTGTTCTTTGAGTGTCATATATTATAGGTCACATTTATAGGTAATTCTTTAAATATAAAGAGATAGCTGGAGAGTGTGAAGCAACCCAAAACTATATGAATAAATACAATAGTATTGATTACATTTTCCCTTGTTACTGAATTAACAACGAACAGGAAGTTTACTTCATGATCCGTTATTAGATATTATTTCTCTGCGTGTGGTCTGTATTTTATGTCCTACCTTTGGAAGTGCTTTCCTAACAGAGCTCCCCTTTGTGGGTTTTTCTATGAGATGAGTGCTACAGGCGGGTTGAGACGCTGGTCTGACTGGGGAGAGAGACGGGGGCCTGGGATGGCAGTGCCGAAGCCTGTCAGGAGTGAAGGAGGTGTCAGTACGAAACAGAGAAGGCAACACCTCTTCTTATGCAAGTGCTCCTGCCAGAAGAAATCATGTTCCTTTGTGTATTCCTTACTAAAAACTGAAGCGTATGAACAGACACCTTTGTGTTTTTCTAAATTAGTACTGGTAGTCATTTTTTTTTTTTTTTTTTTTGTCTCTAGTGACATATAGCTCTGTTGACTTCCCGGATTTTTTCAAAGATTAGCTATTAGGCACCTAAACGATTTTACTTGTGATTAATATGATTTATTTATTCTGTTTCATTAGAAAAATATAGTTTCCATTTAATTACAAATGTTTCCTAAGTCCAAAGTGAAGAAAAGTTTCGAATGCTCTGTGAAAAAACTCCTGCTCATTGCTCTACCAGTTAATATCAACTAGAGGCTGGTCTGATTGATTCACCTTTGAGATAGGTGTAGAGTTAAGAAATTCAAAAGTTTTGGAGTAATATTTAGCAAGAGTTTTAAAATTAGTTTGTAAAACCAAAAGTGCAAACTTCTCAACTTTGACTTTGGTTCTAGGAGAAACCAAAAAAAAAAAGCCTTTTGGCTTTGGATCTACCATTTCAGTGGCAAAATCATATTTTACTTTAATGGTACCATAAATTCATTCTTTGTTACATGTTCAAAAATATTAATGTAAACAGCTTCATTGTACTGGCTGCCCTACGAGACATGATTTACGGAAGACTGATTGAACTTGTTAGCAGGGAATCAGCTATAGAATAAATCATTCATTTATCCGGCTGCTACAGATGGCAGTTTTCAAGTTTTTCCATGAATATTGAATAGTACATAAGATAAGTTTCTAAACAAATACAGGGAGAGAAAGATGGAAAAATAAAGATCTCTAGGGTCTGGATTGATATACCAATAATAATAGTAAGTGAACACGCTCTCTAATGTAGTTATGCAGAGCTAATGATGTGCATTCAAGTTTATGAAAGTATCTTCAAGTGGTACTTAGAATTTTCTTTTATCAAAGATGCTGGTCAATACTTTTCGGTTTCTCTAAGCTTATTTATTCTGATCAAACTATGGAATATAAAAGATTAAACTCTTCTACTAATTACATGCCTGAAGGCACATTAACAATGCAAGTGTCAACGCTCTGCTAAAAATTCATTTCACATTTTTAATAAAAACTGATAGTAAGGCTTTGAATGCATCTAACTGGAAAAAGTAATATATTTTTTTCAGTAGCTTCTTTAAGAAGAGAGTGTAGAAGACCTCACAGAATTAAAGGTATAGATAATTTGTGCTCTGAAAAGGCACTACTAGAAATCTTCCTTTCTCAAACAATTCATGGTGTTCAAATTTTTCCTTAATACCTTCATGGGAAAGAAAGATAACTCAGCTATTAGAAATCTACATTAAACATTTGATTGAAAAATATCCATTTCAAAATATTAGTTTTAGTTTTGTAGAACAAATTCAAACATTATCACTTTAACTCAAAATGTGTAGTTTTTTCATGTCTTAAAGACCTTATGTTTCCCCTGTGCCTCAGACAGAGATCATCTTAACTGTGTTGCATAAAAGTACGAGATAAAGGCATTTTCAGAGAGGCTCCGGAAAGCATGCATAGTGCCAAAATCTTCAGTGAAGCTCTCATTTCTAAATGTTAGAAGACTGCAAAAGGCATTTTGTTTGTCTGTACTTTTTGCCCTTTGCCTTAGCTCTTATTTGTCACAATTACCTACCAGCCCGTGCTGCATCTTCAGGTAAGAGGGATCGCCAGACCTTGCCGTCAGTGGACCGGGAACGTCACATCTTGAACTCTGCCGCTGCTGTCAGCCAGCAGGGAGCCATCCGAGGTGACAGATGTGGTATGGCCTGAGATGCTCTCTCCTGGTTCAGGCGCAATACCAGAGCAGCATACTTTATGTTCATTATTTACCACAAAACACACTGAATTAAAAAAAGGCAATTTTAGATAAAATATTACATAAAATTCTAATACAAGCTTCCAAACAGCTGTGTAAGCTATCTTTGCAAATGCTTTATGATTGGAATTTTTTGAGCAAGAAGTACCATCCACAGCAAGGCAGTCCTCAGGTTTCCTGCATTATGAAGCTCTTGCCATCAGTCTTTCTCGCCTGGATATGGCCCAGTGTAAGGAGGTTGGGAATTGGGACTGCGATTGTTTGCTTTGACTTTAAGCATTACTTTACTGCAAACATACTATGATGATGTGAGAGAGAACTGTGACTTCTAAATACAGCAATTTATGTGTGATCTACAAAGGCAGGCATGCAAAGCAGTAACTTGCAAATAAGTTTTGTTTGTTTGCTTACAAGGAATGCCCAGGAAGGACCCTAGAATTGTTCTCTTATTAGAAAGATAAATTCAATAACTTAATTAATTTGCTCTTTGAACACTCATGTCAGAAGCTTGTAGATGCAATTAAATAGCTAACAGTTATGGGCACATACTCAAATTCTGTGTCAATTTTCTGATCTGTCTGCCTCTGTGATGAACTCAACAACAGTTTGACTTGTATATGAAAGGCATAATTAAAAATAAAAAAGAGCATATTATTTCCTATAGGAAAAATAAAACTGTTTTGAATTGTCTACTCTTTCTCCCCTTTTGAGAGGCAGAGTAAGAGAAGAAGGAGAGATGCAGTATGAAAAACAGCAGATGTTTTCTTATTTAAGAGTTATGTACTAAATCTTCCCTCAAGGGAATCACCAGCTCCACCAGTTTTGTCAAGCACTGTCACAGAGCCAAAGTGCACCTCAACATGTCTAATCAGCCTGCAGCCTAGCAAACTGAGAAAATCACTTTACACCTTCCCTCCACAAATCTCCTCAGATGTGACAGAGCAAGTGGGGGGAGAGTGAAGCCACAACAGCAGAGAGAAGCTGAAGCGTTTTGAAAACATTGGGCTGATTACTTTCTCTTTAATTAGTTCCCCCCTACTCACATTTTCTCTTCAGGTGGCTCAAGAATATTTGTACATAAATAACTCTCACACCAAAGCAAAACAAAAACAAAAAACCAACACTGTCAAGCCTGATAAAACTTTTGAGCCAGAAGACAATGTCACAGAAGAAATCTTTTTTTTTTTTATGGTTTGTATGAATACAGGCTGGTGTGCAAATACCCTTCTTGTGCTAAAATAAGAACAGTTCTACTAATGCTAAGGGTCCAAAGACACACTCATGGCTTTGCCTTTTCAGTAGCTTTGCCTTTTCAAAATAAAATGAAATACAAAACTTGATGCCACTATAGAACTATCAAATAGAAAAATAAATACCTGTCATGATGACCCAAAACATTTCTGTGGCTACTTCTGTGCCAGAAGCATATATCTAAATCACAGTTTCTGCTAAAAATAATGACAAGCAAAACTGTTACATCGCAATAACAGTTCAGCCTTTTTGAGTGGTGCCAAAGTGTTTATCATCAACATTTCCCTCTCCCTGTTAGGGCAAACTGTGCTATTAATGTCTGTCTGTCTCCTGAATTCAAATGTAGGAAACCCAACAGACATTAAGGTAAATGGCAAATAGAGAGAAGTTCAAGCCTGCCCTAATATACATCCTTATTTTCGTTTGGTTCAGATGACTTTTCCACATTGAGAATAGTAATACTAAGAAGAAAACCCTTCTCTATCCAACGGACTGTGATTTTGAGGTAACTTACTGTGCTTCTCACAGTAGAGCACATGTTAATTCAAATCATTCGAAACGACAGTAAAGAGGAGGTGATGCAGGATCTTTAGCATCACAGCATGGCTTATACTAAAGCCATTGACATAAGAAGCAGAGCATACAATAGAGCTAGTTAAACAAGATTCATCTGAAACTTACCTGGGGAATCACCAGGAAAAATGCTAGAATTCATTTTACTGCCACAGTATTCCTAAAGAAACTCTTATTGCGGAAAAGCAGCTAACAAAGGAAAGGAAAAATTCAAGGAAATCTTCAGTGGTGCATCTTTATGTACTAAATTCACCAAAATAATACTGCAGACCTGTCAAGTCTTACTCTTTTCCAATTCTGTATTGTAACATTCTATTTATCTCACAATAAATCATGACTAAAACTGATTCATGACAGCACAGAGAATCTTTTCCTCAGATTTTGTTAAAAACTCATCATTCCCTTACCCCAAGAATGTCTCTCTTTGCAGGAGGGTGAAGGGGGCTGGTCTGTTTTTTCTAGAGTTTTTCTCAGATTGAAAAAGAATAAGGGATCTCAGCACAATTTTCCTTTCTTCTATAGCACTTTCACAATGTTCAGATATATTCCCTGTCACCATCTCAATTCCCCTTGCATTCCAAGGGTTTCATCATAAAAAGCTGCTACGAGGAAAGAAAATCGAGTCTTAAGGAAAATTCAGCTTAGACAACAGCAGCACATTGAAAGTATTAATAAAATATTTATTCTCATATACTAATAGATTCTAATGGGACAAAATTTAAATAGTTCAAGGTAAGCTTTCAAGTGCTAAAACTTAATTTCCATTCTAATTCCAAGTATTGCTAGGTATTCACAAGCACTCAAAGAAACAATAAAAAAGATTGCACCTTAGCTTTGATAAATCTCTGAATTTATCTTCACACCTTTACCTGACTACCAAGCAACCAAGCATGTTTGGGGCAGAATGCTATGAAGTGAATTTTGAAATATACTGCACACCTGTGTGAACTGCTATGCTGATATTTTTTGTTAATTTGCATACTGCTAATGTTTTAGTTTCAGAAAAAAAAAGAAGTATTTTATTATCAATTAGGGTAATTTTCTGCTGACAGTAGGAATAAGAGTGTCTGTGACTGCATTCAGCGAGTGGCCTTCCTTCCTGGTCACTTTACAGAGAAAAGTAGCTACCTGAATTTATGTTAGCATTTCCAGATTAGTGGCAACATGAGAGTAAAATAGAATCACTGTATCAAAATTAACATGTCAGCAGCTTGAAAGGATCTTGAACAAAACAAAAAAGTTTTTCTCTACATAAGAAAACTCAATATGAGCACTAGTAATATCAACCATATCTGAGAGATGTCTTCAATCATCTTGTCTATTTATCCTCTTCAGGAATAGCATCTCTACCTCTATTTTATACTGAGCCTTCCCTGGAGATTGCCCCTGTATATTTCTAGACAAAATTAGACTCGACTGCGAGTGCTATTTTGAACACGGGTCAATGGGCCAATGGCTCGGCCCATTCAGTTGGCACTAGCTCATTGATTAAGATATATCTACTGGGAAGGTGCACCAGGATTATTTGTATTATAAACATCAATAGCAGCACTATATTATCCACATCATAGCTGGCACGTTTTAAACGCTCTAAGTGCTTCACTACAGCTATAACTATATTCTACAAGGCCACCGGATACATTTTCCAATCGTTTATTTTAAGTCTTTTCCCAGAAAGTCAGAGTTGTCTGAATTTAAAGCCGGCAGCTTGTAAAAGGAGCAGAGACTGTGGGACACAGTGAGGAACCAGGAGAAGGGAGGCTGCCAGAAGCAAAGGGAGCTCGAAAACACATGGATTTTCACGGGGTTAGAGAGGCCGGTACGTTGGGTTCACTGCAATGACAGAGGCCACCGGAGCACAGCAGGAGCGACAGCAGGCATGAACAAAGTGGAGAAGAAGGGTACTAGTTTTGAAACTCTTTTGTTTGATATGAAGATCTCCCCAGTTGTTCAAAAACCTCTTTGGGCAACACCAGGTTATCGCACATGTTCCTTATCAGCTCCACATTGCCTGTGCAAGCACCACACTGGAATTTATTTTCATTAGTAATGATGACAGTGATGACAGAGAAATATAGGGATGGCAAGTCAGACTGTACTCCTGAATAAAAAGGGACATATGCTCTACAAAACAAGTCTTTTATTTTTTTTTCTTGCATGGATCAGTAAAATAGTAGTAATTATTGTATGGCTTGTGTGAGTTAATACACATCATATGTTAGTTAGTGCAAGAACTTATTAGCTCCCTATGGCAGTCTTTCAAATATAAGAGAGCATAGAAATACATTTTTTTTTCAGAACATGGAATGTTCCAAGAATGAACCTTCAAAATTATTTTGTTGTTAAAGTAATAAAAAATGTAGTGCAGAAGACACATATCTCACAGTTGTTCCACACATTGTGACTGAGAATTTCATTACTGCTCTTTACCAAGATTTGCCCATATCTAAAATGATAACCTTTAGTAAAATATCTGCTTCATATCTTTTCAATACAATATTAACTTACTTTAGATTAGAAGTTTCTTATAGCTTTTTATTGCTATATATATACTGCATTCTGCACTCAAGCTCTGGTCTGGAGTAGTAGAAGTAGTAGGAGTAGGAATAGTAGGAGTAGTAGAAAAGGAAAGTGTTTTGGAAGCAAATGCTTTGACTATTTATCATATTTGTGGCTGTTAGCATAATAGTATTGATAACATTGGAGACTTCATTCTTTATAGAAGATGTTGAGCAATAAGACTATGTCCCTGCTGCAGTTAATTGTCATTTCTCATACTGCACAATAAACCAGTCTGCTATGGATTTTGTCTGTTAAAAAGAAAAAAAAAAAGAAAAAGGAAAAAAAAAAGTCTTAAAAGAAAAAAAAATCTGTTTTCCTCCTCTAGTTCCAGAATTACTAGAAATAATCAAACTATCAACCGTAAGCGCATGCCTACGTAGAGGTACATCAAGACAATTATACTTACATAACTAAAAGACCTACATACTAAAGAATCTTACAAACTGAGAAATCTTAAAATTGAAGTCCTCTGAATTTCAGAATTTTAGATTCATTATATCACATCTTGCAGCCCAAACAGACAAGGCATTTTCCTTGAGTTAAACAGATTTCTTTTTCAATAAGGTGAGGATATAAGTTAAGTTCCATTAGTGGAATATCAGAAAAGCCTCATGAGTTATTTAAAAAGAATCAGCTGAATAGCATTTTTTCTCTTTTCAGTCTGTTCTCCTGACTTGTACACTTGAAGGCAGCAGGGATGCATCCTTCACAAAGAAAAAATATAGGAAAATGGTTTGCCTTTAACATCCTTTAAAATCATTGTCCTTCACAAAAAAGGAGGGATATTTTTTCTCTTCCCTCCCAGTGAGGTGATCATCCCACACTAACAAGATCATTTTTCCTTTCCAAAATACATATGGCTATTATAACAAATAACATAAAAAAGAAATCAAAAAATTTTCAGTAACAATGATTAATTAGCATTTGTATCTGTAAAAGAAACAAATCCATACTGGTGCTTTATTCAAGTGTAATTCCACTAGCTCAGTGACAATTAAAGAAGAAAAATATTTCAGCACTGTTTTGACTTTGGTAGGTTTTACTGCATTGTTTCAAATTATTTCTCATAGTATTCATCTACAAAAACATCCTTCTAAATGTTTATGCTTTACAAAAACAGTTCACTTGCAGAAGGCATCAACAGTGCTGTGTATTTTCTATTAGAACAGCCAGACTGTTGCTAGCTTCATAAACAGTGTATTTAGAAAGTAAAAAAAGCAGCAGATTGAAAGCTCTTTGCACCTTTTTGATACAGACATTTTTGGAGGATGGGGAATACTTATTCTCTTTGCTCTTCCTTCCCTTATCACAGAAAACTGACTTACCTAGGGTTGGGGAGGGAATTTTTCCCTGTCTTGAATGGTCCCATAAGTATTCTCTGCCTTGGAAAACCTGAGAAAAAATCTTTGACAGCAACCTTTTGACAGCCTGTTTTAAAATATACTGTACTGTTTAAAAAGAAAAAAAATCCATAAAGCTCAATAAAACTCTTTAGATTGTTTCATGAGAGGTTACAGTATAGCTCTGCATCACCACTACAAGGGAGCTCTTCATGCAGTTTGCAAATCGAGTGACATTTTCCCCCACAAAAAGAAAAAAAGAGAAAAAAGAACCGAGTGGCCAGTGCTTTCTGTAAGGAAAGCCACACACGCATAAGGGCAGCATCCACCTTCGTCGGGCCCACGCTTGGAGGGGGCTCTGCTGAGTGCCCAGCGACCCTGGCGCTCAGTTTCCTGTCCCCTGCCCCCTGAGAGGTTTTTCTGACTCCTGCTTCCAAGAAGCCAGATTGCCTTATCCAGCCTTCTGGATTTGCACCAGAAAAAACAGGGCATTGCTTAGCATTTGTCTTACTGGATCCGAGCTGGAGGCTACCAAAGCACAGGACAAGCTCTGCTTTATGGCAAAACTGGTGTCATGCCCACGGAAATGCGGGTCACAGTGCTTAACGCTCTGAAGTATAGGAATATTTGGGAATGCCGTAAGCCTCGCAGCCAGCTCCCACCCGTGAACCCTGCAATCTGTGCTCTTCCACACTTGGCTCATTACGGTTCTTTGGTTCTGTGCGGCAGGATCATGACATGACATTTTCACATGCATAGAGTCCGCTTCAGGTTTTTTAATTGGTTTAAAACTGTTGGTAGCATCTTTTACTGTATTAATTTATTGCTTCAGCATTAGTCAACTGAAACCTCTGCCAGATGGCAATACAGCCCTTGAATACTGACGAGGAGAAAGAAAATATTTATATGATGCAAATATTTGCTCATTCATTAAGTATTCATGAATTGCCTTTTCTTTTTTTCCCTCCCTTCTTCTTGCAGATGTAATGCAAAAGGAGCCCAAAGGTTCAGATTTACATCTCATGGTAGCATAATTATTAATAATCTAGCTCTCCACTCAGTTTCAAAAATTGAAAAACACACTTTGAAAATTTACCACAGCATTTTTTCCAACAACACTGAAAACCAAGAGAGGAGGAGAAGTGGTCTGAAACTTCCAGTAGTTCTTATTACTTGTCTCACTTCCCTTACCCTGAAGGCAAGGGAGCAGCACAAAGGAGTAAATAGAGGTGACCCTCTCTGTGCACTTCTAAGTGCTGGTTTCTCTGCAGAACACACTACAATCACTCCCAAATGAATCATAGATCATTAAAAAATAATGCTGGAGTGTGTTACCTCATCACACTTGCTCCCTTCAGCACTGACCAGGCCTCACAGGGTCACCTGCGGCCAGACACATTTCTAAAGTCCAGGTGCATTTGTGTTGTTCCGAAACACAGCTCAAATCGTGCATTCCTACATTATCACTCCTGGATTAAGGTAGCAAGAAAATTACATACTCAAGCAAAAAAACAAACTGCAGAGATACAATACCCTACATTAATTACAGCTGAGAGTACCATTATTGGATTTTAAAACATACCAAGTCTTTGGAAGACAGCGGTCATTTGAGAGCTGCTGCTTTGAAAACAAATTGAGGAACAGTCAGAGGAAATGGGGCAGCTCTCAAAAGAGAAGAAAGAGAAAAATAGAACCACTATTCATGTCCTTAAATTAAGACACACCCCCAACCCAACCAGAGAGCAAATCAAGACTGGTAAGACTGTGCTTGTTTTCAGCTTCACTGTTGCCACAAATTTGTTCCTGTATCTGCCTCCCACTGTAGGCATCCCCCTTTGATCTGTGTAAGTGCCTGCATCCCACAGTATTAGACTTTTTTTTTTTTTTAAGATAAATTTATGCTAAATTCAAGTATACTATGTATTTAATCATGCAAATCCCTGTTTTGGAAGGGACTTCTTCCTTAGCTTAGTAGTTGCTTAACACTTTTGTGGACCGATAGGCAGTGACCAACCACTACTCCCTGCAGGAAAGGGAACGTAACGTCGCTGCTTGCACTTTTCAAGCCCTATGCCATCTCTGGCATTAGTTTGCTGGCTGCCTTACTGACAAAATCTGTTTCCTACTTGCAGTATGCATCTTAGAAAGAGGATCAGGCTTTGTGCTGTGGCTCTTTGCTAATCACAGCATGTCAGATTTATGATATGTGGCAAAACTTGCCCTTAGTTATGTGATCTTCAATCTTGGCTGAGTTTCCTTCAGTCTATTTCTATGAAAGAAACTAATGACCTACTGACTTTTACATTGTTGTCCTCTTGTCCATGGCCTCTGGAATCCAGACCTTCTCTCAGTTGACTGGGATCTATCTGTAAAGCTTCCTTGTCTTTCCTGTCACTAATCTCCTCACACAATTCACGTTGCTTCAGGTAGCTCTCAGTTGACTGTTCATGCATGGACATTTTAAGCACATCTCTGTCATCAAGTATTTGAATTTCTTCACACTGTTGATTCTTAAATCTGTTGGGGTTTCCACTGAAGGAAACAATATTGTTTTTCAAACAATAAATTACACACACATACTTACATTCATGTGTGCATATGCACATATATGACATGCATGCGTGTATTTCACACAGAATGCTCAGTTCCCACAGAGCAGTAGCTGCAAACCTCCAGCAGTGCTTGCTCTGGCCATCCTCGGAGCATGTTCTGTTCTCCCGCCCGCAACGCGCGCTCCTCTTGAGCGCCTTGCTGGATTGCCTGGAGCCTCCCAGATGTGAAGGTAACGTAGCATGCCAACAGACTCACACACTCCGCAGAGCCATCTGCGTCTACACGGGAAGATAGGCCCTGTTCTCCACGCCTGCCATCAAGAGCAGCTTTCCTGGGCAGAGCTTTATTTGCACATCACGGGCTGGAGCCGAAATAACCAGGAGGGCGCACACAGCAGCAGGTTCCTCACGCTGCTAATAGCTTGGATGCAGGCTAACGCTCAACTTGTGCCCAAAGCCGAATCAGCGCAACTGTTCTGTTCCGACAACAGCAGCTCGCGGCCACTCTTCTCTGAGCACACGCCACTTGTGCATCTCGCAGTGCTCTACTGCAACGTGCTGGGACATGCTGGGTTTTGCAGCAGTGCAGCCAGTCAGCCTCCGGAGCTCTCGTACTGTGGGGTTAGCATTTCTGCAGCCTCACAGCTCTTTAAAACAGAGAGGTCTCACTGCTCTTTTTCACATTCCTGAATCTCTTACCAAACCCACTCTGCAAACTCATGTGTTTTTCACAAAAATCTAGGAAGAGAGTTGTCTATTTACATCGCTGACTTCTTTTTGAACCACTTGCTCTAGGAATACACTTGACGAAGGCAGCCCATTGCTGCCCCATCACAGTTGCTTCTTCTTTACCTAGCCCTTGGATTTCTTACAGCTTACAGCTGTTGCATTAGTTTTCATGAGAGCTCATAGGGAGAAGAGGGAGGATCGAACTTTGCTGTTAAAAGACTGTTACACCCTAGTTTCTGAAAATGATATTGTAGAAAGAGTTCAAGATCAGACCATCCAGATCTTGCTTTAAGGTTCATGAAGACCAAACATAACAAGTTGGACCCCCTAAAGAAAACCCTGGATTTGATGACACATGATTTTGAATGTAGGAAGAACTAGAAAGTTCCTATGACAGGCATGATCCATAAAGTTCTCATCTTTCTTCATAAATGATTTTTTCTTCCTTCACTCTTTGTTCAGAACTGAAGGATAAACTAGTTTATTTTCAAGTTGATCCTAAAGTGTTTTCTAGTTCTTCTCATTACACTTGTTTTATGCTTTGACATTTAACAATCTCTGTATATTGCTGAGACTGGGATTCATAGAATAGAATCAGCTGCACTAACTTCATTATGCTATTATTGGCTATAGCCAGTATAACTGCTGGCTGCCGAATGTTATAATCACAGTTAATCCACTGACCCAGCTTGTTTTAGTAATTGTATTGTCCAATTCTAGTTGTGGTAAGAAAAAACACAACCATTGACTTGGCTGATAGGGCTGTTGCTTTTCATTTTTGTTGGATCCTTTTCATGTATTTCCCTATCACCTAAATGTGGCAGGTTCTTTAAAAAGAGCAATACTGACCCCCTACAAATTTAAATAAAATAGTCTCTTTTCTTGAGAATTCTGAACAGTCACAAAACTAAAATCTAAAATTTGCCTGTCTTAAATTTTAATATATTTAGTATCTCCAAATCTTTGAGTTAAATGAAAAACCCTCCAAATAGAAAGAAAGAAAGAAAGAAAGAAAGAAAGAAAGAAAGAAAGAAAGAAAGAAAGAAAGAAAAAGAAAAAAGAAAAGTGAGAAAAAAATAGTCTTACTCCCTTGCAATTTTACACTGTTGACGGCGACAATACTAATTAACAACATTTATCAGCTTTTCCAGCATGTCAGTCATTATTCCTGGCACTGCTACCTCCCGTCCTTCTCATCCTCCACTTTCCCCCTCCTTCTGAGATAGTTTAGAAAAATAATAAACACATTAAAAAAAGTTACCTTCATTTGCTTATCTTTAACACCCACATTTAGTTCTTGCATCCACAGCTCCCGAGCCTTGCAAGTCTGCTTTTAATTTTTTTTCCTTGGAAATTTTGTATTCCCAGTGGTCTGAGTCCTATCAAATCCAAAGTTCCCACTGCTTCAGCTCGCTTGTTAATCAGTTTTCCTTACCATGGATCTGCTCTGCTAACAGCTGCTTTTTCATGTGCTATATCTGCTGGGGAACAAAACAAGAAGGTGCTTGTGCTTTTACAACTGAACTGGTTCTTTATAAGCAGCATTGCTTGCCGAGCTGCCTAAGCACGGCTAGCGCTGAGTGCAGTGCAGGCTCTTGGTGCTCCCACCACCTCTGTGCACCCCTCCTACTGTCAAGCAGACGGTGGAAAGATGAGAATGGAACAGGACAAGACTGAATCCTCCTCTCTTATTTTGCTATATTTTAAAATCATCTAAAGAGACACAACACCATACGTTAAAAATACTTATAATATGTTCTCATTGATTTTTTTTTAATTTGTCTTCATGAAAACATACCAAACGTGTAGTGCTAATGCTAAATGCATTTTTTTCCAGTTAGAAAACAATGTAAACATATCCATATTTCATAAAACAGCTACTTGTCAGTTGGCAAAATCTTTTCTGTCAAAGACAACCTCACTGATTATCCAGTTTGGTTTTAACAACCACCATGATACAGTTCTACCTGCAGAGCTAACAGGGATAACAAGCTCTAGTAAATAAAAGTAGATTACCCTACTCTTGCCAGAAATTTGCAAGTTTTGAAAAGTGCATCTATAGGATCACACCTCATACTTCATGTTGCATGATTAAGTAAAACAAGCAACAGCTACAGAAAGATCAAATGCCATAGTTTAAGCACCTAAATTCATACCCACACACTTTATTTTTGTGAAAATACCCAGCAAACTGACTGGCTAATTTTCAAAGATATTCAGTACATGCTCCTTTCACATAAACCAAAAGAGGAAGATGAGAACCTACCAAAGCCAGGTTAATTGGTCTGAATTCTCAACATTTGACAAAATAACACGTTTCCCTTGGTTCAAATATTTGGAGTGGAAGCTCCATTTGCCATGATGATATACTTTTCTACCATCATCTTAGGCTTATGCCTATGCAAGCACACATATCCTTTCTGTCATTTTTTGCATATAGGTGATTGGAAACAATTTGGAAGTTTAATAAACAAAATATTCATAAAAATTAGCATCGAATTTCCACAGTAATCAATATACCTGCATCTATTATTAATCAGGTATTTGGAAGATTTTTAAGTTGTGATTTAAACACAGTAGCTTGAATTTTAATCATTTTAGAACTTCCAAATTTCACTGTGAAATATTTACATAAATGTCAAATGAAAAGTTAAAGCAGTAACAAAAACACTTTTCCTGTTCACATGGCTGATGAAAATTGCACAATTTCTAGTTATCTTTCTTAGATATGCAAACAATCTATCATTTTTAGGACTGCCTAGACACCTAGAGAGTGTAAACTGACATTAGTCCATATTCTAAATTATATGAGCTAGAAGTTATTATATGCTTAGAGCACCTCCCTACGTTATTATTTTTTTTCTTCAGAGTTTTGCTACATAGAATAATGTCATTCAAAGCATATTCCAAATATTCTAATAGTTTTTACTGAAGAATGCTTGTTTATTTGCAGAGTCTTTTTTTTATTACTATTATTATCACTAAAGCATCTAAAAATTGGTCTTTTAGATAAGAGTTCTTTGGAGATATCGGGATGAGCTGGACATACTAATCTTCAAAGTCCTCCTCTTCAGACCCATTAGTTTATCTGATATATAATGTAGCTGTTGCTAATACAGCTGTTGCTAATGTCTGAAAATACTTCCTTGTCTTCTTCTTACAAATTACTGGGCAAAATAGGTGCACATCCCTTCAGACTAGCAGCAAGCACTGGTGCTCTTTTCCTCAGTCCAAAGGTTCATTTCGCTGATTATTTTAAACTGGGTATAATAAACTTTCCAAGATGATTTTTCTTCAAAGCTGACTGCTCTCTGACTTGGTCGATTAAACAAATCATCTGTGTAAGCATTTGTCTTGGGTTATTATAGCAAGAAACCTGATGCAGGACTCCATACTCACAGAGAATACTGTAATTCTTTTCCATACCAGGCATTTTCTTCATTGCTGAAGATAGAAATGTGCCATTAAGAATAAATCACATTATTTATAACTACAATTTCTACTTACACAGGAATTCATGGACTTCTCATCCATATTCCAAATGTAATGCCTAAAGGCATAATGAAGCATATGAATTCTCAAAGACAAAATGATGCTCTATATTCTTTTGTTAACTAGATAATTTGTTGCTCCTCCATCTAAAATTGCTTCCCTCCACTGTTTTATTATTGTATTTCATTTTATATGTAAGCAGTTACATCATATAAACACTTGAAGGTGTTAATTGAAGGTGAGTGTCCTGTATGTCAGATTTTGTTTTAAAGAAGGGATATACCTCAGAAAATACACCAGTATTAGACTTCAAATCATCCAGTCAAATAGTATCAAGGTACTATTTGCTTGCAGTTCTAGTTAGAGCTGGAGCCTCTCTTACCAGAGGAGGTCAGGCAGACAAAGGGTAATGACAGGGCTGCCGTTCACAAAGAGAGTTTCATCATGCCTTGCATTTTCAGACCTTCACAGCAATCTCTCGTCACCTGTGCATTTAGTTTTCACTATATCTGAGCTCAGAGCTTTCAAATAACATTTAAACACATTTTACTGTATTTTTTTTTTTTTAAACAAGTCCCTTGACTGTTTCTTCACAATGATGGGATTTTAATGCTTTTGCCATCAATGCAAAAAATAAATAGCAAGCATAATATCTTTTAGTTCTTTTTCAGGCCTTCTTGATTTGCAACTTTGTCAACTGAAGCAAGCCTTCCTTGGCACAACAGTATCATTTTGTAAATTTTTTTCATTTTTCTTTGCTTGTTAAGTTTTATTGGGCAAATCTTCCTGTCAATGCAGGTTTAGTTTAATACTTTTCCTGGTTAGCTTTCATCTGCTGTTTTCTCTCACATTTGTTTCCTCTTGCTTCCCCTTCCAACAATGCAGAGACTTGATGATGCTATCAGTGGATGACAGCCAGTCTTCAAAAATCCATGTCTTCGAAATCCCATTTTAACCTACGAATTCCCACCATGGGTGGGAACATGTCTGCAGTTTCCGCATACCTCTGAGGCAAACTCTTCTTCACCTTGTGTCCCTTTCAAAAGTACTGAAATCTGCTAAAGCCATCAGCCTGGATTTGTTTTGAAAGGTTTTGTTGTTTTTTAAAAATGGTAGACCTTTCTGTGTAAGAATTAACGGATGCATACAGGAGCATTTTATTACAGTGTTCTTAATGTATATATCTCAGTTATTGATCCAGTATAAGCTATTCAAATAGCTCTAAATATAACAGCTGTGTGTAAATGTCTACCATTAAGCTGCTCAAAATTTCAAAACTCCCTAAGTTTTATTAACAGCAAATGCTGTATGAATCATTTAGAAAAAAGGAACAGAGATTCCAGAGCTGCTCAGGTACTTCTATGTGAACTAACTTCCTTGAGATAAACCTATTTTTACAATTTCTCTTAATTTTCTCAATTCCAACAATGCTATCTATTAAACTGCTTCCTTCAGAACTTTGGAGTCCTTTAGTACAATTCAGTACTTTCTAGACATTTTCACAGACTCTAGGGAAGCTGGTGATTCTACACTTAAAAATTCTTAGTACATAAGTACTTAGCACATAAGTACTGTGTGTTTCTACACAATGAAAACTCTCTAATCCTCATCAGTTCCTGAAAGTAGAGCCTTATATACTGCTGTGATGCAGACTAAAAGCTAAAAATGTTTTTTCTGAAAAATATGTAACTCTGTTAAAAAAATTAAATCATAAAAAACAAACCTTGAAAATATATAATCCAATATAAAGAAATGCAGTCACATCATTAGGTCCTCCCACTATTCAAAATTCCTAAGATCAAACATTTAATAATAATAGTAACGTATTTCAAAACTTGTGGTGCCTACTTACAGTTTGTTTCATGTTTCTCCCGGGTAAAACAAATTAGTATAAAGTAAATTTCACACTAAGCCATCCAAGGCAAGGACTGTCTCATTAAACTTTGCTGGATTCAGATAGGTAAGTCACAGAAGTAGTGAAAACATTGCAATAGCAATTATACCAGATTTAACAATATGAGGTGCTAATAAAAGCATTTTAACTGAGAGTAACTAAAGAAGTTACAGAGAATTAAAATACTTCACCTGTAAAAATTTCAGTTTTAAAGACTACTTGTAATACACTTTGAGGTGGAAAAAAAGGTGAAAAAAGTAGAATTCTTTTTGAAAAAAAAGACTCCTACAATATTTTCATGTTACTCAATTAAAAATTACCATATCATGATGTGGCTATTCACAATGATGAATTAGTACAGACACTCATGCTAAACTTAGGCAAAATGCTTACCTGACTCAAGATTAGACCATTTAGCATTTAACACTGGTGACCTGAAATATTAATTCTAACCGTGCATACTTTTAGATCTCAGAATACACATATTACTCTTCAATTTCCTCCAAAGAGGGAGAACCCTTCACATTTCTGTCAACCTGATCAGAAAGGAAAAAAAAATCCACTCCACATCAGGAGATTCCTTAAAATAATAATGATAAAAACATTGAAAATAAAGAAATAAAGTCTACCTCTGCATTTCCATGTTAACAGTTCAACCACAAACGAAAGGCTATAACCTAACCCCACAGAACACAGCAGGGGATACTTCTGCTATGTACCAACAGAGAAATGCACACATTCTTTGCTACTGGGTGGTACAGGTCATATCATATTACCCTAGCTTAAATGATAAAAAATATGATCCTAAAAATTAAGGATTCCTTAAGCTTCTGGAACTACTAATATCCCCATAATCACTAAGGCTCCACAGCCACAGGGACTTCCTCATCCCATAGATCTTTCTTATCTTATAAAATTCTTAGAAGGGAGTCATGAAAGACAAAGATGTATCCCGATGGCACTTATGTACCTGACAGTCGTGACCAAACATACAGTAACCTTCTGTCATCCAGGCACTTTATAAAGAATTAAAATTTGGTTTTAATTGATTGATGTCCCTTGGAAACAGGAAGGTTTTTGTTGATAATGACATATTTCTAGAAACTCAATAATAAGTCACATAATGAAATCTAAATTTTCTTATGTAACAATACTGTAGCTCCCTCAACTCGCTTTAAAAATACCTTTGAGCTTACAGTATATGGAAATCTGTTTGTCTTTGAGGATGAAACAGTAATCAAAGTGATAGCTTTTTTGGTCCAATACTGTCCTCAGCTGAAACTAGTAGTTTTATACTTTCATTAAACTCCAGTTTAATACACAGTTTCCAAAACCGTGTATAAATTCCTTTGGATATCCGTATCATTTCCTCATCACATCATTGTATATATATACACCTATATATGTTGAGACTGCTTGCATAAAGCCAGCAAGCAGATTCTATAGATACTGCAACCTGTTATTGTGCACATGAAAATAACTTCCTGACATTTTTTTGTACATTTTCAGATTGCTGTTAACTTGCACAGTATTATGTAACAGCATGTGGTGGCATGGCAGATCTAAATAAGATGTTTGAGAGCGCAGTACAAGACGTTTTCCTTTACAAAACAGAAAAATGTGTTTACGATAGTATGGCATTTGTTGTTTGCTGTCAATAAAAGATATTGCTAAATGTTTCCACTTCTGAAGAAGGGCAACTAAGCCTATGTATGCAAAAAGCCCTTCCCAACTACATGAAGTAACAACCCTTAAAAATGCCTGAGAGAGAAAACTAAGACAAAATAGTGGATTCAGGAAAATAATGTATTGGCCAATCATATCTCCTGGTCTGTATTTTTGTTAAATGTTTCATTGTTTTTTCTTTACAGATGCAAAAAAAGCTTAGAAAATTTTAAACAGAAAGGAGATAAATAGGAATTTATAAAAACATGTGATTTATTGTTCAACTATACCACACAGAAATAAATGGGCTTTTTAAGAGCTAAGAGTCACGAATTCTTGTTACTCTAGATCTACTACACTGTTTTAATTTAGTTCTTATTTTGCTGTCATTTGTGAAGGTACATTTATTTGCAAGGAGGAGCAAGATCCTGAAAGACATCAACTATACCTGAAAGTTATTCAAACAGATTTAATTCTTGGAGGTTGTCTTTTGAACATACATTCATACTCAGCAGGCAATAGTCTATAATCCAATCCCATATCTTAATTTGTCCTTCTATATGCAACTGTAATATTATAATGACACAGGTTTAAAAAAAAAAAAAAGGGGGGGGGAAAAATACCATTTTTTTTTTAAAAAAGAACAAAGCTTGATAGAAGGACTAGCTCTGCTAAAGAAGAAGATGAAATACATTTCAGTCTTCATTCTAGCTTTTTCTTTACAATGTTATCATTCAGTTCCAATTTCTGTAGTCTAAAGTTACTCTACTATAAATAACAATCTTCCCACAGTATTCGGAGAAACTTCAGTAATTCATTCACAGAATTTTCAATAGCAAAAAGCCTTTGAAAGAAGGTTAATTCCACTGTCATGTATTTAAACTGAAGAAAAGCATGTTTATAATCTTTAGCTACGCTCTCCTTTGAAGTTATGGTATACTTTTCTGTTTATCTCCTCTTACTATCACCAGTCTAGTATACACTGCCATTTCACAGCAGAAACTACTCATATACCTTTATGGGAATCTTATGGTATACCCACAGAATCCCCTAAGTCAAAGGACTGCTCAAACATCAGCGCTCTTATTTTTGGTTTTGTATCCATCTGGGAAGCAATTTTACACTACATTATATTGCATAACTTATATTATATAAATGTATCTTTCTTTGCAATTTTGTGCTGGTAGCAGACAAGTAGCATTTGATTTATGGTTGTCTTCATATTTAAAATAAAATAAAATAAAATAAAATAAAAGCTTGGGAAAGTACTAATACATGTTAAATGCAGTACTTTCATCTATCATTGCTACAAGCCAAGAGATATAAATAAATACTTTATGAGATGGCATCCATAGATACTGTTTATCTGTTTAAGAAAGTACACAGCTAGTATCAGTAACTTTTTCCACTGCACTGCATCAAACACAAATGTGCATTTGAACCATCACAAGAGTTTACTTCAAAACTGTGCAAAATTCAATGTGCTAAGAAGCAAGTAGCAGAGGGAACACAAATGAACTGTTAAACACATGGACAATTATTGCTTCAGGCTAAGAGAGAGACCACTGGCCAGATACTAGAAGGAAAGCACATTTTGTAGCTGCTCATTAGACAAAACACTCTGACTACTTAAATGTCTGAAGCTAGGAGTCTCTCAATCACCCTTAAACATGGCCCCAAATTTTGCCTTTACACAAGAGGCCACTTATTAAAAATTGAAAATCTTAACACATGGAAATCATTTGCATTATTGCAGGTAACAGATAAACCAATACCTTATTTTCTTATAGATAAAAAGCATAGAAAGTAAATAATAAAGCACACTAAGTAAATAATTTGAGCATATTTTCTCATTAGTCTTTAGAAACTCTTTCAATACAATGCTCTGAACGCATACTTACTATGCAGTCCTCCAGGAAGAGAGAGTTCAGACCTGCAGCTACTACACTTCAGCAGTTCAAAATAGATGGCATTTTTAATGACCACCACTACTTTCTCTAGCTATAATTTATAGTTATGTTTAAGCATTTTTTCACTTTCTCAGTGACAAAAACTTGTCTTCAAATATAGGTACTAAATTTGTTAAAAGTATGAAGTCATTTACGCAACTGCTATAAAACAAGCTCTTTTGATAGCACATACTCATATTCATAAGCTTAAGCAGACACTATTGATTCATTACGAGAAGAAAAAAAAGGAATTGAAGTTGAAATACTGAACAAAGGTTCCAGAATGCAAAATAATTTGCATATTATAATATGCAGCTAATTTCTGCAGTAACTCACCTTCATGTAGATGGAGATTAACAAAAATTGTACATCAGAAGAGTTGCTTAAAATATTTCTAAATTGTCACTTGCTTCATACAAGTACAGTTAAATGATTATTTCTGGCAGAAGCAGAGTTGTTGGCAATGTTACATCACACAAATTTTACATCAGAATTGTTTTGTTTAAGGAAATAAATGATATAGGAAGGAAAAGCTACCATTGAATAACATATTTGAAAGTATCTACTTGATTCCGATACGTAAGTTTTTACTAAAATTTCCACAAGGAAATAAATTTTATGAAAACTAGAAATGCAGATCTGAAATTTAAGTGTGCTTTGAAATCACTCAGATCAGCATTAAGTGAAAAGCGACTGCTAGTAGCAATTAGCAGATATTTTTGGTAGCCCAAGATAGCAAGAGTTATACTGGGTAATTAATAGATTCTTGAGATTTTTTTCTTGGGTTATTTCCCACTAGCACAGATCTTTCAAATATGAGACCAATTTGCAAATGTCACTAATTTAAATAGATTTTTTTTCATTAAAATGACATCTTTACTATGAAAAATGCTCGTGCTCCTAGAGTTTCATTCGCTATCTGTACATTATCTGAACATTAAGAATAGAAGAAAAAAATTGTAATGAACACCTAATGTTCTTTGTTTTTAATTTGTCTAAAACTATTTTATCATGAAGGATGAAAACCAAATATTCATCTCACTATAAGCGTGCCACTAATGATATACCGTTTTTAAAAGATACTGTAGTTATTAACTACTGTGCAATAGCTTAAGCAAAAGTTTTCTACATCATTTTGATCGTACTGATTAAAATTACTTTAGATATTTGTTAAAAAGGACTCATATGAAGTTACAGTAGAAATAGGTATAAAGCTGATCTTCATATTTTCAAGTCATTCAGCCGTAAAATCTTAGGGGTTTTTGTTTGTTTTTTTCATAATTTTTTTTTGCAGCTGCCAAACATTTTACATCTGTAGCATCACATAGGGCAGATAATGAATACATAGTCTTTGGAGTATGGTTGTGCTGTATAAAATTCAGTAGCAAAAGGAAGACTAGAGAAAATGTGGGCCTGCTGATAAATGGGGTGGATGCCCTGAGGGCGAAGGATACAGAGTAAGCGGTTCCTGAGGGCCTGCTTTGCTTCAGTCTTCACTGCTACAGCTGGCCCTCAAGAACCCAGACCTTGGAGACAACAGAGAGAAGTCTGGAGAAGGGAAGACTCCCTTGGTGGATGAGGGTTGAGTCAGAGATCATTTTGGCAAACTGACACTCACACATCTATGGGCCCTGGTGGGATAACCCTAAGAGCAGTGAGGGAGCTGCCGGACTAGCTAAGGCCTGTAGTGGTGCCAGGACGGGTCTCTGAAGAGCAAAGTCAATCCAAAAGGAATCAGAGAGGCAAAAAAGACTGCAATGGCTTCTTCTGCCTTGTTACTAACTACAAAGCAGACAGGAGAGACCAAGGAGAAAAGTGGTACTAGAAATAAAATGCTGTGAATTTTGCTGTGGAGCATGGAGGATTGTTCTTGTGCAGAGATCTCCTGTAGGGCCATTCTGTCCTGCATCATCTACAATATGTACAAGCTCCAGCACCTTCAGGAAGCCTTAGTAAGTTAGTACCTGAGGTAATGCCATAATTCCCTCTGACAGGACATTGCACAGAAAATTACTTACTTTGATAATAACGTTTTGTTTCTGGGGAAATATTACTTTTTTTTCCCTCCTCCCTCAAGCAGGTGATCACAGCCCTCCAAGGTCACAAAATAGGCTGAAAATATAGCCAAGTATGAGGTGCCAGCAGTCAGCAGCAGCTCAGATTCCCCTAAGTCATCAGTAGTTTGGATCCTCAAAGAACAAGGGCGGGAAATGAGAGCAGCCTTTAATTACTGGCTTCAAGCATTCACACTAGGCAGGAAATGGCTATTTAGTTACTGACTGCTGTTGTCTCCCTCTAAGCAGAACAGTCCGAAGGGAAAGCGATTGGAAGGTGATCCTCTTAAGACAAAGAGTGAAGAGAATGTGAATAGACTGGAAGAACAAAGCAGAAGTGCCTGCATCCTAACTCCAGAGGAGCTGAGCTCCTGCCAACTCAGAAGGTTGCTAAGCCAGGAGCCAAAACTACTCTTGCCTTCTCAGAGAGTTTAAGA
Organism: Crypturellus undulatus; assembly: GCA_013389825.1. Lineage (NCBI taxonomy): Eukaryota > Metazoa > Chordata > Aves > Tinamiformes > Tinamidae > Crypturellus > Crypturellus undulatus. The sequence continues at coordinate 370,908 of VWPW01026092.1, forward strand.
AACACAAAGGGTTTGAGTGTGTATCCATCTCTAACAGCCATGTTTCTATGGTTTCTCATTAAGAAAATATGAGACAACTATGTCTTACTAAGACAGGTTATCTGCGTAACACATGCCACGACACATATTTTGGTGAAGCCTACCATAAATGCCTTTCATTATATTTTGTTCATCAAGGTTTGCAGCTTTATAAAGCTATGAGAAGAGGTCACCTAGCCTTTTGTCTTCATTATTGACAGGATAAGCATTTCCTTTATTGAAGAATGAAACAAAATGTGTGATGAACAATGAGTTTCTGCTAAAAATGCAATTCTTACTTGCTGTTTCTCTATTATTACCTTCCCAAACTACAAACAACATCAGTCATCGAAGACAAACTGCTGTGCTATGACAGAAAATATATGCTTGCCTTACAGTCATGTTTTTCTTCTTTTATAATGGACATTATTCATAATGGAAATAGTAAATCTTAATGACTAGTTTCAAGAAGTTTGGCATCAGACAAGTTCATATTTTATATAATGTTCTAAGATTTGTTTTTCAGAAAAAAAAAAAACGACATAGTAAATCATGCCTCAGGAAAATTATTCACTATAGATTCACAAGTTATTCACAGATGATAATTGTGAATGGAACGTTTGACCTCATACACAGCATAAGCTGGTGAATTTCTCTGAGTACCGATTAACAAATTTGAGATAGTGAATTCCTATAACTACATAGCTGAGTCAAGCCAATGGATGATCAGCCTCACAGTTATCTGTATGCTCGTTTATGAATTTGTCTTTCATCAACATTAAGTCATGGAATTTCATTATTTATTTGTGTACTGGCATCTTTTCATCATTCTACTTCCCCCTTTACTTAATCACTGAGGCAAACTGCATTCCTAGAGAAACAAAGCAAATGAATTTTGAATAATTTTGCTGTCAAATATCTATTTAAATCCTTTAGGCATCTCTACAGCTTTTGTTGAAAGGCCAACCTGAAAGTTGGATGCAGAACAAATAATGCCACTGCTTTTCCTCACTCGTGATTTATTGTGTGGATTTCCAAGGATTAACTGTTTCAGCCATAATGTCAAAAAGACAGCTTATATTTGTTTCCAAAAAAGCCAGCTAGAAAAGAGAGAGAGAGACAGAGACAGAGAGAAAGAAAGGAAGGAGAGGTTATTCTATAGTAGGCTTATAAACAGGATTGTTCTTGTCTGTGGGGTTGTGCAATTACCTAGGGACTAATTTCTTATAAATTTACAAAGACCACATAGAATTGCTTTATATTCTATCCCAAAAGGCCATTTTAAACTGATATGTTAATATCTTTCCTATATTCATCTTGCTCAGCACTGACCTAAACAGACTGCAAGTGCCAAACTCTGGAAATTATGGCACTTTCTCCTCCAAAGAAAATGCCTGATAGCCAGGGATAAAGCAACATCCTTCTTGACACATACGAAATTATTAAAAGAAAAACAAGAATGTTAAGTAGATACTATTCTAATAGGACTCAGCCAGAAAGAGAACAACTGATAAAATACATTCCACAGGCTGGCATTTGGAGAAGGATTTTCTTAATATCAGGAAAGTGCTAGCAAACAGAGAGAGAACAGAGGCTGGGCTGCCATAACAATGTATTTCAGATGTGCCTGACTCCCAAACTATATTCACAGCTTTAAACTGGCCCTGGAATATTCTTCTTAATTTTTTATTCTTTATGCTTAAAGAATACATTAGGAGAGTTCGGCAACTCAGAATAGGCTTAACAACAATGAATGCAGGAACAGTGAGTTGACAACCTCATCACACAGTAGAAGATAACTGTTTAAATTGAATCCTTCTTCAGGACATAGAGACCTATGTTATATTGAGACATCTTCATGTATTTGTGGTTCAGAGCTGGAATTTAAAGACCTTCGCACAAATTATTTTTATTCCAAAGAGTGTCACTATTCGTGCTCCATTTTTATCTAACAGTTTCATGGTTAAAGCACTTAAAAGGTGATTCAGAAATCACAGTTCCATTCTTTTCTGTAAGAAAATTTTAAAAAATTACCATCTACAAATACACCATAGACTCCAAGCTGGGCAATCAGAATGAGCTCCCCTACTCTGTATTAAAGCATTAGACATCTCAGCCACAAATAGGGCTACCAAGGTTAACAAAAAGATCTTCCTCAGAGAAGATGGACTGTGGGTCCTATCCATGAACACATAGTTCATTTATGATAATTTTTTCACAATAATATTGAACTTAATTTCTGAATATTAACTTATTAATAAGCATTTATGCAATGGAAAAATATACTTGTTATTAACAGAATGATTATTATAATGTTTTAATGTATGGTGCTTTTTCACTTCTTGCTTTTGAAAATAATTGCTTTACATTCCTGATAACAGAGTTAAATTAATAAATTTCATTTCATCTGATTCTTGTCGCTATGATATAGGTTTGTTTTGAATAATAGTTATTGTTAGCTTTAGAACAAGGAGATTAATTGCACAACAGCAAATTAGCAGTTCTGTAGTACACACTTCTACTTAGTGCTGGACTTTCATCTCGGCTTTTACAATTTTACTTGTATTGAAATTCTGATCAAACTGTAGAAATTCTCTCTCCTTTGGTGTAGCCAAGAAATAGCTCAAAAAATTATGACACAATAATCTACAGAAGAGAAACAACATTTAAAAGTGCACTTAATTTTAGCCCATAGTAGTTGTTTCGGCAAATTTATCACTTGGATGCAAAATTGTTCAGAGTTTAAAACAAACACAAAATTTTAGAATACTCATTCACTTGAGTCAAAACAAGGACTGATACTAACAGAATTAAATGGCGATTATGCCAGTGTAAAAGTGAGATGCAAACAAAAAAAAAAATAAAAATAACCTTCTATTTATGATTTGCAATGTGACGGATTATTTATCTTAGAAATCTATTTTTCTGCAGCAAATTTCTAGAAGCATTCCCATAGCCTGAATGCAGATTAGGGTTCCAAAAAGAACTAAAATGGTCAAGAAAACACCTGGAACACAACTTTCTATTCAGAAATTATTAAATGCTTGCAATTCCTTTCTCACTGTTTGTCATGTAATAATGCAGATGAGTCATTTAAAAGCTAGTAATAAAATCCATCTCAACATGTTTCCACTTCCATGTTTATTAAGAATTAATATTAGATGACATAATCTGCTTAATAATATAAAATTACCTGTGTGTGGATATGAAATCGGTCCCAGGTTTGAAACAGTTATACATCCAGCATCTCTATATATGAGACTACCATTTCAAGACCACTTGTTTATATGACCCTGAAAAATGTCATTGACCAAATTCTTTCCTGCTGCACTTCAGTAAGCTTCCATTTGATAGAAACTCTTCTACTGAAACTAGAAGATAATATTTGCCTTTTTTTAATATAAGCACATTTTATATTTAATTAGAAAGTTACAATACCATAGAACAATTTTGCATTCTCTGTGGGAAACGTAGCTACAATGATAATCAATTCACATTTGAAATACCAAAGCAGCGATGATCAGGGTTTTAAGTGAAATCTTAATTCCAAATAGGAACATGTATTAAACTGCTGACATCTACAAGAAAGACATCATTAACCTTGTGAGAAAAATCCAAGCCCTTCTCTACTTTGTCACACAAAAGCACCTATCTCACATAAATGTGTTGCTTGTTCTCATTAGCAAATTTCCAACAACAAATAAACAAAATAATCTCAAACTGGGAAAAAAAAGTACCCTACAAGATTACACAGCAATATTTGCAGAAGATGCATTTTTGGAAGTGCATATATAAATATACATCCACCCACACACGAATGGCTGTGTGTGTGTGTGTGTGTATATATATATTTATATGTGCATATACATATATGCCTACACACACATATATATATATGTGCATATACCTATATGCCTACACACACATATATATGTACACACATACACATATGAATACTCTGTGGCAGTTTGAAAATATTAAGCCAGGGTCCTGCAGTGCTTAACAATACTGAGAGCCTTGGGGACTGCAGAGACTAGTTAGAGAAGAGCTTCTTTCCCATCAAGAACTCTAGAAAACAAAAAATGATATTGAAAAGACAGATCAAACAACACCTCCGTTAAACCAGCAAACGAAGCCGCTAAATAATCGGCAGGCAGCCAAACCACTTGTCGTCTTTATCACCAGAAGAGCAGAGGGAGCCTGAGGGATAGCTGGTGTCACCTCAGGCTTGGCAGAACAGCGGGGAACCTCACACAGTTTTCGGAGCAACAGGAAAACTACACTTCTGCTTTGGCAACTTTCATGCTTAACTTGGAGCTACCTCATCTGTGTCAAAGTAACTGCAAGTGTTGCAAACGGAAGAGCAAAAGCAGCTTGGTGCTACATGCTACCACCACAAGTACAACAGTCCACAAGTCATGGCAGTCTTTGTGGCTGGGTAAAGTTGCTCTTTTTTTTTTTTTTTTTTTTTTAATTAGCATCAGTTATTGACATGTTGACAGGGGAGGTTTGGGTTTAGAATAGTGATTCAGGAAACATTTATGTGACTTCTGTAACTTTTCTTTTTCCTCAAATACAAGGGCCTCAAACACAATCTGCTGACATGTTCATGCTGATTTTTGAAGCAAAAAGACTAAAGACAGAGAGTCAAATATCTCATCTTAGGAAGCAAATCTTCCATCAGCCTTCCAGAAACTGCAGAATAAAACCATCAACAACAGCAACAATGAAACAACAACAAAAACAAACCAACCAACCTCCTTACGACAACTTTTCAACACAAAGAAAACAAACCATCATCAATACATGACTTGGCATTCGGAAAAGCTCCTGCTCCTTGCACAATTCCCACAGTCAATTTTTAACAGGAAAAGAGCAAACAACCACTGTCAAGTACCATTAGCAAGTGCACAGAAAGTCAAGCGACACGACAAGCGAAGCTTCAGTCATCGATACCTGTTTTTGAGGCCTTCGGAGTTTGCGCTACATGCATCAGTTCAGTTTCTGCTCTGAAATGACTTCATGCACTAATTTTTAATGAGCCGTGTTTAAAACCAGTAAATTCCTAGAGGAATATGATCTCTAAAGTACTTGTTTATAAATGGAGGAAATAAAGATCACATCGTGAAAAAACAGAAATTGCTTCAAGGAATCATTATACCCTGGTATATGCAGACTGAAGTTTATAATTTTCCATAAAATATAGTTGATTTGTTTAAAATTGAAATGGAAGAATTAAATACAAAAACGTAAAACCATTAATGCATGACAAAATGAAATAAATATGAAACCCAGAAATTAGTGTAGGCATTCCATATTTAATGCACTCCAGTTCTATTGTCTTCTCTTGGTAAAATACATCCAAAACAAAATGCTAGCTTTAATTTTGAATTTACTGGTTTAAAAGGCTTTTGTCAGGTTCTTTTCATAACCTAAGTGGAGAATTTTGTGGAAATTTTGTTGAATTCTCTTTGCTCAGCAAACTCCAAGGCAGTAACAGCTTTCCAAAATTTCACGCGAGTGTGTTTATCTATGTACCAGCAGTATAGGCCAGGCAAAAGTAACATCACTCTCTGTAGGAGTCCCTGTTCCACCATGCTTTGCACTGCGAAGTGAAGCCAAAGCGCATAAACTTAATGGAGGGGAAAGATGGCCACGTGCTACTATTTCCCCCCCGCCTCGGTACGCCACTACCAGCAGTCCTCTTGTAAGGGGAAGGACTGAGAGCAACACTGTACGACGAGCTTAGCCATACCTGTACGTGACACGGACCCGTGAATAATTTATGTATCGGACACAGATCGAGGAGATGTTAATCTTTCACAGAGCAGGAGTCAGAGCACAGACGGAGACTGCAATCATCATCTCATGGGCCTCGTGGCACAGCTGCACTCCTGAAGCCGCAGAGAAGGCACTGAGGAGACAGCTCCGCTGCCAGCCGTCTGCTGGCAAGGAAAGGCGAAAGGGGCCGAGAGCTGCATTTCGGCAACCGGATTGCCCATTTTTGGGCCAGGTTGTGCACAATCTGCCTGCTTCCTGTAGGTCTCTGTTCATAGCAGTTTGGATGTTCTGTTGCCTTCCCTCCACTATCGTAACAAGCCAATTATGTAGGATAAACCATACAAGGATAGTCAAAAATCAGTTGTTACCTTCGCTCTAAGAATATCACTGAAAAGAGCAGAGCTAAAACCAACATTAACACCAGGTCTCACCACAGGACTACCTGGTTAACTCATCCGCTTTCTTCCTTTTTCATTTGGAAATGTAAATCAGGCCTCCAGCAATTTAGTAGCATAAGTAACATTCAGAAGTGAATGTTTCCCATTTGAGATTTTTTTTTCAGAATTGCTTTCATCAGTTAATAATAGGTGTATAATGAAAGAAGTTTCCAGGTTTAAACTGCGGTGTAAATGCACTCTATGTTGTCACTCTGTAATGAAAAGATTTTCAGGTAGCAAATAATCTGCAAATCAGTAATAGGCAGCTAAGTGCCACCTAACACATATATTAAGTTAGTGCTTCTATATAATTATTATGTGGATATTTAATTATACATCACATGAATCATCATCTAAGTATTTTTCTTAGTTACATGCTATGCAGCAAAAATCACATAATTAGTATGTAATAAGGGAGTGTTTCCAGGATTCAATGCCAGTCATAGCAAGCAAATAGATGGGATCATTAAACTTCTAACTCTTTGGTTATTCCTACACATCAATTCTAGATCAGGAGATTATACTGTGATGCAGGGAGATTAGAGCTATATTGATTTAAATAAATTCATTTTAAAATTATGAAGGAAATATTTAAAGTTATTGTGATTATGTCATTATTCTTTCATGCAAAATGGTGAATCTTGATACCAAGAGTGATGACCATAGGCTGACATTAAGATAAGCGAGGAAAAGAAAAGTTTAACAAAAATGAATCTAAATGGATAGAGAACAATGATTAAATAGGATGGCAGAATGAGTGTAGTGGCTTAATGAATTACAGCAAGCCTGCAATCAGCATCTCTTAGCTATGAGAGAGCCTTGGGTTCTGTATAAAAACAGTGCAGTATTTTTGTGCTCCTCTTAAGGAATACCATGTTACAACAGACTGACCTTTATGAAAGGGAACAGAAAGAAATTTCCAAACTGGAAATTGTATAAATAAATGCTCTTAATTAGAACTCTTAACTGGTGAAAAAGTAATCTTAATGCAAGAATTTACTACTCTGATACTACTCTGATAAGGGGTGAATCGGAAGAGTTATATTTCAAAGATCCTCATTAGTCTCCTCACTTTTCTCTAAAACATTCTTTATACATTCTCCTCTTGGCATAGGCCTTTACATCATCACAGCTGTACACTCTGCACATACCTGCTCACCTGCATTTGTTAGATGTGTTTGTTAGGCACACACATGTATACGTTACGCACACACATTTCAAGAACGGACCCAAAGACAATAAAAATGGGCTCAAAGTAATTGATAAAATCCAGGACAGTTTTAGGTGACTCAGTCATTCACTTACAAACCAGATTCCTTTTACCATCAGCCTCCTAGCCATAGCTTTTTGGAAATGGTCCAGTAGTAATCCAAGAAACAAGATCCAAGCCCGAACAGAGCTTTTCTTGTTAGAATTCCTGCTATACTTACTGGAAATGCGATATAAAGCAATCAGTGTTACAGTCTCATGCTAAACAGAAGATTCTATGGCACAAATGCAAACCCTCTTTGAAGGGGGAAAATATCTTTTGAAAGGCTTAAAGACCTTAAAGAGTACTGTTAATTGTTATACATTGCACACAGATGCAAGTGCAAAGTACCGCAATGCAAAAAACCTATCTTCAGCTTTCTTGGTAGAAGCACATTGATTGCTCAACTTTATCACTTATGTTGTTGCCATATATATGCCAATATATAAGATTTCATAGATAAGCTCAAACTCTCAGAGCTCAAAAATTAAGTCCTTTAAGCCTTTCAAAAGATATTTTCCCCCTTCAAAGAAGATAATTCTTCCTCATATATGTTTTATCCATCAGAAGTCTTTACAGGATAAATTTTCCTTGTCAGAGCAAACATTCTGAAACAGCAGCACATAAAAGTTTCTATTTCCCTGTTTTCTTACCTGCGAATGTCTTGACACTGTTTTCTCTCATTCAGTATTTTGGCAACAATTATAAGAAAAGAGCAAATCTAAAAACAAAATTTTATGAACATATACCTTGAAGTGATACTAAATTGGGATTTATATCTTCTGAAGCTGTGGGACCTGTCTGCATATTCTCTTCTCACTTGAAACAATATGCATTAACTCCTCCTTTGACATTTACTTCTGCTAATGTGAGACTGAAATAAAACTGAAATATTAATAGAAGTATGTGTAAAATACAGATGGCCTTACTGTCAACATACTAGTAGACACACCACTATCTAACGCCTGACTAGCAGTATTAAAAAGACTTGGAAGTCTTTTTGGCAAATACGACCCTTGAAGCATACACTCTGATGTGCCTTACCTGTCTGTATCTGCATTCTACAGATTGCTGCACAAATGGATGCTCAAAAGATCCTAAGTGAGATCACAACAGATACAATTTTTATGAGGTATACAGCACACCTTTAGTGATATTTTAAACCTAACATTTTGTAATTTACATCTAATTCCACAAAACCTTGTGATACCAATGTTCTTTATTAAAGCACTATGCAAATGTCAGACAAGGAGAAAAGGTTTCTTGAAGCTCATGGTTTTATGCATCAGCCTGTCCAATTCCAGGTGCAATAACAGATTCATAGCCTTGCTAATAGCATATATTTACAATCACAGGTTTTTAAATTGTTCATTTCCTTTCCAAATGGAACATTAGGATTCTGCCTTACAATTCCTGAGCTCATTGTGCCCAGGAAGTAGCAATTCAATCGAATTGCTGAACAGTTGCTCTACATTAGAATGCCAAATGCACAACAGCAGAATTTATTACTGGGGTTATTTTTTGATTTGGGGACAAATTTCTTAGTTACTTGATGACAGGACACACACAAGTGCAAAACAATGTATTTTAAGAAAAGCATTAAGAAAACCATGGTGTTTTGGAAGGAAACAAGCACAGGGATACCTCCCTTCCCCATTGATTCTGCATAGAATCGAATACTTTTATGAATCCACCAAGTGGACAAATTAATGAATTATTATTCATTAGTTTATTTTAATCCTTCAGTCTTTTGAATTCCAATTTAGTAGAAAGCATGTGTAGTCACATTCAGAAAGGCAGCAAACACATTCAAGTCTATGGTTCTAAATAACGTGACACCAACTGACATTTTCACATCAGCATATCATATATAAAACAAACAAATAAAAAAAAAATCCCTCTTCTAATTATGGTCATTTCTAATCGCTAGATGACTCCAGTCCTAGCTGGATGATTGTTTGTGATATATCTACCCTGTAAAAGAAGTTGTCGCTAAATAATGTATCTTGCAAATTACCTTTCACCTTGTCTCTAGCCAACTAACGTATCTTCCATCCTAACCATTCTCCATATCTATAAGCTTCATAAATCTGCGAGCTGTATATGAAAAGAACAGTGTTAAAATACCCTATTAATTTGTGCTCATAAACTAATTGAAGAAGATGCCAGAAGAGCGACTTTTTGGTAGCTCAAAACTTCATGCAGTTTGTGAAGTACTTTTCCAGAGTTTTTTGAAACAATATTGCCCTCTAGCTCTTGTAGAATTAAAGTTATGCAAATATCAACACATCAGGTGACTTTGGAGAGGCCAATCCAATTTGGAATGTGCCTATATTTTTCTTATTCAGGTGAAATTCTTTCTCTCACCAGTTTTTGGCATTAGTTCCAACAGAATCAGCATTTCAGTCAATGCTCTCAGAGACTGATGAACCAAATAAATTTTATTTACTTTAGTCTTCATCTATACAAAAGAGATATTAGCACAGGGTGTCTATTGCCACTGCTTGCTTTAATGACATTTTTTCTTCTATAAGAAGATGTTATTTTCAAGTTTGAGGAAAATATGTGCTGAGCTGTCAACTATACTTTGAAAAACCAAGTGGTAATATATTTAAAGGTGGCAAAACCTTCCTAAGTGTAGGCCTCAAGATCAACTATTTTTTCTTCTGTGGGACAAGAAAAAGAACTGCTTTTTCCTGTTGGAACTTGGCTAACTAGAGTCTATAATTTTCAAAGAGAATATAAACTGAAGAGCTAGAAGGTAAAAAGTACAAATCATTTGAGTATAAAAACTGAAAATGAGAATTCTAGCTCAGATTTTAATTTGAAGATTACTGCAAACAGAAAAGTCTCTCTCATTGACTCATCTGGTAAAACTATCGTGATCAATGACAATCTGAAAGCAAAAGACTATTTGAATAATACATAGCAAATACATATTCAATTAGCAAAAGGTTATTTGAATAATACATATTTTTAACAGTTTCAAAAAAAAATTTCTATAGCACCCATACATGTCATTGTCCAGTGAGAACAGGAAATTCCACCAGGTTCTAATCTTTTTATGTCAGATTTATTCTTTTCACTTGTTAAAAGAAAAGAAATTCCCACTTTTGGTCTTTAGATGAAAAATAGAGGTAGTAAAACCTGTGTATTAAGAGGTACACTGCAAATATGTATTTTTGAATCTCTAAAATACTTGGATTTCCATTGAAGCAATTTTTATATTTGCATTTTAAATTGCTAAGAGCATGTTTTTACTGTTGTTAATGCTCTATCAGTTAGTAACAGTGATGCTAAATGTAAGTGTATGAAAATAGAGTATGTAGTATGAATTTGCCTCTTGTATTTTCTTATATGGAAACAAAATGGCATCTTCATTTTAAGACCCTTATTTCTCTCACACAGAAAATAAAATGGTGCTGAAAAATGGAAGACTTTTTAAAAGATTATCTTAGGAAACTAATGAAGAACTGTGAATGTTCTTTACTTCAGCACACAGGAATTTTCCTCTCCTGCCTGGGTAGCTCAACAAAACTGGGATAGACATTTCTAATGTTTGTGAAAGGAATTAATGGTAGTAAAAATCTCAGGTTCCTTTTGTTTGTTTGCTTCCCTAATTGCCCCTCAGATTTACATAAATATGCCTCTTTTTAGTTATTTGTTCAACATCTGAAGAAAGTCATACAAAAGCTTTGTTTATAAAATAATCGTACATTCATCAATTTATATATATATATATACTTATATATATATATATATGTAAGCTTAAAGTAAGCTGAAGGCTAATAAAATTACACAAATATATGACCACCAACTGTTCTTTTCACATTAAAATAAACTAAGAAAGAATCTACCAGAGCAGCTCTTGCTCACAAAGAATGGGAAAAAAATACTGCAGTTAAGGCAGCAGACTTTAGTCAGAGGCCAAATAATTCAAAAGTAACTGAAGTGGTGAGAGAGGGGAGAAAAGAACATAACTTTTCTGTAAGACACAACTACCCAGGGAGTAGGAATGCAGTGAAAACTTTTAAAATATTTATTGTGCATCGAGGGAATAGTGCATCAAATAAAAACACTTACATTCAATAGGACCCATTTCTTCCCTACCCGAAATAGTATGCTAGCTTTTTTTCTTGCCAATCATCTGTTATTGTTCTGTCAGAGACAATAATACCAAAAAATACTGACAAAGGCAAGTCGGATGCACTGAAGGAAAATGCTATTCAAGTGCATTACAAAGTTGATTTCTATGAATAAATCACACATCCAACACTGCTCATTGACCTGGCTGCAGATTTATACCACCTACCTACCTACCAGCCTAAACTCTTGCTTCGGGAATTGTTGACAAATTTTGTTAGAACAAACAGGTCCCTGTACATGGATAAAGACGTTTTCTGCTACTTTCAGGCACTTCGGAATGCTAATTTTCTACATTCTCACAGGAGTTTCTTCAGTTATATCTACAGAATATTTAAAACAACACAACAACAGCCTTTTATAGGCTTTGCCTATAAAAGTAATTTATCAAGTGCTGTTTAATTTCACCTTTGAATTTCAGCATTATTCTATCAGAAAGTATAAAAAACTCACTCTTCTTACTTGTATGTTTTAATCATTTTCTTCCCTTATTTACATTTATATGTTTGAAAATAGTTCTACTCCATCTTCTCAGAAATGCATATTCTTATGTTGTTATATACAAATATTTGTGTAGAGAGAACAAAGGCAAAAAAAAAAAACTTTAGAATAAAATATCCTTCAGTAACATAAGTGTGTCCTGTTTCATTTATGGATAAGCATCACAGGTAGCACAATTAAAGAAAACACAACATAGCGCTACAATGCTAAAATTTTCTGTTATCCAGAAAATTATGTTATTGAGAAAGAGATGCCAGACTAAAATTCTATTATCCTTCAAAAATTATTTGAGGAGGACGATGTAATTCAGCACTGTAATAACATCAAAAACCTTTCACTTGACATTCTACAATATATAAATATATAGCATCACATTTAAATATATGTAGTAATATGTAAATTCAGACAGTAAAGCATAAGTATTAACAAAATTTCAATTAAAAATAAGCAACTGAAAACACCACTGAAAAAGTATTTCAGCAACTCTGAAACAAAATAGCTGAACCTTTCAGCTCACAAAAATATTTTGAAATTGAAATGTTTCTGAAGTATTTTCTTTGCAGTTTGGTTTGACTGACTCTGGGCAACAATTCTATTTTACTTGGATATGCGAAAAATAGAGATATATTAAGAAATCACAGTGAGTATCCCACCTCTAGGAACAGCATTACCAGATTACTTGCCCATAATGGAGGTAAATGAAAGCCTCACTGCATCCTAAATACAGACACCTGCAAAGAGCTTAAATTCAGCTCCTCGGAAAAAGCTGCAATGCACGTGGAGGTGAAGTGCCTTGAGCTGCGTTCTATTGGGCACCATACGAGATATGTAAAATGATCCTGTTCCAATGACACTATGGATGAATAGAATTTGAGGTTCATTTGTAGATAAAGAGGAAGGAAAGAAAACACTGTTAGAACGGAAAGCCAACCCTACCTCCTCCTGTAGTCATTATTAGCTTGTGAAGTATGTCAGAAATAGAATCACATTTGGGCAGAGAAAAAGGATAAAGTGAGAAATAGCATCACATTTGGATACTCATGCTTTAGGGTAGCCTGAGAGAAACTTCAAATGTGCTTATTAGAGAAATAAAGAACTGGTCATCCTGACGGAGATGGACCTGTCTCTTACTGGATAAGTTACAACAGATCAAGAAACAGATCAAGACACGTTTATGAGGCTGTCTGACAAGAAATTTGTATGGAAGTAGATGTAGGGGTGTGTGTGTGAGAGAGAGAAACGATGAAACAGAGTAATGATCTAAAAAAGCTAATTTTAGCTGCACCTTTTTGAGTGCGTTTGAGAGAGAGAGAGAGAGAGAGAGAGATCACAGCTATTGAGGCTAGTAAGGAAACTACAACTCTCAGAAAGGAAGATGTCAGGGTTTGGCTTTGAGTTTGCACTGTGAGTCGAGAAGAGAGAGCAAATTTTGAAATGCTTGAAATGCAAGATTAAGATACTCAGANTCTTACTGGATAAGTTACAACAGATCAAGAAACAGATCAAGACACGTTTATGAGGCTGTCTGACAAGAAATTTGTATGGAAGTAGATGTAGGGGGGGGGGGGGGGGGGGGGGTGTGAGAGAGAGAGAAACAATGAAACAGACTAATGATCCAAAAAACCTAATTTTAGGTGCACCTTTTTGAGTGCGTTTGAGAGAGAGAGAGACAGAGAGACACAGAGACAGAGAGACAGAGAGAGAGAGATCACAGCTATTGAGGCTAGTAAGGAAACTACAACTCTCAGAAAGGAAGATGTCAGGGTTTGGCTTTGAGTTTGCACTGTGAGTCGAGAAGAGAGAGCAAATTTTGAAATGCTTGAAATGCAAGATTAAGATACTCAGATCAAAGCACAAGACCAGTCAAAAATGAAACCAAGATATCAGGCAGTTGAGAGAACTCCATGACATTTCTGAAGGAGGTTGAAGGTGACTGTAATGCTCAGGACCTCCATGCTGTCAATGAAAAGTTTTGTTCAGCAGCCATTCTGTAATTAGCATGTTCTGAATAAAATACTTTGAAGAGAAAGGCCCAGAATGGTTTAATTTTGAGTCCTCATGGCTAGCTTATATTTCTAACAATCTAACAACGTTAGGCACAAAGCCTGAAGACTCCTAAAAGTCTATTGAAAAATCCTGATAATGTGACTAACTATATTTCTAAAGTACATGATCTAAAATAACAACCTAATACATTATTATTATGAATTAATTATAAAAAGTTGTGAGCTGTCAAATTCTGAGGTCTAGAAACATCTACTGACTTTAGCAGAACAACTTTAATTCCTGGAGACTTCTGATTTTTAATTGCTTGGTTTGCAATATTTTTTCAGGGATTTTCCTTATAGAAAAAAATTTTAATAAAACAAAACTACGCAGTAAAACTTGAAATTAGACTATTAAACTATTAAACTATTGATCAGGTTTTGCAGAGATAGTGATTTCTTTTCTGAAATTTCAAAGTATATATCATTTATGGTACCTTGTATCCTGTGAAAGTGGTCATTGTCACTTCTTCAGCTGTGCCTCCTATAAGATTTCAAGGAAGTACAGTGGCAATATCTTAATGACAACCTGAAAAAGAATTAAAAAAAATAAATAAGTGTGTGTGTGTGTGTACATATAATATAAACTAAATGAAAATATAAATATATGGTTATACATTTATATTCTCTCTTTATCTCTCTATTCCCTTCGAGCTCAGTATATCTTCTCAGCTTTTATATCCTTATGAGACTTTTAAAAAATGTCTGAAGCCAGTTAAAAGACAATAAGCACCCAGAACTACAACAAACTATATTTCATGGTACGCACATATAAACATAGATGGTTCAGCTTATAAAGCTCTAATTAAATTAAAATCAATTTTAAAACCAATGTACTTCAGAGTTTGCTGATTCTGTTTCATACCTGAATACATACATTAATTAAAAAAAAAGTCTATCAGTGCAATTCCTGATGGAAGAATTGCAAGGCAATATGTAGCCCAGAGAGAACCCAGGCAATATAAATGAGAATGAATAGGCAATGTCCTCTACCATCTTACAGAAAGAGTTCATCTATGATCAAAAGACCTTAAAGTTACAACCTTTTGTCTTTTATAACTTTTTTGTATATTTTCATATTTAATAACAAAGCAAACATAAATATTTTACAAAAGGAAACATATAGTACACAAAATCTTAATTTGTTATGAACGACTAACCTGTCACTGCAGAGTTAACATTAATAGCATAATACTGTTGTTACTAAGTCCTTTGAAGCCCCATAAAGTTAGTGGAGGAGGTTTGCCATAGTACTACTCAGAACTATAAAATGAAAGTCAGTCCTTCCAACATATGCATGCCACCTTTACACAGGCTGCCAAGACCAAATATATGGAGTGAGGTTCACACACATTCAGGATACAAGCAGAGAGTTCTGCCCTAGGTAAATTTTGTGTCATGATTCAAAATAAAGATTTAAACAAGATGCTTGTGCTCTGTCAACTCCTAGTATTGGTCTTTGCAAAGGGTTAATGCAGAACCACTGTTGCCAAACACGATACTGCAGTACTGACTCAACAAGTTCCCTAATGATATGGAAAAGCTACACAAGGCAAAAAATACACAGGATAGCAATTTCAAAGAGTCTAATATGGATATATGGAGACAGACACAAGTCCATTCTGCCTCAGTTACCAGTAAACCAGATACCAATCCTGGAAACCAAAGAAAAATTAGCTTCAGTTAGCAGGGCTTTGAGTTACTGAGATGAAACTTCAGGTTAGATCAAAATTTTAGGCATCTTAGGGAGAGGTTTTCTTGCTCCCTGCCCCTGTTTCCCAGTCTTCCTCTCACTCTTCAGTTTTGCGGAAAGACTTTTGATCTAAATTTCTTAACCTCAAAAGAAGCCCCATTCAGGGTTTGAGTAAGTCAGGGGAATTGTGTCAGGATGGTCATTTTAAGATATTCCAGTTATGTCTACCCCTTATTTCCTGAAGCAAACATTTGACACTAGCTTTTCTGCTGTTAAGTGAATAAAGATCTATTCGTTTCCTGAGCAATGGGTGTAGTTTTGTTGTGTTTATGTTTTTATTTGCCTGAGAAATAATTGAGCTAACATAAACATCTAATTTAGCACAGGCTCTCAAATTGAGATAGGCAACTATTTTAGGTCCAGATGAGGGTTTGCATCCTTTAAGGCAGATTTAGTTATTTCTTCTCCCTTTCCTATTATCCTGTTGAAGCACTACACTATCTACAAACATATTATCAGATATCTAATTCTTCAAAGGTGTCACTGCGGGTTCAAAAGATCCTACTGAAAAATCTTATGTTTCCCTATGGATTCATGCATAAAATTTGGATTCAAAGTAGCTCTGAAGGAGTTAAAGTTTATTCCTTCTTCAATATTACAGAACTCAACTGAAACTCCATCTCAAGCCTTCCAAGTCATTCTGCAATATATGACCTACATATCTATCAAAATCCATAATAAATAAACAAAATGCTCAGAAGAAAGAATATATCTAGGCATACTTGAATGTAGTAAAGATAAGTATATTTTTTATAAGATTTTTCTTCTGATACCTTGACTCATAACAAATACAGTAAATATTCTAAGCTGTCTGGTGGGACTTGTGCTGAGATGATAAATTATTTTCACTGGGGCAATAATGCACTGAACACCTGTTGTTTCACCCATCATATTATGATTTACTTCAGAGAACATGAAAACAGCTTGTGCGCTTCGGTACACAGACCACCCCTACTTGAAAAGGAGAAAAAAATATTGTCATACTCATCTGAAGATCTTCACATTTCAGAAATATATGAAAGCTAGACAAAGTAATAAATGGATATTTGTTCTAGTAAATCACTTCACATACAGAAAGTATAGTTACTTAAGTTACATATACATCTCTAACTAAAGGTAAAGAAGCATAGGATCCTGTGCAGATTCCCTAAAGTATCTTTCTACAGTTAGTTTAGACTCAGTCCCAAATTGCTAACTACCTGGCTAAGCCTGCTAAATCAGCCCATGAGACTACTTTTAGGTTTAAGAGCGTGGGATCTGGCTACTTAACCAAGGCAGATGATTAAAAGATTAATGGCACCTCCTGTATCAGTGGAAAGGAACAATTAAAGTTGGACTTCACAGCTAGGGGACTGCAAGAATGGATAGAAGTACCAGTGTAAAGTGCTATACAAAGATAGTTAATTCTTAGATGCTCTGAGTAGTTTCCTATTCACTGAATGTGTTAGCTTGTGGCTGATATGTTATGTTAGGAATAAGTTAATTTTTATTTATTTTTATTTTAATATCTGATTCTGAATGAATCTGCACAGACAAGATTAAGTCCCTGATACCTCAGTAACCTACATGCATGCTTAATTTTAAACACAAATTTTCCTTGTCATACATACATAAAAAAACAAAATGAATGTAAATATTTACAAGATTGATCTTTTTACTTTTTACAAAAAATACTTCTTTTGAGTTTTTAAAAGCAGAACACCCTGTAAAGCAAAGAAAAAAATAAAAGAAAAATATATTGTTACCTTCTTCTGTGTTGGAGGACCAACATAAACCAACTAATTTGATCTTCAGGCTTTAAAAAGTAAAAGTATATGCTGAATTCCCACCCCCCAAACATGACACACTTTTTTCAATATATTTCTATCATCCTCAGCTAACCTTCTAGCTTTTTCTTTTCCCTGTTTTCCTTGACAGTAATTTCACCTTTTTGAAGTTTTGCTCCTTGCTTAATTTTGATTCATATGGTAAATTCTTTTGTTTTCCACAAATACTTCTGCTGTTCTAGATATGAATTCCCTCTGGGAGAAGAGCTACTGGCAGGTGATTGTCATTTGTACTGTGGGATGTTCTTGATGCGATGTCCTTCAAGCCAAAGTAGATTAAAGAACAGAAGATGATTGGAGCTCATTAAAATGCATGTTGTCATTTGTCATCTGTTTTGTTATCATAAATACTCCAAAGAGTCCTTATGTTTTCTGTTGTAGACTTTCTTTCAGCTTAATATGTATTCTTTAGTTATTTTTACCTCTACTTCAGCAACGTTATTATATAATTTTCTACCTTTGTGTTAGGTACACTAATTTTATGAAGGACTGCATTTTATATTGTGACAATCATATGTCATTCTTGATTAATTTGCTTAAATTTTATCTAATTATTGCTTAGTTGTCACTATTTAGGCAAATAAAACTTGAACTTTTTTTGTTCAAGTTTTTTTTGTTGTTGTTTTTTTCCCCCGACTTAAACTCATAATGAATAGAACTGTGTAATTCAATGTGCAAACTGTATAGCATTTTTCTCCTGACATGATATATATACTAGATACTAAATATTTAATTAAAAGGTTTAAATAAAAATTAAAAGACCTCAGCATAGGCTAATCCCATAAACAGTCACAGATCCTGGTGTCTCAGACCAGCCTTCACGGACAACCTGGAAGTTCAATGAATATGCAAAGAGTTGATATCCCTTATTGCCCCTAGAAGAACATCTCCCATATTTTATAATTTTGAGACAAAATGATGTTCCAAGTGACCCACCCATTATTATATAAACAAACTGCTATTACATCTAAGCTGTTGTTTCCTTTTAAACACAGATATCTGGAAGGCCTCCCAACAGGACAAACCTTCCTGATGTTCTCAGGATTAAAAAATGTATTTGTGACATCCTGAAGTGCATGTTTATCTAGAGACATGAAATAAACAAATATGTGGAAAAGCATTTATGAATATATTTTGTGTTCAGACAGCTAAAGAGCAAGTGTAAATCTAACAGTTCTCCAATTCAGCAAACATTCCTTTCTTTGTTCTGTGATCTGCCTTCACTTTGTCAGCCTCTTGCTTATTAAAATCCTTGTAGGATTTGATTTCTGAGTCACACATCATTTTCAAGATTCAGAACAAAGTGCGTGTCAAAAAATTCAGGAATATGGTTCAAAACAAAGCCTGACATTTTGAAAACTAATGATGTGTTAATTTAAATAAATAGCAATGACTTAATCATCAAAAGGGAAGCATTCTCTTGGATCCAAATGAACAAATTCAGCTCTTGTGATATAAAGGTAGGGATAGAAAAAGGAAAACCTAATGATGCAAGTGGAACAATAGGACTGTAAAAACAGCATTAGATCAAAATGTTACTTAAGACTGTGCTTCTTTTTATAGCTTCTGAGATGTTTTTAGCACTGCAACCTTAAGCCTGTTCTCAAATTCCTGTTTTCAGTATCAGCAAATGAGATAACCAACAGAGCAGACAGAAGGCAATACAGTTAACACGAAGAAAGGTTCAGTAGATGATATTGGTGAAGAGCAAGAAGGTGAAGATTTGATCTCATTTAAATCTTTCTTATAATGTACCTTATTTCTTAGATTAATACTTCGCTATTTACCATTATATTATGCTACAGCATGCACTGGCAGATAATGAGTAATGATTTTTTTTCCCCCACATTGTATTTGTAAAAACTTTCAACTGGGTTTAGTGATAACAGTCTAATTCATAATGTCAACCTAAATGAACTGTTACTCTAATGGTTATCCTCCCTAATGTAATCCAATGAAAGCAGAAAATTAATCATGAAGTCATTTTCTTAAAGGGATGAAAAAAAATGATACAAAGACGTGTTACTATTCTCCATCCAAACAACAAGGTGACTATTTTTCTGATATCTGTTTTCTCTTCCAAACATTCTTGTTGATCCAGTCAAGTTTATTTTCTTTTCCTTGAAGGTCAAGAGGCCAAAGAAAACAAATTCTATGTTTTACCCACTTATTCCAGGGCAGGAACAAACACTATACTGTTTTTGAGGAAGATAATCTCATCTACCAACTCTCAGCTCTCACAGAGTTCTTCTACTCCCAAGATCATCACAGAAAGCCAATGAGCTGCTGCAGCCTCTCTCAAAGGACAGCTGTAAAACAAAGGGATTATACAGCATTTCCTGAAAGAGGGGGAAAAAAAATCAAATTTCTAAGGAAGATTTTGCAGTACTATGTAATAGCACCACCTGCTGACTTTGGCCTTGACATTAGAGAGAAAACTATGTTTTAATCTGTATAAATACGGATTTCTCTTTGTGGACAATTAATCTCAGCAATCTTTATTTTAACCAAAACAGCTAATCTTCAGTTGTGCAACTTGATTCCAACTATAAAGAAGGTCATAATATTGTAAAAAAATCAGACAACAAGGGTTCAAAATAAAGAGTATAAGTCTGTCTTTACGAACCTTCTACATGCATGTACCTAGGGACAATAAGACCTTTAGGAATAAAACGGATACTTATGCTTAATGTTATGACATTTGCCTCACTTGATCTTTGAAAGGAATTCAGGTGATTTATCTGACATAAATTAAGTGTACTAAACAGGAGATCAGTAAATAAAATTATATCAAGGCAAGTACCAAGCTTATTTTATTCCCCTGTGTTCTTTCTAATGCCTAAAACTCTGGGATATGTCCTTGCAATGACTTAACTGGCAATCTGCGTGTAGAATTTTAAGAAGTTTCAAATGAGGGGACGAATTGATTTAGTGCAGAAGAGCTTGGCCTTATGTCTAAAGAAATGGGATGTTATAGGTTAAGTTCAGCAAGACAAGTGGCTTTAAAATGTCATTATTAGTAGTTATTTGTATTGCAGCAGCACCTTCATAGCCAAGCCAAAGACCAGGACATATTGCACTAGGCTAGTACAAACCATTAGTAAGAGATGGTTCTTGTCCAAATTACCTTATTAAGTAGGGCATTCATGGATTTAAAATCTTGCCACACATATTTCCTTTCTCCTAGAGATACACAGCATCAAAATATATTTACAATGCTCTGTCACTTTTTCTCTCAATAATTTTTCCCTCAATAATTTAGAAATACTTTTTACATGACAGAAACATTGAAAAACAACATATATAATTAGCAGGAGAGGACTATTTATTATATAAATTCTGTGCCATGCAGAATTGAAGAGCAGAATTCCAGAGTGACCTTGAACTTTCAGCTGCTGAGTGTACATAAAATATGTTTGAAAATACAAATGATATTTTAAAGTACAAATGATGTATGAAAGTACAAAGTGTACAAAAATATCACCATGCCAGTGTCTGGTCAGACAACAGAAACGTTCATTTTTCTTCATATTAAGCAACAAAAAAAAATAGGACAGAACATACTTTTTGATTAGGAGAATTCAGAACTTAATTTGAAACAAGATTTGATAGTCTTCAGTGGCAAGCTTTGTTCGAGACAGCTTCTCTTTAAAATGTATGCGTTTAAAAAAAAAAAAAAGGTAGGAAAATTTTAAATTAAAATTTGCCTATGAGTAGCTTTTCTAGTAGCAGTTACATTTTTACTGAACAGTAATACCCACAGCAGGAGAAAACAAGACTAGTATTAGAAATACCAAGCAAAAAAAAAAAATTCAGATTTCTTAAAAAGGGATAAAATGTTAGAAGGCTTCTGTTAATTACCAAAGATTAATCCTACATGTTAGTAATAATTAAAAATGCTTATCTGTGCTAATGTAAGTTTCTGCAGTTTACAAATTAAAAATATTCTTCATGAAGTGTTTTCTCTTTAGCCCATGACTTCCTGGAGTCTTGAATATGCCTCTCAAAGGGTAGGAGAGAGGCCCCAGCTTTACTTTTTTGTGTCTTTTGGGTGTTTCTGCACAGAAGAAGAGTGTCTAGAAGTATACAGAAAATATAGAAAAAAAAAGAAATCAAAACTTACATTTTAAATGAACCTAGGAAATGTTTATCACCATTTTAGCTAGCCTACAGTATTCCCCCTTGCCTCTATCTGCCCTGCTGGAAGGATGTGGGTTCCTTGTGGGTTTTGTGATGTTTTGGTCACTGATATCAATGTCTTGGACATCGCAGAATATCTAGGAAAGGTTGCTCACTACATACCTATGCTTACACAACTGAATCTCACCCTGCCAAATAGCTCTAATTGACCTAAGAAAAAATAGCTCTAATTGACCTAAGAAACTTTCTTTTCCCCACTAAGGTTCTTGTAGTGTGTGTTTCCCCAGCCTGAACGGCTACTAAAACGACTTGTCATGTTTCTATTAACAGAAACAGATTATCAAGTAGGCAGCCTGTCATTGCTCCTGCGGATTTGGAGAAACTCTGACAACATGTATCACTGAGAATCTACCAGGCATGTCTACTGATCTGTTATTGACTCTCCCTAGAGATAAAAATTAGGAAGAAGCGGCATCCCTCAGCTTTTGTAATTCCATTATTAAAAAAAAAGTAAGATGCTATACCTTTTTTTAGCTATGATCTCATGGATCTCATCACTAGTATATTAGAGGGCTTTAGGGAGCACAGGAAAGAGTTGTCACTCTCTTTGTTCACTGTTCAACCGTTTTTAAGTTAATATCAAACATTACAAATAATTCTTTTATATATCCTGTATGAATATTCTATATATTTTAGATTAGTGGCAAAGATAATGAATTTATTCAGGCTAAGAATAGATTGCTGAAAGATGTAATTGGAAAGCATTATTGTAGGGAAATTTCCTTTTATAACACTTGAAAAAAAATCCAGTTAATGTAAGTATATTGATTTTCTCTAGTGTTGCTTTTCTAATCAAAATACCTTGCCATACTCAGATGGTTTGCAGAAGTCAACGTCAAGTCGTTTATTTCTGTCAACTAGCAATCTCATAAAAAAACTCCAACAAATGTGTTATGCAAGAATTACTCCCATCAACTGTGATAGATATTAATCATATTAATTTCCTTTACTGATTATATCTCAAAAGATTAACTCTATGCCACAAGTCAGGTTAACTGCTCAATCTTCATCAAGTCAGTATAAGTATTTAAGCTTTCCTGGTGCAATAGTGCTTTTGCTCAATGCTCTGGCATTTTCCTTAGTGTTCCAATCTTTGATAAATATCTAAATCATGTTCAATGGCTTTAGTTCACTTAGGAGCAATTTATCTAATGTTTTGGATTTAAAATGATAATATTAAATAGCAGTTTAAATGCCTATCCAGTTACTAATGGAATAAAATGAACATGGAACTTAGATTTCAGGATCTACAAAGGTTCTTTGCATGTTTCCTCATACCAGAAAAAAGATCCAGTGATTTTCATTAACATTCAACCAGCATACAAACTAGCCTAAGAACTGCTTATTGCAAATTACCTATAAAAGTTTTTTTTCTTTCATTTCACATTTATTTTCCCAATATTCCTAGTATTCTACTATTGATTTCCTAGTATTCTTTCCTATTTGATTTGGATAATTTCTCATTACAAAAGCTCAACATATATGTAAAGGGTTTTTTCTTAATACATTTATGGACAAAATAAAGAATAAATCATTCATTTTTACTTTTGTCCTATCTGCCAGGAAGAAATAATACAATTTTTTATGTAATAAAAAGCAATATACTGTCCATAAGTATAAACTGAACTTTAAAAGCTTTCAAACAAACAAGCAAACCAAGACACATTTTAAATAGCTAATTTGGCTTTTGCATAGATTTATACTCCCCGATTCCAACAGATCCAAAGTAAAGAGAATCAAACTAATGCCATTCCAACATGACCTGGAGCTGTAGGTCCCAACAACTATGGGAAAGAGCCTATTCTCATGAAATTGCTTCATGTCAGCTCTCAATATCTAATAAACTGAAAGTTCAAATAAATGTATTTCTATTTCTCTGAGTAACAGTCTGAAAGAAACCTATTCAGGTTTGTATATTCCCTAGATTTAGAGGCTTCCTGACCTTAAGGCAATGGGATAGGTGAGCATGATGGACAATGATCTCAATGATCTTCCCCTGGTGTTTCATCCTTACTCCCTCAGACACGAGTACTTGAAACTGCAGCTCAGATTGGATGACTTTCATGAGCAGGACTAGTAATGAAGTGGTTCTCTTGCATATAAGAGAGTTTAATTAATCCTTATATTTCTGTTCTCTACCAGGGGGCACTACCCTGTAGTTGTGAATATCTAATCGACCCCATCAACTGCAGCTCTAAAAGCAAACCAGCATACAGCCAAACAAAACATATAAATATATATAGATATATATAATATGTGTGTGTGTGTGTGTGTGTGTGTGTGTGTGTGTGTATGTATGCAAATCCTGTAAAGAATGAACCATCACCAGCTACAGGTACACCTGTTTTGGGAATAACTTCAACAACAGCCTTCCTCTTTTCTTCATATGAACTATTTCTAAAATAGCAAATATGTGAGGCAAAAAATATAAGAGCAGATGCTTTTGCAATAAACTGAAAAGAGACTGCTTCTCAAAACTCAACCCAACCGAAAGTTGCTCTAAACCTTAACATAGTAAAATGCTTTTCCATTATAATTGTGTCATTTTATACAATCTGAATAAGCTTAAATTAGCTCATGACAGTGGAGAAAACTACATTCTCATTAGATTCTCAGAATTATTCTGGCCAAGATATATTCCCATTTGGAGTTCCCAATTGACCACAGTTTCTCAATCACATGGAATCTCGTTAACATCTATTTCAGAGTTACTGTCCTCCCTGTAAGCCTGAAGCGTATGCCAGAAATAGGTGACAAAATTGTTCTGAGTGCAACATGTCCTGGGCACCCTAAGCAGCACAACTTAAAGGGCCACTCTTAAAAGTTCTTTCACATTAAACTGAGGATGATCAAGGAGAAAGGCTAGGAAAAAATATATCTATAGAAAAATAGCATAATTCACCATACATTTCTTCAGATTTTATGAAAATCTATTCCTGAATATCCTCTCCATTTCATTTACAAACCTCACTATTTTCCAGGGACTTATTCCCACTCTAATGCATTTAGAAGAGAATTTTGTTTCTGTTGGGAGAAGGGGGGGTAAAGGTAGGCCTTGTGTCAGATCACATTCTTTGAGGTATCCAAACAATATCTTTGAGATATTATTTTTTCCTAAATCATGAAATTACTGAGTAACATGTGATTTTCAATAGCCTTAAGTAATCCTCATTACCTTCCTACATAAAGATTCCTAAATCATCAAAGGTTAAAAACATAGCACGTGCCCCAGTCTGGCTTCAAGATTTGGCCCGAGCACTTACGCAGAGGAAGGACAGCAAAGCACTCACTGGGTTCTCGCGGGGAAAACACGGACACAGCTGTGCTGCTGCACACGCTGGCCTTGCAAGCTTCTCTCCAAGCACAACTTTATCCAGCAGAATACAGTAAAATTCATCTAAATGATAAAACCCAGAAATACTGTTAGTATGAAATATGAAGCGTTCACTGAGAAAGCTAGTTAATAATTTCAGACATATTGACTCACTTGGACAAAACCTACAGAATTCTGAAGTTTCATAAAACCAGTAGCTAGTTTTGTGAAACAGATGCATTGCCAAGCTCTCAGCATAAGAGTATCTGAACCGTAACGGACAAGCTCATTCACTCAAAATAAAATACCTGAGAAAATAATACGTTTAAATATACAATACAGAAACATATAACTACACAATACCAGGAGCTGAATACATTCATCAAGTCATATCTAAGTTTGGAAATCAGAGGAAAGCACAAGGCAGATAGTAAGTATTCAAAGAACTACCTGTCAGATGAACGCAAAATAAATTTGCTTTCGGGGTATCTCTAAATTAATAAAGTAAGGTTTTGTAGTTTATTAAAAAATAAATAAAATCAAGTTTCTTCCCCCAAACCATCTGACATATCACCAGATTCTGTGGTCATCACACACAGATTTTGTAAAATTGAAGTACAGATGGTGGTTTATTACAAAATAACATAGAAGGCTTAGAATAGATGATACATTTGGTCATTTTTGCACATAAAATCCCTGATTAAGTATGAAAAATGTGAACATTTGTTTATCTTGGAAAAAATGCTATTACTTGTCAAGCATGACCAATTAGGTATTTCTAAACTGTTATCCATGTAATTAAGAAAAACAGCCATCTGTAAAGTCAAAAGTTTGTATCTCTGTTTTTTATTGTTTTGGTTTGAATTCTTTCTAATCCATATATAAATGTAATTTCTCTGATATGCTTTATTCGAAAAACAGTTAATAGGAAAAACAGAAAATGCTGATTGCAACATTTTTTTTAATTTCCTTATTGTTTCCTTTCCTTTTCTTTACTTCTTTTACCCTTTTCTCTGATAGATGTTAGCTCATTATAAGGGAAGAAAATAAGTTTTCTAACAAATATTTATATTTTTCACCCTCTGCTGCACTTAAGGGAAGTGCAAGACAAAGATAACAAGAAAAGAAGTTTCTTTTATTTTTCAAAATTGCTTCACTGTTTCAGTTTCAAAAATAAGTAAGAAAAAAATGTCATTCATTTCTAAATTCAGTCTTTGTGTTTAACCAAAGTCTAGCCATGGAAATAAAACTGCAGTTAGTCTTGATTGCAAAACTGGATGTAATAAGGGCCTGTAAGGTGTGGAAAAATCAAATAAAAACATATTTAGGTATTTTTACATCAGCATTAGAAGTGAGGCTTGGGATAGAAATGGTCTTTGTAGGCAGCTTCTCTCAGAAATTCTCTGAAGACACTTGGAAAAAAATCAAAGGCTGAACACTTGGCACTAGCATTAGTATACTTGCACTTGCAGAAGTAATAGCCTGAGTGAATATGAAACTAATCCTGAATGCTCCACACATCTCCTTCTAAAACCAAGGAACTGACAGTCTATCGGGATTAATTCACAGGACAACTTGGTTTGGAAGAAAGTAGGCTGTAAAAGAGGAATTACCTTAATTTTAGAAAGGATGTAGTAAGGCCACATTAATAGATTTAGAATAATGAAACCATAATATAGTTTGGAAGGGAGCTCCAGAGGTAAAAGACATCCTCCTCTGTTAAAATTTGACCAGGTTGCTCAGACTAGGTCAAGTTTTCATTATCTCCAAAGATGGATACTTCACAACTTATAGACCAACCTGTTCCTGTCTTTGACAACTGTCTTTGCAAAAACAAAACAAAACAGAAAGGGTTCTTCTCCTTCAAAGAAACAAAACCCTCTTGTAATCAGGAGCCGCAAACTGGATGCAGCGTAGCAGATATAGGCGGCCCCAAATGCCAAGCAGGGAGGAAGCATCCCCTCACTCGGCCTGATGTGCTCCTGCTGACGCAGTCCTGGCTGCTGCTGGCCACCTCTGCCACAGGGACACGCTGCTGACTCTCCTTCTGCTTGGTGCCCCACTGGACTACCCTGCCAAGATACTCTCTGCCCACCCCTGCCCACTGCCCCTGCTTAAGACATAAATATGTCTTTGGACATAAATAGAACTGGGGGTAAGCTTCCAGCACCAATAAGCTTCCAGCATGGGGTTGGAAGATCATGACCCATTGCGACCTGCTTTAGAAAACTCTTCAAGAGCCATCAGCTGAGAAACAAAAGTTCTCAATCTCAGTATCATGGGCAGATTACCAAATACTTAATGTATCTATCTGGTTGAAAATCATGTATTATTTTCAGTTCTTTTATTAATTTGCCAAAGTTGCCACTCAAAAAAGGGAATGTTCAATGAGAGAGATTTTGATTTTGTCATCAGTCATTTGTGGCTAACATGGAACACTAAAAGCTGCAAGCCTATCTAACATGGCTACAATACCTCGTTACGAGAGAAAGATATGGTCACTATAAAGCATGAGATTATGATTCTTATAATTCAAGAGATCGTCTAAAATTACGTTTCATCTGCGCAGTTGCATGATGCTGAGTTTGAATGGAAATATGCCTTTAAATATCCCTCCCTGCTCACCACACTGAGACACAGAGGTGAGCATTTACTACGTATTAAAAGCAGTTCATTAAACAAGCTAGACTAACGGCTTGGAGTTTTGTTGGTAGCTATTAGCAATACTGTCTGTGGAACAGCTGCTTGATTTAATTGGCAAACCCTAGTTCCTTTCATTTACAGGCAGAATTAGAAGCTCTTTTCTTGCCAACAAGCTAAAGATTGCACCCATTCTAAAACAGACACTATTTAACCTGCTTTATAATTAATGCAGAAAAATCCCACCTCACAGCTTAGCCTATATACATTTAAAAATGCATTAGTTAGTTAATGCTCTACTGACATTCCTGGCTAAAAGACAAAACTCTGAAAGATTTTTTTTTTTTTTAACTTTGATTTGCTTCTCTGCTCCTCATGCTTTTGTTGTATAAAGCACACAAAAAGTAGTCAAATGCTGAAGCTGACAGGTTAAACAGGGTGAGAATCAATCACAAAGCATCAGGTAACAGAAAAGCAAATGTCGCCGGATGCAATTCTATTGAATGGTGACTGCCACACGACCTGCATTTTGTTTCGAATTTCCTACTGGTCTTTCTTCCCTGACCACCGCTTTTTGCTGGTCTTACAGTTCACTGCTCTTTACATTAGTGGGATATCTTCTCTGTGTCACTATCTAAGATATAATCTATAAAGATAGAAGGCTTGAGTCTGAATGTGTAAGCATTTAACCTCCATTTGTGATTCTGCGTGCTTAAGAGATAAAAATACCTATCTTCAGCTCTTTTATGAATATTAATTGTTGTTATCAGTGAATGATGCAAGGAATTATGCTAATTGCAAGGAATACTCCTTTAAAAATAGTGATAGAAATACTTTTCACTTTTATAAACCAATTGCTGTTCCTTTAAATATAAAAAAAAAATCTTTTATGTATAAAAACACATACACAGCAATTCACACACATATCTAAAATATAATATTTCTAGGGTTATTTCTCCTATGATTCCAACAAACAAAACATTAAGACACACAAACCTAACTGAGTTGCAGCTACTTACTTTAAGAATATAAGAAGAGAGGGACTAAGTGACCCTTCCGCAAGCACAACTATTCAGACTGCAACAGTGTAGTTTGGAGACTTTGAGCCAGATGTTGCACCTTTATGCTTGCCAGCCTATTTACTCTTATAACATTACCTCAAGTTTAAAAATACCTATATACTATATATATATATACATATACACACACACACACACATATATATATATATATACATATACACACACACACACACACATATATATATATATACACACATACATAAAAATAAAACCAGGCAACGTATTTCACTCATTCTGATCATTGTTGCCAAATTAGCATTTACCTAAGATGCACATCTCTCAACTGCAAGTTTTCTGGAGAAAACAAGCAAACAAAACTACCTCACTATTTGGAACAAGTTAGTTATATTTCCAGGTGATTGCTGAACTAGTTTAGGGAAGTATTACTTCAACTTCAAGGCAGAACTGCACACAATTTAGAGCCAATTTATGTATAATGAACAAATAACTCATAAATGAAAAATTCAGAATACTTTTGTTATTGTAATACCTTTGAAGTGCTGCATGGTTATTTACTAGATGTCAGAGACAGTCATTTGGTGCCATATTTGCACACCTCTGTAGTGGTCAAGTGCCCTTGCCAACCACTAGAACAACCCTAATATCTGCATAGAATAATCCTCCCCACTATGAAAAATTCCTCATGCTAAAAGCATTCATATTAAAACTGTATTTTGCACCTAAGTTTAACTTCTAAGGCTCAGTACATTATAAACATCCTTTTAAAATTAGATTTAACTTCAGGTCTTCAGTGTCCCTAATTCTTACTCATTTCCAGGATCAGTGTTTAGATCTCGTTCTTATTAGTCACAAGCTCCAGCTAGGATGCTACCCAATGGTTCTAGGATGATGGGAATACATAAAGAATTTTCACATTTAAAAGTCGAAAATGAAATGCAATATTTTCTTTTGAACAGAACTTACCATGTAATTGAAGAAGCAGATTTTATCTGTGGTTTCTGCTAACTTTTGTACAGTCCCCAGTCTCCTGTCTGACAGAACAGACAGTTAAAACTCCCTGCAGAGATGGCTACAATCTGAATATGTCAAAAAGACGACCAGGGACCATTTAAACGTTGCATTTTCTTTTAAAACAGCATTACACTCAGGCGTACGTAGAGGTAGCTATCTGTTACTCCTTCTAACATCACTACCGGCCTCAAACTCACATGTATCAAGAACACTGCTGTCTCCCCTGAGGGCTACTACATATTTCAAAATCTCCAAAACAAGACCTAGGTCAGGAAAACAATATTTATTTTAACAAAAAAAAAAAAAACAGCAGACATCAAAAGGCTTTTTTTTTCCCCTCTAACATTTTTAGACTACTTAGGAGATGGGCTGTATCTATAAATGCTTTGTTGGCATCATAATTATTACCATTAAATTTTATTTTCTTTTAATGGTATTCTGTGAAGCCATGTCTCTTTCAAAGGGAGTTTTCGGATCTCGTATACTTGAGCAAACAATTCTTATGCTTAATGCAGACGGTTTTGAGATAGCATTTAGGTTACAATTATTGATCCAATAGATTCTAAATCAAGTATTATTATTAAAAAAATAAAGCTTCAAAATAAGAAAAAATAAGAGATTCCAGTGTCACCGAGTTGATGGACTACACAGCAATTGCACCTTGCACTATACTCTGACATACAGTTCTAACTGAAAGCCTGGAGGCATCTATGAAAAATTACAAGGGTTTTTGTTTAAACTATAATTCTACTGGACAGCTAGGTCAGAGAGTGCACTTCAAAAACAGATTTAAAGAGTAGGAAAATAATAAAAGAATTCAAATGCACTTAGAAAGACATGAAATGTAAAGGCCTTTATTTCTTTCTGATACAAGCAACCTTAGTATATATGGAGGGACACAAGAATTGTCTAATTATATAGAAAAAGGGAAGAAATGGTTTTGCCTTACTATCCCAATCTCTGCTGTGTCACAGATTGTTGCTTACAACATTACCGTGAAAGAGCAAAAGAAAAAAACACATCTATGTGTCATGTGTTTCACTCTAGTCACAGTAGTTTTGTATTGTTTTTAATGAAATTGAGATTTATTCTAGATATCCTATAGATATGTTTTCCACTCTACACTTTGCTCTAACAGTTCTATAAATAAAATCAGATCTTTAAGTAGCTTCCTTTCATCTACTTTGATTTAATCTACTTTCATATATTCACATACCATATGGTTTCATCTATGCCATTCATCTCAAGTCTGATCTTAGTCCCCTCCTCAGAACCTCAGGCATCTTTGAAGTCAGGGGAGGACTGCACCCCAGCATTCACAGCTGTGGTCAGATTAAAATATGAGGGAATATAGGAAAGTCACATTAAAATTAATAACCTTAAAGAGAGAGAGAGGAGAACAGAAACTCAGGCAGTACAGAAAAGACCAATAGAGCTTATAGTTCCTCAAGCTTGCATGGAGGGAAGAAGTGATTGGAAGTATCTGGAATTAAAAATACAATTCAATCATAAT
This sequence comes from Crypturellus undulatus, assembly GCA_013389825.1. Classification (NCBI taxonomy): domain Eukaryota; kingdom Metazoa; phylum Chordata; class Aves; order Tinamiformes; family Tinamidae; genus Crypturellus; species Crypturellus undulatus. The sequence continues at coordinate 402,381 of VWPW01026092.1, forward strand.
TTAGTTTCCTACCAGCAAATACTGTAGAACACCCCAACAAAATACATGCCACATCCTCCTGTGGCCAATCTTCATAAAACTTCTACTGCTTATAATTTCTCTTTGCTCAAGCAAACCAGGTCTCAAATGTTAATTTAAGGATTCCAGTCCCTCTTAGCAATAGCTTAGTGGGTCTCCATTCTGGTCCCCCATGAAAGCTATTCTGAGTTTCTTTCAATTTACTTTTTAACCAACGTAGCAAGTTACGTGCAAAAACTGTGTTAAAAGATCATTAAGTCTGTAAAGTCAAGCATTGAAAAATGAAGAAATGCTAAAATTAACACTGCCTGTGCATTTTTAATTCCCTGTACCCCTGCGTGTATGCATTATGATACAGTTTTTAATTACTTAATTACATTTTGTGTAGGACAGACAGTGCTCCAGGGATGAATTAGGGCTGCATAGTGAATGAGGCTGTCGTCTGTGGGACTTTTGCCTAAGACGATATAGAAATTAGAGGGTGGCAACTGAATATTCATTTCATCATTCACTAGGGGCTCAGGTTTGATTCACTTTTTAGCATTCAGCCAGGTTGCGTCCCACGATGCTGGTCACTGTAGTGACATGGAGAATATGGCAATTAGCAATCCCTCACAGCATCTTAACAGCAAAGATGTAACATGAATATGAGATAAATAAATTGATTAAGACAATGACAAGTGATGCAATAGGTTGTGGATAGATGTTAAGCAATAAGAAGTGATAATCACAATCAGACCTTTACATATTCGTTTACAGTCATATGTTCTTTTCTGGGGGAAATTAAAAGTGTATTTTGTTAGCTCTCTTTTGTTCATGTGTGCCTTAAGTGTTGTGAATTTTTTTCCCTAGGGGAGAAAAAGGAAATGAGGTAAAACAAGATTTCTTAAAAAGCATATTTTGCTTTATGAGAACCAAGTCTGCACTTTGCAGAAGGGAACAGCATTAACTCAAAGGGTAAATTCCGATTACCACAACTTGTACTCTGAAATCAGAATCCTAACCTTTGCAAAGGTTCAGATGAAACATTTACCAGCTGAATTAATCTTGACGTTATGGGAGAACCTCAAAAAGTTCAAGATGTAAGAGTGTCTATGAAATTCATTTTGCAAACCTGACTGAAAATCTAGGGGCAATAGGATTGCAACACTTTCCCATTTCAAAAGCTAGTGACTATCAACATGGCATGTAGATAGGTATAGAACATATAAAACTCCACATCTAGATGGAAGCCAATGTCAAAAGAACTAATTACAATTTTCCAGACTGCTAGGAAAATTATAGTTAAAGCTGGAAATAATTTGTGTCATTTTATGAGTAAGAGCAACCTAGGACACTGCAGGGTCTCTCCGACTACTTTTGTAGCTTTTACTCCATAAGAAGAATGTGACAAATTGCTTTAGGTGATGTGACAGTGGTATCTGAACTGCTGAACACTCCCTTCTTTACTCCATTGCCATGGTGTGCACAGTAAGAAAAGGTAGTGGTGGAAGCAGTAGGAATTATTTCAAGGGCAGTGTAAAAAACCCCACAATTATTGCAGGAGTAGATGCCTTCTCATTTCCAAACTGTAGTAAAAATGCAGAAAAGAAGTTAGGTTGATACTAATATGACATTCAGATAACTGAAAAGATGTATCTAGAATAGTACATGCTGCTCTGTACTGCGTTTTTTCCTCCCATGAATAAATTGGAGCAAACAGCGAACTTCTTGGACACACTCCTTTTTCCACAACTTTCTCACATTACATATCAGTATATCTCCTAATAATTTAAAGCAGCTTTCTCTATTATAAGAATCAAAAATCTTAATCATTAGCAGCGTGTTTTTTTTAATGAAATCTCTGCTTTTTTAAAGGTTACAGTATGTCGAGAATCTAGAAAAAAAAATGAGTCATCTGAGTATTGATCTTAGAGTTTTCCATAAACCTATGGCAGAAAGTTCTTAGATAAATTAGATACTCAGAGCAAAGTTCTCCAGGGTCAATCATCTGAAATGGGGCCAAGCCTATGAAATGCAAACTTCTGTGGCAGAGCTATTATTTGGCAGAGGTTGTGAGGAGGCTAAGGATCATTTTGATTTTCTACAAAGAGAGGAAGGTTAATGGGATATATTTTGTACAATGTATGAAGTACTACACTCAGTTCAGATTTTTATAACTAAGTGGCAGTTACAGAAAAAAATGTTTGGGATAAATGTTAACATTGCTCTCATATTTAGAAAAAACAAAAACATGAATCTCCTTGGCTAATCCCCTAATGATATTTTTCTTTTCTCCTTGCATCACTTATGCAATGTTATTTTTAAATGCATTTATTATTGCATAGTATTTATTTCTCACTGATAACTCCTTCAAGAGTCTCCTCTGTCTGATTAGTAATTAAGGATTTTTATTCTCTTTATATATAGGTCCCCTTCCCCTCCAAGACAAAGGTTTAATTTGAAGGAGAAATGAATGAACTTCAAACAAAACCTAAGGAACTGAAGTCACTGCAGCTTTGTGAAATTTGTCCTGCAGACTCCTAATTAGTATAGAGCAGAACAGTTTTGCTCCTTCAAAATGACTGCTGAAATTCATGATGAAATAAAGAGTATAGGCAGTATTTCAAAAATGGTCACTCTTTCTGTGACAGAAGAATTGGAACAGCAGAAAAAGGATATGAGTAGTGACAAAAAAAATAATACACATCTCTACTGATCAGTAGGCTAGATCTGTAAACTGCAATATTAATGCACTAGATCACCCTTTAAAAACTAACAACTCTGAAGAAATGAAAAATTGGCAAAAGGCTACTATCTCAGTACATGCAACATATCTTTGTATCAAAAAAAAAGGTGTAGATTTATGTACTGCCAAACAAAAGACAAAGATAAAGTCTTAAAAACTGTATCTTTTAAAAAAATAGTGGAGATTATGTTGTTGTTATAAACAAAGCTGGAAAAAAAAAAACCTTTTTTTTTGGTTTATTGGAAACTCTAAAGATTTAAACTTTTTTTTTTCCAGTTTGAAATGCAGGCTTCAATGCAAGAACATCAAGAAATTATCATATGGAATCATTGGGAAAAAAAAATTCCTGATGTGCTTCTACCTAATCTTAATCTACTTAATCTTCTCTTTCTTCCTGCAATAAAGGCAAGTAGAGGTAAAGAATGTGAAGAAAACCCAAATCAAGAGAGTAAATTTTCATTGGAAAACAGCAGAAAGGAATGCTTAGCTTATTTTGTATTCTCTTCTCAAACCAAAGTCATATTGACACTGAGATTCAGGTTTCATGCCTATGGAATCTGCATCTTTCCTAACAGAACACCAGGTATCTCTAGTATGAATGTGACGTTCTTGTCTCCAATGAGTTCTGCAACTACTATTACATCAAGATGAAGTTTTGCTTCTTGAAATTACAGCTGCAAGCATTTCCCTGTTACAAAATATTCTCCTGATTAAGAATGAAACCTGTTGAGAGTCAATGACAAAATGACCAACAGAGGCACGTATCTGCAATTTCAGAACATGGACAAATGTAGTTCCTCTATCTGTGATACATAACACAAGTTGAACACATTGACTTTGTCATTCCTACTTCAAAATCAATACCTATATACCTATATCACCAAGGACATGTACTGGATGCTCCCCTCCTTTCCATATTAGCACTCATCAAGCTGCTTATGGCTGCAAAGATACCAATCAGCTTCCAAGAGGGAAATTCTCTGCATGCTCGTAATAGCTTCACAGGTTTAGTCTGCCAATCAATACCGACATTTTGCCGTGCATTTCCCTTGAGCCTGTCAATTTATGCCAAGACAAGGATGAAAGCTGACTGACCAAGGGAAACAGAGTGGTTTTTATTTTGTTTTTAATAAATAATGCTTTTTAGAAGCACTTTTACCTTGGTGAACGACTTCTTTAATGACCCACTAACATGAACAAAACAGTATTTTAGTTAACGTGGAAGATATTTAGCTCTTCCAGATCAAAGTCTGGAGTTTTGTACTGAAAGACCTGCTTTCTGAAGTCTATATACCTATATACCACCTTCAGAGTCTCTCTTACTGTCCATAGTTCTGGGTGCAGAATTAAAAATCATTCCCATTATTAAAAATAAACAGTAGTATTAAAAATCAAATCAGGTCACAATTTTTGTTTCTCTCTCTCTTTTTTTTTTTCTCTTTTTTAATCAAGTCTGAAGCTTCTTCTACATTAATTTAAAAAAGTTATCAATGGTCCTATTTTTTTCTATTAAAAATAGAAGCACAGAAAAGTGAAAACCAAGATGTTGCATTCCTTAAGGCATACTCAAATTATTAACTTTGCAACTGAAAAATACGAGACTTGGCAAACATGAACCATGAACTAAGTACTGAGCGCATTTTAGTAACTGGACAGCCTTATGTTGCAATAGTTTAATATTCTGACAAATCAGACAATAAATGCGTTCTGTCACTGCAGAAGCTTGTTGGCACTTACGCAGAGGGATGAGAGAGCAATCCCAAGGCACAGTGTATCATTCCCTTGTTTCTAAAAGCCAACAGCTTAACGGTCACTTCATGTGCTTAGTACTGGAAAATCAGGTTCACAGAATTTTCACATCTCGTTTTGCTGATCCAGGTTTGTTATCATCCTTTTTGTAAAACAGTAGTTTTATTGCCACAGGTTATGAACAGCAGGTCAGATAAAGACCCAACCACCACTAAAAAGAAAAGATCCTGTTTTTGCATTCACCTTTTAAAGATAAAGCCAATAAACTATAAAGAAAATATGACTATACCCAGAGAGAGTTCTTATGAAGTGAATATTTTTAAAACCCCTGTGTCATCTGTCAGCTGACAATGACCAATTGTATGCAGGCTGTGATTAGAAATAATCACCATTTTCAAAACACAAAAAAATACATTAGCAACATGGCACTAATACAGACATACTGCAGGCCTCTTCAATGTTTCTGAAAGGCAAAATTGAGTTATACTAAGAGGACAGGTATCACCTCCAGGCTCTGTTTCCTAGGAAATTTGTTTTTTTCCTTGTCTTCTAGAGACAGACAATGTATATTTTTCAATTGACTAAAAAAACAGCAGGATCTATTGTTTGTCACAGAGCACGTCCACTGAGAGAAAAAAAGCTCAAGTGAACCCATTTTTCTTTTTTACTGATGCAAAAGAATGTGTTACAAGACCATCCGCTAGCTGCATTGACTATCCAGTCAGCATCCATTTTCAAAACTACCTGTGTGGCAGCTGATATCACACTTTCATGCTGATGTCGCATGTTGAGAGTAAATAGGAGGAAGACAAGTAAGTTTGCTAAAAACATTACCCAAAATAAAGAATTTGCACTATTTGCACACCTGTAATGAACTAGAGGTACAACATTCAAAGGACTTTGTCCATAATATCACCAATATAAACAGAAGCTCTAAGTAGCATGGACTTTCAGACACAAAGTACTGTACTACCATTTGTGTTGCTCTCCTCATAGCAACTAAAGTTAACTAGAGACTACAGCTCCTACTGAGAGTGTAGAAAGTCATTTGTAAAGTTTCACCTTTATGAAATGCCATGCAACGTAGCGTCAATTTCCCATACAAAAGCTGGAGAGGAAAAAGAAAACCTTTTATATGAATGAGGGCAGTAACTATAGGAATCATATTTGAAACCTTAGTTATATGTTGAGGGATACGTAGAAAAAAAAATCCAAGCTCCTGTACTTTCATGATACCACTTTGAGGAAAGTTTTAAAACTCATTCTAGTAATTAAAATTATTATCTGCCACTGGATTTTAGAATTTAATGTCTATTATTGAATTTATATGAGAATAGTAGTCAGAATACAATGTAGGAGAGCATACTTAATGTCCTGTATGTTCCATTAATGGTATACCTTTTTACTCTTTTATTAATTAAAACACTGGTATTACAATTTGAACTGCGGATGTAATCATCTTCAAAGTCAGAAACTTCATTTCATTTTGTCTCCTTTATTCTGTGTGGTCTATTTTCTTGATTTTAAATGACATATTTGGCATTGCTTACTGAGGCATACATCCAGGTATTTTAATAATAAATTCGGTATTTTATACCCTTCAGACAAGAAGCACAAATATGCAGTGGCAGCTACACATGCAATGTTGATGTTTCCTGCTCCTTACCTAACCTGTTTCCAGGGAAGCATACAACACACAATTATTCCATGTAATTGAACACTTGCCTTTTACATGTTGCTAAAAAAAGAACCGGGACCAGAACTTCCTGCCAAAACGAAATTCTGTAAGGATTTCTTCAGCCAAACATGTCAAAGGATGTCAACATGCTCCACCTCCCCTCAACTCTTTCAAAGATTTTCCTCCCTTCACCTCTTTCACCTCTCAGCTCCATCACTGCTCCTGCAATTACCCTTGTCCTATTGCCCTGCACGACTTCATCACCGGAGCAGGGCACTGATTTCTGATGGTGAAGAGCAAGCATTTGTCTCCTCCGTGAATCCAAACACGCTCTGAACTACACATTACGACCCGTAGCACTTATGTTCCACATTCAACAACAAAATTAGTGCAACTGCACCAAGAAAAAAGCAATCAAATTCATATGATCAATAATCCATTTCTGAGATACAGAATGAATCCTGCAAATACAAGCTATCATACCAGAGAAACACAGAGGCAACATGGATTATCCATAAACGGGCAGATCTACTATCATTACCCCAGGCATGTGCCTGTTCAATCTTTCTTCTCAAATGGACGCTATTATAGCTCGCAGGATGTGCTGCAGATCACATTAGAACAGCTATGTACCATATTATTCACCAGTACATATGTACTGAGCTTTACTCTGCCTACATTCTTGAATTTCCTATATAGTCAATAGTTCTCTGACCTGCAGATAGTTTTCATGCTTAAGAGAGCATTCCCAATTTTTAAACCCTTTGTCGATGGAGGTCTTGACAAGCGCTGGGGTATATGGGAATCATTACATGCCATTAGACAGCATTGATCAGACATAATGTGACCTTTTGTTGCAATGCGAAAAAATGCAATAAAGTGAACATTTTTATTGTCCAGCTACTTTGTAAAGGATTCAGCTTCAGTCTTTCCATCCCAAATTTAATTTGCTTAAAAATATGCATAGTTAGTGTTCATCAATTAGCCTAAATTGGCACTACTGGCTCTGGGGAATACAGATACGACTTTCAAAAGGTTAAGCTATTGCATTTGACAATAGCTGATTTATAATCCCCAGTTGAAATGTACCAAATTCCTGTAATCTGTATTCTGTAGGATAAAATGACTTTGCTTTACACATTTTACCATGCCTAAAGCTGGGAATTAATATATGTTTATATGTTTAATATATGATATACCCACTGTGAAATACATACCTTTTAGTCTCTAATTTCTGATTTTCTCTTTAATGAATATCTGCAAGAACACATAAGAACCAAAAAGCTTATTCCTATCTAAACAAATTTTAGAGATTCTATGATTAAATATAATACAAAAATTGGATATGGGCTTTTGCAGCCTCTCTAAATAATATGAAAAATATGAAAAAATTAGTCATATGTTTTTATTGCTTTACCACATCATAAAGCATCAATTAAGTTTGAGAGGTGATTTTTTTAAAGCTTACTAATTTAAAGGTACTTAAAGAGATGCCAAGATAGTCAAATAATTTTTCCATCATCTTTACAGGAAAAACATTTCTCAGGCAGGACATCTTTTTCCATTGAAATACATCATGCACACCTTGACTGTGTTATTAATAGCTAATGTATTAGTAATACATTAGTAATACATTAGCTAATAATACCTCAGTGTTTTTAGAAAGTAGCAACTTTAGCTATTTTCGCTCACACTTCTCATCCATTTGCTTAGAAATACACATTTCATATGTTGAATAGCCTGCTTCAGGTCTTCTGCCTCTTTGAATGTAGCTTCTATGAAATAGATGTTAGTCTAGAAGAACATGCAGAAAAGGAATACTATCAAATAAGAAAGGAAGCTGATGGNATTAGCTAATAATACCTCAGTGTTTTTAGAAAGTAGCAACTTCTTTAGCTATTTTCTCTCACACTTCTCATCCATTTGCTTAGAAATACACATTTCATATGTTGAATAGCCTGCTTCAGGTCTTCTGCCTCTTTGAATGTAGCTTCTATGAAATAGATGTTAGTCTAGAAGAACATGCAGAAAAGGAATACTATCAAATAAGAAAGGAAGCTGATGGCACTCAGGTCTGGCTTACACCAGGAATATCCTGGCATTTGGTAGGAATATAAGAATACGGCTAAATATTTAAACAGTTATTCAGAAACTGTTATTTTCTGTTTATGTTCTTGGTGGGGTTTCTAATGTTAAGTACATAAATGCAAAAATCCACACATACAAAGTCTGAATGCAAGCCCACCCATGATGCCTACACTCACAGAAACATAAAAACTTTCAGTATAACATAGAAGTAGCAGAAATGTGCATGAATGAAAATAAAAAGACCAGTTTAGTTTAACAAAAATATAGGCAAAGAGAAACAAAACAGAAATGAGGGGGGAAAGCAGGAGAGAGTAAGCAGTGACTGTTGCTGGTCACAAAGCTTCAGAGCACAGGGGTGACTTCCTTCTCAAAGTTTGCCTCTTAAAAATACAAACAAAATAACCCTGCTGCCAATTGCATCTCCTTGACCTAGAACACTTCCAACTTTTCCTAGGCCCTAAACATCGGAAAAAAAAAAAAAAAAAAAAAAAAAGAAATTTGAAGTTGTGGAGCACAAACTTTGCTTTTTACAAATCTCTACACTTGAGTTATTACATATTTGTCTGCCCAAAATAGCCTGTGTGTGCCACGTCTCGGTACAGAGGCTAGATTTGTGCAAGGTAGCTATCTCAACAAAGTGTTTTGTTGATACATTTGCTGTCCTCTGAGAAACAGCTGTTTCAGCTCCTTTTCCTGACACATGAGCTATAGGTCAAGGGGCACTACTTGCTTTCTCACTCTAAAAGCCAGTAATGCACTGACTACATCTTCAGCGGCTGGAACGGCGGCTGCAGGAGACTGCTAATTGCCCACTGCTCTCACAGCATCGAAGCTGCAAACGGGGAGCAAGACGTGGGAAAGGAACAGATAAGCTACAGCGTGAGCCAATGACCTGGAATATTTAATCAGGAAGCATTTGAAGGAGAGAAAAACGGACAAATTGAGACAGACGGAATTTCATTCTACTGTATGCTTGAAGAGAGCACAAAAGCAAAGCAAAGATAAAATACACGCAATTGTTTGATTGGCTTTAACTTGTTGTAACTGAAGCTATAGACAGGAAACAGTATAGTCACAAAAGCAGAAAATTAAAACAAGAGTTCATGGGATTTTATCCCCACCGACAAGGCTGTTTCACTTTGACCTTGGTCAGGCCATTTTAGTTTTATAGATCCCTGAAAGAAGGCTGCTTTTAGGGCTAATGAGAATAGCTGTAGCACATTTTACAAAGCATTATGAACCTATATTGATTTTAAAACAGGAAAAAAAAACAATTCTAGGACTTGGACACTTTTTTTTTTATCATGTTATATTTTGCCTTTCACAAAGACTTTTTGCCTGTAACATTTATCTGAGATAAAGGCTTTTTTCTTTTGTTAGTATACTCTGTATTTTAAGAATTCTTCCTCCTCACTCCCAGTACTGCATCAAGTAGCTAAACAACTAAACTAGTTCTATCAGTAAAAAAAAAAAAAAAAAAAAACACACATATTTAAAGGAAAAGTTTAAATGATTAACTACAGCTTTCTGCACTACCTGACATTAAGTCTCGTTCTGGTGATCCCACAGTAACCAAATTCCTTCGAAGTTTTTGTCTGGCTTGAAGCATAATTCTTCACCATTTTTAAAAGTATTATATGGAATACATCTCAACAGTTCCTGAATGGAGTTAAAAACCTTGCTTGCTTGCTTAACTAGCAAGAATTTCAAAATCACACACAAGCCTCATCTGGCCCATAGAGCTATAAAATATTGCCCAGGATTGCTTAAATTTATGGTTTGTCTCCTTAAAATCCCCTTTATAATAATCAGTCAGTTCTGTCAATGAAACTTTTTCTATGCAACAACATTTAGCAACAGCAGCACAATCCTTTTCATGAGCATTGTCTGTTCATATGCACTTAAAAAAGGGGTCCTTAACCACTTTCTCCTTTTTTCCACAAGTGCTCACAGAGCTTTTTATTGAGATTTTTCCATGCACCTTGGTTGCCCTGAGCTTTCCTTTGCTACGCAGCCACCACTTTGGAAAGAGAAGGCAGTATCCTTAAAACCAGGCAGATTATAATGACGATTTCCTTTGCTCATCTCCCAGAAGTGCGACTTTATTTCCTCCCTCTGCTTTATAGTAGGTTTTCCAGACCTGTGGTATTAAGGAACTTTCTCCCCTTCGCTCCCCAAAAGATCATAAAGTAAATCGTAGTAGAAGGGGAGTGAGCATGCAGGTAGGCTATAAGATCATTGCCTTCCTCACACAAGTAAATATATTATACAGGCACCTAGAGGGGCAGACTTGCAACTACCTAAAACAGCTACTTCCCCCAAATTCCTGCACAAATTCTTAAATAGATACTCATACAATCACAGCAATTTTTTAGAAATTCTTAACTTACAAGTGCAATATATCCTAAGCAGTCTAATCATGTATTTGCATTCCTCACACAATTCTGAACTAATTAGATTGCAACTAGATTAATCTCTTTCATACTTGCTAAACTCAATAATTGTTCTTGCAACAATCAATACACATTTAATTAATAGGAAAATAATTGGCTTATTAAATTAAAGTTACTTTCTCATGTTTTGCTGAGTGTTTGCATTGAATTGCCATTTTTCATCTCCTGCAGTAAGTTTAGATTTAGAGATAAGGAATCTAAAATGGTAGGCCATTTTACAGGTTTTGAAATCACAGGGACTTTTGCACATATAGGAGGCAAATATATAGCATTAGGCTAAAGTGGGAGAAATTAGGGAGAAATTTTAATTCTCAAAAGACCAATTTTTACAGATTTTGCAAAACCAGTTATTTTCACTGGCTTCTCCATCAAAGATGCTGAGCTATCAAGAGGAACTATGTATTTTTCAGTAAGGGGATGTTTCATTTGTAATTCACAGCATACTAATCACCAAATTCAGTCATGAGGTAAAAATCTCCAGAAATTTAGTTTTTACTGAATTAGTTGCCAATGAAAGCCTTCTTAATGTGAATACAACCTAATACAATGATACTATGTGATGTTTTGTAGTGGTAAACAGCAAACCAAGACCATATTATAGATCTAGTTGGATTCTGCAGAATCTTTAATATTAGCCACATGAATTGAAAACATATGTACCACATAAGCAGCAGGTGCGCTCCTATTGACACTTGCAGGGAATTCTACAGGCATAACAGCAGTCAGAAGCAGTAATGTAATGTTACTGAAAATAACTGAATTTTTTATCGGTGCATACTCACTCTTTTTTTTCCCCACGAGGGGAGCAGCTGGGCACCATCAGGAAAACATATGCAATTCATGACCTTTCTTGGACTAACTTCTGGAACTTATAGGTGTATCTTTAGTAGGTACAACCTGGATACCAGAAGGAGCTACTGTTTCTCACAGGACTGGGGTCACAATCACTGAAAATGCAAAAGAAAAATGTGTTATAAATTAAAATAGCATTAGAATTCAATATCCCAGTTTCATTAGTATCACTTCCTTTTTTCAATATTTGCATGAATTTTGAGATTAATATTGTTTTATTCTCATGTTATTATCTTGAAATTTTAAGTGTCTTAGCAGTATTCCTCAAGCTTGTGCCTTTTCAAGAAGTTTTACTTAATTAAAAGTCCTGATATTTTACTAAATAATTAATAGATAATTCCAATTTTAAAACTACTTGACACTATAAATCAATAACATACAGCTACTATGGTAGTTTGGCAGTTTATCTTCCTCCATTGCCTTTTATCAAAGGTGATATGTGCAGTCTCAGTCTCTTTCTCAGCTACTAACTGCCACTGTCAGTCTACCAAGATTTTTAGAATTTTTTTTCCTTCTTAAGAGTTATAGTCAATCTCTCACATTATTTCCTTGAATGTTAAGTAATTTCTTCGCTTTGAGTTACTATGTGATGCAAAAATTTAGACTCTTCTACTTCCCACAGCATGAAAGCAAGACATAAGCTATTTTGAAATGTACACAAAAGATAAGCACAAGAAACACAGAAATTAAGTCATTCAAAGAATGAAGTCTAGTGAAAATATATTAAAAGTTTTACTCAAGATATAAAACATTCTGCTTACTAATCTCATTCATTTTCAACAAAAGCTTTTCAAGTGAGGAGTCAATAAGGAGAGCACTTCCTTTTTTCAAAAATAAATAATTTCTGGAAATCTCTAATCCATGTGTATGTATATATGTGTATTTAATATTTATAACTTCTTGTTCTAGTTTAGGGTGAAATTAACAACTAAATATATTTTCAGGTAGATTCATCATCTAGCTCTGTCAACTCATATATTTTGAAAACTGGATTATTCCAATGTTGTTTCCTTAGAATTTCATTTCCATAGAAATGGAACTGAAGCAACCTGGTAGGGAGTCAAGTTGAATGATATGGGTGTTCAAGCTGTTTGGGATAAGTATATTGAATTAGAATTGTTTTTTTTCTCATTCAGTAGCAGCAGCTATTGTAAAAGGTAATCCTTTGATCTATTCCAAAAGCTTTCTACTAGCACACCCAAGAGTATCTTGGTATCTATAGTATCTCTATATACAAATAAAGACAACTACAGTCCTTGCCTTGGTCCATTACTTACAAAAAAAAAAAAAAAAAAAGGTAGGTCTGTGGTATTTTATTTGTTCTGCCAAATTTTAAAACTGCACTGTTTGTCACAGGCAAGTGGTATGCTTGCTGTTTCCAAGAGATGAGATTACTCGGATCAAATGACTCTTAAGAAGCACAGCCACTCCATCAAGCCACATGATCAAAAACATGAATTTCAGACCAGTGAGATTAGGATGTACTTAGCATGAGACCAAAGTTCTTATGACAGAAAAGATCAGGAGAGAGTCTGCAAAAAGGAAGAACACATTCAATAAAGGTCCCTGAGGCAAGGTCCACATTTCCAGCTGCTATGAAACGCTTTTGGTCTTGCCTCTGCTCTGGGATCCCATGCATGTGCACCACACAGTTTTCCAAATACCTCTAGCAGTATGGAGTATTTTGAACAATTTAGCTAGACAATAACTGTGTGAGTGTGTGTGTGTGAGCGTGTGTATTCTATGAATATCAGTTTCTCTGTATGCTCAGACATTTCTATGCAATTCTTAAATGACCAAAAGAATGACTTCAGAAACTCCAGTGTATCTGTGTTTTCAAATGGGAGAATTCTGTGGTTGCACCCTCCATTAAACATGGTTCAGTTTTGATAATAATGATGCATCCTTCAGTTTTACTTTTCCAAGAGACATCCTGGAAATTGAAATCAGGCTGGCAATAGGATCAATTCTTCCTGGCTGTTAGCTTTTAGCTAGCAGGAACTTGATAGTCAGGACTGGTCCATAAAGGCCAAGATAAGTGGGCCAACCATAGAGACAAAACTCATGGAAAGCTGGTTTTGCAGTTCACCCAAAACAAAGGAAGATACATTCATTCAGCATTATTCAATAGCAACAAGGATACTGACTATCTCCAAAGACAGACTCACATAGCAAAAGACTGTATAGATTATGATCAACTAGGTGTAATATTACAAAACTCACATTTAAGGAAATATCCTCAAGAATTGCAATAGCTAGTTTCCATAACCTTGTCTTTATTTAGATTCCCCTCCTTAATAACTACTTAAATAACTTTTTAAAAGTTCAGATAAATTCCTGTTCTAAAGGCAGACAATGTAAGCACAAGAAACCTACATGATCAAGGCCAGAGCTGGTCTCTCTCAGGAAAGATGTTCTAATTCAGGGACTGTGACAGAGCCATCCCTAAAAATAACGAATAACCATGACATTAAATAATATCAGTACATAAATATGTTAGATCATTCATTTCATGCTTTATTCCCAGGCCTTTTAATTAGTGTATAAGTAGCTTATACACCTTTAGTAAGTGTATAAGTATCTCATGGATCAAAAAGTAGGATGCACTTCTGTGATAAGCAAAATGGTGTTGTTTAACTTTAGATATTATTAAATGTTGTTCCTGTGTAAATTGAACATTGTGGTAAAGGCAGAGATTGGATTGTTTTCTGGTGAGTAGTTCTTATTAACTTAAGTATTGATTTTACACCAACTCAGGATATGACCAAATGCTTTTAAAATAATGCATTGCAGTTTAACCGTCAAAATGTATTATTTTAAACATAGTAACATTTCATTTGGAACAGATGGACAAAGCTTTTTTTTTTTTTCTTTTATGTGGAACAAAAGAAAAACTTCAATTAAAATGTTCAGAATTGCAGGCACCAAGTAAGGGAGGCTTAAAGCTATTTAGTCTAGTTTTATCTCAGAAGGCATCCATTCTCCAGCAGCTCAGTTCTCACTGGTATTTCAGAGACAAATTGTTCCGGCTCAGTTTCGATGGAACAGCACCTTTCTAATTCATATGGGCACAGCGATTATTTCCTCCTTCTAGCTAACGATTTTAAAATGAATAACCCAATTACCCAGCATTACAGTGCAACTTGGTCTGTGGGCTACCTAGCATTCAACATGAAAACAAACAGACAAAAAAGTACACAATAAAAAACTGTGAGGGGCCACAGGCACGAGTCTGCAGACAAGCACAGATTAAAATCAAAACAGAAGCTAAACTTTTGCCTTTCTTTACCTCAGGAGATAGGAGAAACAAATGATGTGAGTCTTGGAGATCTTTTCATCTAGTTACTTTGATAGTTACTTTACAGGTAGTCAAAAACCTTCAAAAATCCAATTTGTGACAATATTTGCATGGGTATAAGTGTCTATAGCAAGTCTGTCATGTTAGGGGAACAAGAAAGTAGCTAAAATAAGAACTAAGATCTTTAAGTATTCTAAAAAGAAGGATAAATACTGCCTAGAAAGACTGCCAAATTGATACTTCCTGGTGATAAGAAATAGAAAACCAAATGTTCCTCCCCAAAATATGCAGCTGCAAATCCACACTATTTCTCCATTTCAGCAAGGGGAAAACAAGAGGAGAGGGGCTGTAAGGGATGGTAGTTTGTATATGTACTACCTAATGCTAGCTACCATGGCAATAACCACTCAGCAGGGCTTATCATCATTTTGCTCAGTGCTGTGCTAATACAGCCAAATAGGATTATTTTGGTTCAGCAGCCAGCTCATGTCACTCTGCAGTACACTGTATAGACCTACTCTTGGCTCCCCAAAGTCCAATTAAATCACCCAAGGTCCTACAGAAGGACATGGAAGTTGAAATGGGAATGGTCTTATTAAGTACTCTACTACCACACACAAACAGGTTATTTTCAAAGTATGATTTTCTCTTTTTCCCCTTCAAGGACTATCTTTAAAAAGCTGGACAGAGCAAAGAGGCAGAATGGGCTGTGACAATATTAGAGTGCTTTCACGGTGTTAACAGGATCTTTAGAAAAAGGAAGTTAAATTACTTCCCATCTTTACTATCAAGGAAATATCTGCTAACAGGTGAGATTCATCAAAAAAAAAAAAACTGAGACTTTTGATTTGTTGACATTTTATCAAATTACAGTCCCAAGTCTATTCATTAAAATATCACAGTGCAAAAAAAAAGCTCTCATGGGAATAGCCACATTTCATTATTTATGAAAAAACAGCACTTTACAAATATTGGATTGCAGTGATACATCCCCATATGTCAAGGTTTTTATCCATCTGAATAGTTACTAATTATTAGTAGAATTAGTTGTGATCTATTTTGATTCTAACAAGAAACAAGGCAATTAATGCTCCCTCCTCCCCAGTTCCAGTGGGACTGATTTGCCACAAGGGCTGCAATTTTCAGCTCTAAATCGTAGTATCCACTGCAAGGACAGGATTTCATCAACAGGGAGTGATGAGGCCTGTTCTAGTTACAACCTTAGTTTCCAAGTTGGTTTCCTCTCCTGTCTCCCAAATATTCACCAGGGTCAGTAATGAAGCAACACTTCTAAGGACTGTCATTTGGTTTCTGCAGGCTGTCTTTGCCCAGTAGTACACAGGTTGGGATTTTCTACCAAGATGAATGAAATGAATGAAATCCATGAATATGAAAAATAATTGCTTGAATTCTCACCGTTCCTGAAGAATAGAGGCAGGAATCTGCAGGGACCAAGATTTTAAACATAAAATTCGCAGATGCCTCACTACAGTGTCAAAGGGTCTCAGAAACTGTCCTGTGCCCTCTCACCCCGCCCCTGCTGAGTCCCCTTTTAGGGGACAGATGGACAACTAGAGCAGCATCTACCCTGGAATTCACTNAGTGTCAAAAGGTCTCAGAAACAGTCCTGCCCAAACACTGTGCCCTCTCACCCCACCCCTGCTGAGTCCCCTTTTAGGGGACAGATGGACAACTAGAGCAGCATCTACCCTGGAATTCACTTCTGTGAGCAAGGAGCAAAGCAGCTTGACTTCCAAACCAATATAGACTAAGCCCAAGCATCTCTAAGCTGGAACCTGAATTGCAAGGTGCAATGGATATACTCTTAGGTCTCCCCAGAAGCAGTACATACTAGGCTCCAGAGTCGTGCTGCAGTAGTAGGAGGATACCTAGTGGTGTGAGTCCTGTTCTCTCTACAAAATAGCTGAAAACTACTTTTCATTCATCATTTTAATAATATATACATACATCATTCTGCACATCAATATCAAAGTGCATACTGATCACTACAGAAATAAAATGTTTAATGAAAGTAAATAAGGCACATACTACAGATAAAACAAAAACGTGCAAAGTAATATTTCTCATTTTCTGATTTTCCTCTGCCTCCAGGGCTGCAGTAATTGATCCAGCCAGAACTATTCAGGTAACCACAAACAGTTTCTCAACTCACACTTTAGTGCCAGAGTCTTTATCAAGTGTATAGTAATTTGCTCTGACTCTATGAGTATTTGCTGCCCAGTTCTAAGACTAAGAAGCTTTTAGTAGTTGGAGAAAACTCAGAACTTCACAGTCCAATACTCAGCTTCCCCTAACATCTTCCCACCAACTGAAGGGAAAGCAAAATCACCTTTGCATTTTTTAATAGCATTACTAATCGATTCCTCTGCAGATAATGGCAGAAAATGAATTTTCTTTCCTCTTTTCCATTTTCATCCTTTGCAATTAAAGCATGTGCTTTTTATCTAGTTCCAAACTGCTTCCCAACTGTTAGGAAATTCAGGGAACATTTCCAAATTCTGCTCAGCTTCCTTAATTAAAATTGTTAAACCAAGATGAGCGTCCCTATGGGAAACAGACGTGCCTTTATTCAAGGTTAACATTCTCTTAACCTCTCTCTGAGTCAGTCATGTTGGCCTCCACAATCTGAGTGAGGTCTTACTAGCATTGATGGATTACTCCAGCAAAATCCCTGCTAGTTAAAAGCATCTGAAAGACACCCAAGGGGAGGAACAGCATTAAAATAGAGATTTATTTATTTATTGTCAAGCAGGGACTGATTCAGAAAGAAGTAAATCAAAGACATTTTGGAGATTCTTAGAAAAAAGGAAAAGACAATCAAATGATAAATCTTCCACGGCATTTGAAAAAAACGTTACTTTGAAGCAAAAAAAAAAATCAAAAAAGATTACTTAAAGACAATCATCACTTCAGAAAGCTTGCAAAAGAATAAAAAAAGGGTAAGACTCACAGGAATCTAACGGGCATATTCTAGATAGAGCATATTTAGGCTCTATTCAAGAAACTGCTTAAGTACACATGCTTTACTTAAATCAGTGATTATGTACTTGTGATGAAGATCACAATCTAACATGGATCAGTGTTACTTTAGAATGAAAAACTAAATCAAAATAATGCTAGCCTATTTGCTAACAGATACAATAATTACCATAGTCGTTACACCTTTTAATGAAAATGCTGATAACTTGACACAGTCTGAATTTTAATAGCATGCTCTTGGAGAACTATTATAACTGTAACATTATTGAGATACTGCAACAAAATATAGCATAATTGGTGGGTTTCGACCAGCCAACCTTGTACTCCGTAGGAAGGATTTAGTATGCCGCATCAGCTCCCTGTGAAGTCATTGATGTCTTGCCATTGATTTCGGTAGAAGATGAAATGGATCCATCTATGATAGCTTTGACCTTTTATAAGGTTGGGAGCTAGTATTGCACTAGAATAATCCACAGTCAAAGACCATCTATAAATCACCTTTTTCTAAATGCACTCATCTACTAGAAGGTAACACTCTTGCATGAAAATGCAAATATGAAAACCTTTTCCCCTCAGAGTTAATAATAAGAATTCTCTCCTACAATAGAACTGGAAAAACTTAAGACAGAAATCAAAGTCACCACTCTCTTACAGTTTACAAAGACACTGAGAGCTGCATGCTAAGTGTCCAGCAGGATCTGTCGACAGACCATATGACTAAACATCCTACACCCTGCCTGCAGTTCACTGAGCAGGTCAGCGGATGGCTCAGGGATCGAGCTGGGATTCTGTAACAAACCAGTTTACCAGCTCTGACACAGTTTCTGTGGATAGCACTGTTAAGCCTCAGACTAGGCATAACAACAATTTCAAAACATTAGCGTTGCAGATGGAGAGCACAGTTTTCAGTTCTATACATACATAAAAACTTCTTTAGGTGTTGAGGGCTGATCTTTAGAGAAGTATATAACGTTTCACTTGATCTGAGCATGTGCTCCCATGCCCAAAAAATGGAAAGTCAAAAGGAGGAAGAAAGGTAAGGAGACAACAGAAAGGTGTTTGAAGATGAAACAGAGACCAGGAGCCCTGTTAGAGGAGCACGTCCTCACAGAAGATGAAAATAAGCCTCAGGAAGGAACCAAAAAGATAACATGGAGTGAACTGCAATCCAAAAGGCTTTGAGAGACTGTATCTGAATCAACCTGAAACTTCAGGTCCATCTGACAAATCAGCATTGCTGTAGTGAGCTTTGCTTACAACCATTTTTGTTTTTCTAGCACTGTAAATTGTCTGTATAAGAGGCTACCTTATTCTACTTTGTTCAAGAAATAGTCCTAGCTTTTCTGAATCTTTGTGGTCATTCTTTAAGCAGACTTTAAGCAGCTGTTATTATTTGTGGTCATCTAGACCAAGAAAAGCAACCTGATGAATATAATATACAATTCAACTTACATTGTTCATTCCTTACATCAATATTTTCTGCATCCTCTTGCAAAGTCTTACACCTTTTTCCCTCTAAATTGCACATTCACCTTAACTGCTTTTGGGGTAAAGTAATCTCAAACCAGAGTTTCAGAGATCCACACAGATTTATTTATTAGTGGATTCTGATAGGTTGGATGACATTTTCCAACAGGTAAAATACTTTTAATGTACAATTTAAATACTTTTGATATATGATGACCAAAGGAGTTATAGTGAATTGAAAAGAACTAAGTGAACACCACAGTTCCTTTATAGATGCTATGAATGCCAATGCCCCATACACTTGAGGGGGCTCTCAGATGCCACAACAATCTTGTCATAGTGACAGGAAAATTCTGTTGAGACCTGGCATTACAGTGTCACGATGAAATGAAACAACGTCTGTGACAGTCTACAGAGACCTGCTCTTGCTATATAAGATTACTGCAACAGAATTACTGCAGTATACTTCTATGGGAACTATTCAAGCCAACAGTATATACCGCTGTTAGTCTCAGCACTTTAGCACCAAAACTAGTTTAAAACAACAGAGACATGCAAACATACAGAACAAGATATTTCTACCTCTGCTTACCATATAATTACCATAAATGCTTAAACTACTTTCTGTTCTTTCATATATAAGGACAACAATCCGTCTTGTGGAGATACACTGAAGAATATTATGTACTTACCAGAAAATATATGTATATTTTTAATCCAATGTGAAGTAATGATAGGAAAATTCCTATTTTTTTTTTTTGTGGTGCCCTTGAGTTCAGTATCAAAACCTAAGGGAGAGAAGTAGAGCATATCACAGTGGAACAAATATTTTGAAGCTTGTTTTCTTTCTTTAACTCCCAAGTATAGGTTTATGCTTACATACACATGCTTATTTTAAAAGATCATTCCTGTCAATGATGGTAGTTGCCACAGAAGATAGCTCTTCTACATAGACATTCAACAGACACATTTTGATCTAAATTTCTACATTTGCAAACAGGATTTTTATATCCTCATATCTTAGCACTTCCCCTTACACTTCCATCAGTGTCAGTGAAATTAAAGAAAGAAGAGTAAGGCTGTTCTTTGAGAGTTCAACTTTTTCAAAAACTTTTCTCTTTCCGAGCCCTGATTTCAGCTGACATTAATGTCATGGCAAATGTCACGTGAGCTAATGCAACAACAGGCCCTTCTCCAGCAATCAGACTCCCGAGCTCGTTACTTCTCAGCCCCGAGGCGTGTGTCTATCAGGGACTGCTGCAGCTGACAGGGAGCGCTCTGATACAGTCCCAAGGCAAATCAGTCAGTCAGGTGAGATTTTGCGCAGAGCAGCACTAGTCAGCCTGGAAGAAGTGCTAGCAAAGATTTGTTTTCTTTTGCCTCGTGTTGTTTTTTCACTGTGTCAAGCTAATGATACACGATACAACGAACCACTACTTTGTCATGAAGCAAATTAACGTCACAGTAAGTTTAAAACAAGAAGATGGGAGTAATGTTCTTTTGTTAGAAAATTGTGTATCAAATCCTAAAATCACCTTATTGTCAATAAATTTAAATAAAAATAAGATCTAAAACAGATGCAATTGACAAATATATTTGTAAGTAGAGTCGCACAGGAACTGTAAACAGAATATTCATGTGAAATTCATCCACACGCTACAGGACTAGTGCTGTTCTTTTCTCAGCTTCTCCTATAAATTCACAGTGGTGTCTCAGTAGTAAGCCAGCTCTGAACACAAGAATGGGTCATTAAAGCAAATGCTGTACGCTCTAACAGCTTGAAAATTCTACTAACATTTACTACTAAAATAGTAAATGTTAGCAAAAAAGGATAGATGGAAATCAGTTGGGATTTGGCAGTTCAAAAATCTAATTCTACAGTAGGTATCTAAAACAGCTAGTAGTTATTTGCAAAGCTCTAAGGGGAGAGACTTTATCTCTTATGTATTTAAGAAAGAATTTAAAAGGAAGTTTTGACAAGGAACTTATAAAATATTTTGAAATGCTGTAACATAGGATGTTGCAGGAAAAAAATTGTATCACCACAACATGACATGGTGAAAAAACAAATGACCAAAACAGCTGAAAGAACAAATGTGTTTACCCCTCAAAATTATCACACTTAGCAAGCAGTTCACTTTATTTTGTTAGCCTTTTCTTCAAGTCAGCTACACTGAAAGGTGGCATCATTCTCTGGCATACCATAACTGTACTTGGCTTGAAAATGAGATACTCAGAAAAAGCCTGGGAACAAGAAAAAAAATATAGCTTTATGTCCCCTTATGTCTTAAGGGGCAGAAAACAAAAATTATCCTTCCTCCATTATCCTAAGGATAAGCAAGGCAATAGGCCTCAACAAGAGTCCCAGAATTAGTTGTCAGCTGCAAAGAAGAAATCTTGACCTCCCCTGAATAAATTGCTGGTAGTTCTCAGGTGAATGCACAGTTAGACTTCACAGTTGCTGCATTCTCTTGCATTTTTTTCTTTCTTTCTTCATCTGTGACCAGGACAAAAGGATTATTTGAAAAGCAAAGTATGAGCAGCTTTTCTTTTGCTTACATTCACAACAACATAACCTAAAAGGAGCATGTAAACAGTAAAACTGCAAAGCGCTTCCACCTTGGAGAGAAAAAAAAGATTCATTAGAAAGACAATACAGAATCATTAAGATCCAACTACTTTCCATGAGATGACAGTTTTCAACCCTCTATCTAGTCCATAGCTCTTAGACCCACAGAACCATGTATCTACTGGTAAATGATCTGGGTCTCAAAGTCGTGATCAGTGTTGTTAAACTAGGCTTGCTGGCCGAATACATACATTATATACTTATATCCAAATACTTTACAGTTAGACCCTAGGACATCTAAAATTTTAAGTTTCTAATAATCCTTAAATTTTTTAATCAGGAAAGTTAGATCTGGGACTCCCTAGAATGCTTTTTTGATGCATTTTTTTTAAATGCAATTTAGTTGCCTTAACAGCCCAGTCTACCCTTTGATACCAGCAAATCAAATGTTCTGAAGATTTATTTGCCTTAGCATGCAATTCCTTATGTTTTTTGGCCTTGTTTTGAGCTTAATCTAAGTTTTTATTATTTATTTTTCTATAACTGCTAACCTTCCAATTCTACTTTTATAACATAAAAGTTGGTATGGAAATAGACTCTCCTGAGGTAAATTTTAATCTCAAAATGTTATGCTTTGCTATTTCTGTGTCTATTTATGTTTCCATTTTTATCATCTGCAGCATTAGGAATCAATTTTGAAAATCTATGGGTATTTTTTCTTTTTCATTCATAAGTCTAATATGCAAGCCAACAGGCTCATACTGGGGGAATCATCATCCTGCTACATTTATTGGATGCATATATGTGACACTAGATATAACAAGCAGATACATATTTCCTGTTTCCTTGTACATCAAATGACAGTGGTATTTCATGTGATGCTCAAAAAAACACCTTTATTTGAGCTGTTGTCATCTTTTACTCTCATAAAACACATTTCCTTTAGATGTCTTATTATTGCTGGGCCTTTTTTTCCAACGGCAGTTTCTTAATCTTACAGAGTTTAAATCTGAATAAAGAACTGTTTTCTTCAGTTGCAATATACGCTGGAGCACACTAAAGAGCCCTTCGATACATCGAACTGTCTCATCCAGAGTCTAAAATGAATGACTCTAAAAACAGGAAGACCATGGGAATTACTTCTATCAAACTCAGAATTATCATTACTAGTCAAAGTTTACAAAGTTTACAGGGTTTAATCCCTATAAAGCACAGGTATTAATGGTTACAGTGAAATTAGTTGGAATGAGAAAAAGCCTTCTGAATATTACCAGTTTATAGGACCAATGACCTCAAGACCAGACCATTTTCTGGGCATTAGCGCCACAGAGCCACATCTAATTAAATTAAAACAAGCTCAGCCAATTAACTGTGATTTATAGTGTTTAATGTATCCATTTGGCATACTTGTGTTTTACATATCACTAAATTTCAGCAATCTTTTCCAATTTCCCCGGCATATACATTCTTTTAATATTAACAGAACAGAATCTCAATGGCCCAACAATCACGTACCTTTTAAAACCACAGTTCAAAGGAAGAGAATTTAAAGATCAGTGTGGTGAATTTAACTTAATTGAATACAACAGAAAGTCATTTCTTCTTTTTAAAACTGGTTGTAGTGTATATGTCTGTTTGACTTTGGGATCAGAGCCAGCAGATCATCTATACATACCTGCTCACTGAGCATTAAGATAGGCCAGATTTTTGTTCCAAAAAATAACTCATTGTATTTCAACTTGTAAGCAGGAATAATCAGATTTTTTTGCATGTGGAATATTAGCAAGTTTATTTACTTTTATCTGAAAAAGAAAGGATTGCTTCACCCTTAAATAAAAATAAGCTCCCAGACTGATCTTTTCCAGTTAGTATTTTGAGCTTTAAGACTTGATAAGTATGCTTATCCTTAAAGACAGACAGATACTAAAGGTGGGTAAGAATATATAACAGGTTATCAAGGTAATAAAATGTGGTAGTAGTAAAGAATTTCCCTACAGATCACTCTGAAAACATCTTCTATCACTCATTCTAATTACAAGATTTGAACACCAATAGAACAATAGATATTTAAACCGTCATCTCTTCTTCTCCATAAATTCCTGAGCTGTTTGGACTTTTTTCGAGATTTTTTTTTTAATCAGAAAGTGGGATCTGTGGAGAAAGCTCTTGTGGGAAAGCTCTACTAGTTCCATGAATTTTTAATGACAAAAAATTTGCTGGGTCCAGGGAAGAAATTTTATGGTAAAAATCCTGACAGTAGCATACAGTGTGATCCCTGGAAGCAGAGTAGATGTTCCAGTTCTTACCTTGAACTGCGTCAATATTCAATGTTCAGTTAGTGTCTCAGGTGGTCTTGGAGGAGATTTATACAAATAGCTCAATATTCACCAGACCAGAAAGGGATAAAGGTTGAGTTCATAAATCTATCAGTTAGGTTATTCACTTAAGCTGTGGAAGAAGCAATCCCTTTTTCTGGACCACCTACAGTTAGGCAGACTACAGAATTATTATTCTACTCTTCCATAACATAGGTAGACTGCCCTGACTATCAGGAAAATGATCTGAAATGTGTCTGTCATTTTTCTAAATAATTTCAGCATGGAACAATTTTGTATGTTCTAAATAGAAAACATTTTGTGGAATGGAAAAAAATCAAATCCCTTACAAATTTGACTTTTTTTTCCCCCCTTCATTTACATTTTTAAATTTATGAGTAGTGAGCAGAGTCACACTGTCAAAAAGAGAGTCCTCAGCTCTAAGCATAAGACTAAAGAGCAGGAGATTCATTATATATATATATATTTCTAGATAGTATATTGGGTAGCAAAACAACAGTACTTAAAAATCCATACAGAAAACAACAAAGTAAGATGGAAAAAGTGGTTTCCTGATAGAATGAATCTGTGCTAAAATCATAAGAGTTTCATTTTTACTGATTGTTTACTGCTTTTATGCAGGATTATTAAGGTGACAATTCAACAGAGCTACTCTACTCAGAACTGCTGACATTAAGAAAAAGTCTCCAAAAGTATAATCAGAGCACTCATGAGTCAAGTCTCTAATGAAAAAAAAATACTAAACTACATAGTCTAGTGAAACTCAGAAAAAAACAGATCACACATAGAAAGGAGAGGAAAAAAAGGAAATTATGTATATGGAAGTGAGAACAGCGACCTCATGATGTGCAATTTTAAATACCAACGAGTATGCATTCTTAGACAGGTCTTGCATTATATTCCAAAATCAAATGTAATAAATCTATTTTTGTATGCCTACAAAACTTACAGTCTACATTTTTGGTATTTATATTTTTTACTTACAGTATTTTTAATATAAATGAAATACATAAAGCAAGGTTTTTATTTTGCTCTTCTGGATTTGAGACATGCATAGACCACATATGAGGCCACACATGTGAATACTTCAAGAGGAACAAGACTTGATACTTGTTAGATCATTAAAAACAAAACAAAACACAAAACAAAAAAAAACCAGCAAGACAATTCCTTCTTAATCATTCTATTTTCATTGCTGTCTTTAGGGTTATTTCTCTATATTTCCTCTTGGTAACCACTACTTTAGAATGAATATCTAATTTACTAATTTTTACAAAGATACAAGTTGTTTATTGACCAAAAGGAGTCACACCCTGTCTAAGCAAGCTTGGAGTCACATTCTATTAATGCCAGGGTGTGTGTTTGGGAGAGAATAAGTAAAAACAAACAAACCAAAAAAAATCACCAAATAATCAAACAAAAAACACAACACACAACACAAAACAAACAATGCTACTGTGAAAAGAATTGAACTTATGGGATTTTCAGCATGTTTCCATATATCAGTAATTTTAAGTACATCATTAGTAAATCAGAGACTGTCATGCTAAGTTACAAGGCACAAAGATTTCTTATTCTGTTTTTATACAATTATTCTTCAGTTATTAGAACTATGAAGGAATGAACGTCAGATAAGAAATGCATGTGTGATTTTTGTCTCTACACTAGCTGTATCGATAGCAGTTAAAGAAAGCCAGTGGAAGAGGAAAGAAAGAGGAGATTATTGCTTTGTAAGGTGGAATTTCACAAATTGCCATTCTTTATACCTATGACCTGATCCTGCTTTTAATATTAAAATACTGTAAGAATATCTCCAATAGCTTTTGGCTTTCTAGTTCTTAGGGTAGATATTCTTTGTGCTTCGGCAGACAATGCTGATTTGCCAGATCGCATAGGATGGCATAGTTAGATGTGTAACACACACAGCTAACTATAGAAATCTAACTTCAGACACTCGGTTCGGACAACAGTAGACAGTTGTTCTAAAGGCCCTTGAAAGCAACAGAACAGAAGTTATTGAGCTTAACTGACTGCAACTTAATGGCTCTCTGGACATTAAATATGCAAGAGGTCATACTGCATGAGCTAATGGTTTCTCAGGACTTCAAGTACATAAAATATATGAAACACCCTGAAATGACAAGAGCTGAGCTGTTACGTATTTACTTCTGCATTTAAAAGATCCCGGAGGTATTAAGATGTATCATGTTTCCTGGAATAAGCCTACATGACACTGAAGGAACTTAAATGAGCCCTCAACATCCTGCAGATTTTTGCAGACCATTTTAAGAGAAAAGTGTCAAGGAAATCTGTTCTCTGTTATCCTGAGGAAAGTATGCATAGATTTATGGCATTAAACTTATGAGAAATAATGGCATGGTAGCAAATCAATGACATGCTTGTTCAAGATGCTGACGATTGGCTAACGTCCCCAAAATCTCTTCAGCTGGTGTAGAGCATAAAGTTAATATGCAGTTGTTAGGCAAACAGTTACTTAAAACCAAGACTTTCTTAAAGAATTAGCTCAATTCAAGGATATTCTGCTCTCATTTAGATACCAAGGAGTATCATGTATTTGAGTCCAGCTGTAGATCTTGTAAGAAATTCCCATGCAGAGCATTATTCCACTTGAAAAGACCAGATTATTAAAATTAAGACATGAAAAATAAATAAATAATAATAAAAAAAACAGGTATCTATCAACCCCAAAGCTGTGTGCTGGCTATACAGACTTTTGAAGTACTCTAGAGAAAGTGGAGGAATAAGATAGGAGGTTGCAAATAAATATATAAAACACATACACTTACAAAAGCATTAGGTTTTCTCACCAGAGAAAAGAGAAAAAGAAAGGAAGGATGAGACAAACTCATGAATAAGATTCTGAAGTCAGATCATTCAAACAGTATGGACACATAAAATTAAGGTCCTGTTCCAAATCAAACAAAGTTCTAACTTCTAAAAGCATTTAAAAAAAAGCATACCTTAAGCATACTTTAAATGCTATTTGATATAACTTTGATATATCAAGTGTATATGAAAAACCTAACCTCAATAACACATCGTAACTTAAATCAGACAAAAAGACTCTCTTCTTCACGTGTGCAAGTGTGAATTCAGAAAATTCAGTAAAATTACCTTGTTTTATTTACAACTTGTGCATGCCCAATACCTGAAAAGGAACAGACAAAAAGAAAAAAAAAGTTTTTTTCAAATTCTGCATGGTTCAGTATTTTTAACAGTACTGCTCCAGTTGTTTAAACAACTTAACCTTGATTGCATACACTGTAATATTTAATCCCAAATTATGTCTACTTTACAAATGAACCAAAGTTAATACGTTTAGTGTTTCACATAAGCCAAAGCAGTGTCAGATCAATTTTGTCCATCCTGACTTCTGCCTTTGACTGCAGGATTGTTACAAACTGCCTTAAGGCATACCTTTCCTTTTAATAACATGCAGGAACCACAAACCTTCAAGTGTAGTTATTGTTCAGTTTTATGTAGCAGAAGAGAAGTAGCATGTTGTCAGACATTAAAACATGCATAAATCATAACAATCCTTAAAAAATGCTGTGCACCAACAAAGTTTACCATTTTAGGGTGAGTTCTGTGAGACAGAGCAACAGCTAAATGTCAGAGACCCAACTGACCCAACATGCATACAAAACAAAAAAATAACAAAGGAAATCAAGGTAGATATAATGTGATTTATGACAATATGCAACTCCCAGCGTATCTTATACCAGAAGCAGCAAATTGAGGAGGAAGTTTGCTGTGGACCGGGTAACAAAAGCAGTAGTATATCTGCTGATATGATAAATCAATTAAAACAATTTAGCTTTGCAGGCAGGGACCTCTTCATAGGTATTTGAACAGGCTATTTCCTTATGCTGACATAGGCAATTCTTATCTAGAACAGAGATTTTGAGCATGGAGAATACAGTTCATTGCATATTATAAGCATCACAAAGCAAACATGGTATGTTATAAATACACACATATATTTTGTACAAAGCAACTTCCCAACAGTGAATAGGAGCTAAGGTAGCTTTCAGATTTATTTCAATCTTAACCAACATATGTTAGTTTCAGTAGTTACACTTTTTTTTTAATGTGGGCAGTCAGTTTCTCATACCTTGTTCATAATCAGCATATGGAAATAATTCAAGTGTTTTATCTCTACTTCTTCTGTGTTTCAAGTTAATAGCAGGACACTGTGCAGTAGTTAAGACTACCTGTGAAGTAGTCATAAACATTTGACATATTTATGACAGTGGGGCTTATAACAAATATTTTTTAGACTTTGCTTTAATGTATACACTTGTTTTAAGGCATGAATTACATATAAATGTTTCTTATAACAAAAAATGCAGCTTCCAAAAAATACAGCTGATAGGGTGGGAAGAAAGTTTCATGAAATTAAGGCATTAGAACACAACACACCTCTGGTTCACTTGGGGTTATTTATAGGCTTACTAACAGTAAGTTATAGAGTGAGGAAGGTCTCAATTCAATAAATTATCTACTGTTCCCTATTCTATTAACCTATCTTTAAAAAGCTTTAAGAAAGTGTATAGAAGATTAGAAAGGACCTGGATGTTACAGATGCTGTCAAGCAGAGACCTATTCCAGTGTCTGAGCAACTAAGAAAAACACTTTTGCTCTGCAAGAGTCCTCGCTTTGTGATGATGAACTTCACAAAAGGCCATTTTGGTGTGTGCACTGCCAGATTTCCCCAGCCATCTCAATCAATTAGATGATATTTCACAAACTTGTAATTTATACAAAATAATGTAAACTTTCCTTTAAGGACTTGCACAACAATTTTTTTTCCGTCAAGCTTTCAGTGGGTAAAACTCTGCCTGGTAAAACGATCATGATTTTTTTTTCTAATTTTAATGTGTTGGGTAATTGAGTATTTACAACCATATGGAGGAAAAAATTACATATGTGGTTAGACATTCATTCTCAATAAAGCTGTCAGTCTGCCTTGCAAAGGTCACATCACTGCTAGGAAATACCAAACAGCAGAAAAAGTCATTGCACACATCATTCAACTCTTCAAAATAATGAAACAAAATTGCAATATGCCCATTATACTTATAATTATTATTCATTATTATTACATGCCTTTTAGAGTCAGCGTGCTGTCATGTTGGCTTTTTTCCTATATCTTCATAGGCAAGATTTCATGGGAAAAAAAAAAAAAAATCTCTCTCTTTCAGAATTTTCATTTCCTACTTCTTACCACAGAAATCACACTCCACACATTGCAGGGAGACTTCTTTTACACTGGAAAATATCTATATAAGGAGATTAATTAATGCCAAGTCCGAAACATACATCTAACTGTTTAGCTTATAGCAATAAGTGTCACAGTAGTGGGATGACTTAGCCCATCCCAACACTTAGTTTCATTTTAGTTGTTTTCCTTGAATCAATCGCCAGCTGTTGCTCAGGAGAAAATATTATGGCCCATTTACTACCAACTTCAATCATAAATTTCACTATTTTGCACATGGTTCTTTTCAAATCAGAGGGAGCTTTACGGATGCAAGCAAGGGAAGCTATACCAAAACAAAACCCTTTCACACACCAGCTTCACTGTATTCAGTCTAGTAAAAGGCAGCTATTCCTTTTTAATCAAATAGGTATTCCCAAGTTGCACTGGTTACCTGTGTCCTTTGCTGACAAAAAGAGAATTTCCCATGCCCATACTACCTTTGCTTATTTCAATATGTACCTGTCTGAATCCCACAAACAACGCATACTTTGCTAAGCAAAGAGCTTTCTGGAAGAATTATAATAAGAACAGAGAAGTAGGCAGTCTATATACATGTGAACTCTGCAGAGGAGGAAAAAGAAAAAGATGACAGCCCAGAGCAAACAGGTAAAACAAGCCAGACATTCAATTAAACAACAATAAGAAAAATGGCAAAAAAGTTCCTCACAACTGCAACTCTTAATGTTACCAAGTAAGAACTGGACAGAGATCATCTGTCTTTTCCAACACCCCATTTTCCTCCACAGGACCAATATCCCCACCACAAATCATAACCATTCCAAACTTTCCAGGCTGGAGTAGAGATTTTCATTTTGCTGATGTGGACTCTGTTGGCCCATTAAGATCTGTACAAAAAAACCCAAAGCATTCTCTGGAAAAAAAATAGAAAACCTTTTGATACACTTCACAAAGTTAAATGCATATATCATTGCTACTAACATGCATAGGTACAAGAGAAAAAATTGCAGTGCCAATTCGCTCAATAACAGCACCAAGGGAAAAAAAATGAAATGCTGCAGTCTTCATCTTCAATACATTATTGTAATTCTAATAAGCTTGAACTTTTCCATTTAAAGAGTTGTAATTGGCTAAATTAATTACTATGATATTTAAATACCATGATATTGGGACACCAGTGATTTCTCTTTCATAGGAAGCACATGAAATTGATTTCTCTTTCATAGAAAGCTGCCTGTGATATATTTCTTG
The DNA here is from genome assembly GCA_013389825.1 of Crypturellus undulatus. Taxonomy (NCBI): domain Eukaryota; kingdom Metazoa; phylum Chordata; class Aves; order Tinamiformes; family Tinamidae; genus Crypturellus; species Crypturellus undulatus. The sequence continues at coordinate 433,110 of VWPW01026092.1, forward strand.
CACCAAATTTTAGTAAGTACGAAGCAGTATAGAACCAAAACCTTTGTCTCACAGTAACTCTGATTCAATCTTTCAAGGAATCTCAGGTTAAAATCTCAGGTCAAAAATTAAAGTAACAGTGAAATGTGCTTTTGCTTTATGCTATCTCAAGTAGCTCTGAAGTTGATCTCCAGCCAAGTTTGCTGATTAGTTAATTATTAACTTTTGAATATTTTAACCTGGGAGCTGATAAAAAATAATAGCACCTTAAATTTATAATAACTCTGCCATTTTTCCCCACTTTCTCCGTAAGTCAAGGGAACTCTTTTTAAGAGGGTTCCACTAGGGTTGAGCACCTTGTGGGCTGAAGAAATAAACAAACAAACAAAACTCAGCACACCAAGAACCCTCAAATTTCTGGCATTTTTTCTCTCACTATTACAAGTCACCCAAACTCAATGCTTTGCTAGGAAAAAAAAACAGGAACATGATAACTTGCTCACATCTAATTTCACTGACTAGAAATGCCAAGGATTCTTTGGTCTCTTATTAACAGATTCATGTTAAAGTAAGCATTTATAACATGACTTAGTCTATATGCATTATCAAATCAATGACATTAACTAATATTTCTGCACGTGCACGTGCACTTTCTAGCAGACCTTGGTCTTGTGAACTCCTACTTGCAAACTTGCTTATGTGATTTTTTGGGATGAAGTCAATGGTTACTTCATCTCTGTTCATGTTGCAAGAGCAACAGTGCATGAGTAATTTTGAAGGATATATTTTGTTTCTTAAAACTTGGATAAGGTCTTTTAAGGTCTGGACTTTTAAATGAAGTATAAGTCACCACAGTTAAAAATGTTGGCCAGTACACTACGATAGAGGACATTATAGTTTCACGGTGTAAAAAGATCAGTATAAGGAAGTTAAAATTATTACTCAATCTTTAGGTCAGTAGAGTTCTAGCAAGATGAACTCTTCAGAGTTGTCATAGGACAGAACAGTATAAAGCACTCCTAGATAGTCTGGGCTGTCGTTCGGAACAACTAATATGAATCTGCCTTGTGGTATCAAGGTTTGCCTGACTCGGTGCAATTTAGGATTTGTTTCTTGTCTGACAGGTATTAAGAAGCTAGCACTAGAAACAGTACAATTTAAAGATTAACAACAAAGAAAGCAAGCTTGTGAATGTGTTCTCAGTTGTAAAGTCTGGAAGGATGCAGTACTAAAACTATTACAGATACATTTCAAGAGCAAACTAACAATGCAACAACTCCTGAGGAAAAATATAGTTAATAGCATGAAAAAAAAAAGTATTATTTGTATCCCATTAATTTGATAGAGCAGCAGAATTAAAATAGATCTTAAAATTTCATACAGCTTTTAGTACTCCGTACAACCTTTTCCAGCAAGGATTATTGTATTTGGTGGATGCCACAGGAAGACTGAATACATTGGGCCAGAGTCTGTGCTCATGTGAACAGGTGCAGACATTCAAAATGACTCTTGTTGTGGTCAGATCTAATTAGGTGAGGCTAGAACAGACGGAACCTGTGTTTAATCACAACTTTAGCATAAAGATTCCCTAAAGCAAGAAAAGAATTGACTTGGTAACTAATGGCTATGTTCTGCTGGTCACTAACAAGAGTCTAATCAATTTTTGGTTACATGATGTAATTAGGCTCAGACAACGCTTCATTCAATACATATTTTGTATACTAATATTTTATAATTAAAAAGTAAATTACTGACCCCTACTCCATTCACAGATATTGCCTAATTCTTCTCAATAGTCAAATTTTGGAAAGCAGTTTCTATCATAATAATCAACACTATGCACCAAAACATCAGATTTGGATTATCACATAAATGAAGCGTGAATAAAAATTTGGTTTGAGGAAATTTGGCTCAAAAAAGGCATCTGAAAAGAAATCAGGACAGTTTTTATGTGAGGCAGTTGTGAAAAGATAATTTTTCAAATGAAAAGGCAAAGTGCTTGAAAACACCTGTAACATCCATATGACAAATCTATAACGATGATACATAATGACGTTGTTTTTCTTCCAAACACATCCTGTTCTGTCCAGATTCAGGTTTCCAACAGTAAGATGACAATACGTTTCTTTTACAGAAGAAATATATTTACCTTTTACCTTTTGAATTTAATTGAAATACCTTATACATTTATAAGCTATTAATGTATGATTATTATTACTAAAGAAGAAATAGTTCCAAACCTTAAAACAGTACTTGAAAAAATAAGAAAGATATTTGAGATTTCAAAGATAGACAAATCATCTGAGTAAATTACAAAAACATATGTCTGTCAATAAACAAGAAATTTTATACATTATCTACCAAGGATAGAATTCAAAGTTAAAAATGGGAAATAACTTATGCTGATTATTTTACTACATCGCAAATGCATCCAACAGTGTATTGTAAAAGTGTTTCTGTAAAGTGAAGCTATTTTGCTAGTGGTCTCACGTGTTTCCTATCTATGTAGCCTGCTTAAAGCTCTAATTGCTTTCAATAAAACTGAGTTTTAAAATATGTAGTGTTAAATGAAAACCAGAGAGAGAGAAGGCATTGTGCCAGAATAAAGATGAATTTTTAGAATTGTAAGACATTCAAATGGGGTTTGTCCTTTTGCAGAAAAAAAAAAATGAAGGGAAGAGTAGAAAGAAACAATGCATAGACTTCATATTGCTTCATATTTATGTAAAATAATCTTCCTTCTACATTTAGTGAGTTGAAAGTTGAATGCATACACACACAATTCACCATTTCTCTCTCATTTGCTCTGTATCTAACTCTGAACTGTAATTTTCCATAAGACATTATATGTTCATTATAATCACTATCATGGAAAATTCAGCTAAGCTTAATATTAGAAGAGATTGACTAATAATCAAATTTTCGGTTTCTAGTAGGAACCACCTGCCTCCAGAATTCACCGAAACAAGTTTCTTTTATCTGAAAAGCATTCACAATCAGGTCACACACCAAATGGTAACCTCAGACTATTTTTCATATACTTTCATTACTACTATTACTATTAAAAATTAATTCCTCTTCTGACCAGGATTGCAAATGGCAGATGAGAATAGCTCTAGCTTGCAAACTCTCGCAAACAAAGCAGAGGGGATTTAAAGGTTTGCGGACTGAAGGCACCAACCAAAGGCACAGAAACACACACCAAAAACAGGTTGACCACTGTTTAGTTGCTGCCATTCACTGCTTGACACATTTATCTAAATTCCCATTGATTTCACTCTATGTTAATATGCCAGTCTGCGAACTGTGACAGCTGACGGCTTTGATTCATGATCCCTGTCAGCAGTGAAAGCAGGCACAACTCCCTTTGGTAGTAACACCAGCAGCTGGGCTTTACCATGCAAGAAAGCTAGTTAAAAAGAACTTTTCCGAAGAGGTGCCTACACATATTTGAGGAAAAACAAAAAGTAAAAAAAGAAGAGAAAAAGCATTTATTCACCGTTCTGGGTAAGATGGATCTAGCTGAAATAACACGGGATCTGAGAGCTAGCAATAATCAAATAGTGAGTACAGATATTCTCCACTCCTTTGAGCAAGAGCCACACTGTTTAAGAAGCTAAGAGCAGTAAGCATACACCCAGGGAGAAGGGCTAAATTAATCCTGAAGAGCTTATGGTACAGCACAGAGAACATACAAAAATACTTCCGAAACCAGTTTCACTTGTTCCCAACTACTGAATATCAGAATAACAGAAGATATTAAAGCCTTTTTTAACATTTCATATACATCCATGTCTAATATACCAATATGAAGAGTACTGAAGTCTTCAGATTACTGCAAAATCAGATTGCTTTGATATATATATATATATATATATTTTTTTTTTTTTACTTTTCTTCCCCTTAAGAACTGATATATTTTTGACTCAGGAGAAAAGATTAAGTGATTAATCATGGTTACTTTCCCTAGAATAAAACACTAAGTTTTAGGTGAATTGACTTACATCACCCAAGAGTTCCATCAAAAATTGTCTTCAAAGCTAAACAATGACGATTTCTACACCTTTCAAGCATGTAGCAGTGATATGAGAATTAATATTCCTTAATCTTTTTGCTGATGGAAGAGGAGGAAGAATTCCCAGGAGGAAGAGGAGGAGGAATTCAGTAGCAGAGTGAACATCAAGCAGTTGTAGGGACAGTTTACTGAAGAATAAGCTAAAGGAGAAACAGAGCACAGTGGCAAAATATCTTATAATTCTGCTTCCATTTCCACTGGATCTTTATATCTCAACTCACTGAAGAAATTCATTAAGAAATTACACAACAAGCTTGCATTTCTTGGTAATAAGATGAAGAAAACTGTTTGTACAGTACACAAATCTCTTCCACTATATCACTGTGGGATATTTCTTTACTCATACACTATGAACAGAAAAAAAAATATTTGTAAGCTAATGATTCAGATGTCTATCACAAAGATAAGCACAGTTTTAAGTATGCACAGTGCTAAACAAAGCTAGTCTCATTTTCAAGAATACTTCAAAAAATATTCCAAAACGTTAGTGCAACATGATAATTAAAGCTTAAGCAGACAAGTAAGATACAAAATAAAAACTCTAAAGATCCAAGGAAAAACAGATGATTATGTTCATATAAAAAGATACACAAAAGAAAATCAGAGGATCAACAATGGTCAATAAGGAGATTTTAAATACACTTGGAAAAGGTTCATTTAAGTTGAAGGTATTATAAACAAATTAGGCAAGACAGCAGGTCTCTAATGTAGCACTTCCATTCCCTTCCTGTACCACTAGCTGTTTACATACATTTACCATGCATACAAAACATTAATTTCTAAATAGATGGATTGTTATCATATAGTAAAGGAATGTAGAGTTTATCACTTAACGATCTGCCAGTATCTCAGCTTTCAATTTTAACAGGTGAAACATATTTACATTTAAAGAGGAAGATATTTCACATTTTTATATTAGGGTTTTTTTTTTATCGCTTTTTTTTGGTAAATGACAGTAAATCATTTAAATGGGACAAATACATTTAATGAACTGGACCCATTTTCTGGAGTAGCATCTGCTTAGCAACGTTTTATTTCAGTATCTTTAGTGACTGTAGCACTGAGCTAATTAAAGAAAAACACACAAAGAATAAAAAACAGCAGGCTGATAGGCTTACTATTAAAAACAAACAAACAAAACAAAAAACACACACTACACTGGATAATACTGACTCCTTAGTGGTTCAGTTTCCCTAGATATTTATTCTCAGCTCTCAAGAATATCCCAATTGCTCTGACTGAAGATAATATTCAGCCTAATGTTTTCTAGAAAATAACAATATGCAACTTTAATATGTTACTCTAAGATCATTAACCTAAATATAATAATCTGCTATTGGATTTGAAATCCATATTTAATACTCTAATACTGCCTTGTTGTGAACAAATGACATCTAATATTTAAAGTAAGCACTGCTGTCATCTTTGTTGCTTATGTATATATATCAACTCTCAGTAACTCAACTGTCATTTAATACTTTTATTAATGCTTTGCTTTTAAGTCAGTCAGTCTGAAAGCCATTTTATTTCAAAATGATTTACTTTTTTTTTTTTTTTTTTTTTTTTAATACTTTTTTTTTTTAAAAATTTTTTTTTTTTTTTTTTTTTTTTTTTTTTTTTTTTTACAGATCTTTACTTTTATTCTTATTGCCTTGTTCTTATCACTGAAACATGCCCATATTTGTATACTTACCATGCCGTGCCTCTCATGTGAAGCTGAAGGAGCCTTCTGTATATTAATACCCTGCTTTTCAGAAGTGACAAAAAATCTGCCAAGCATGAACTTTTATCAAAATGTTTACCTTTTTATTCAAATAATGGATTAAAAATCTTCTGTATAATTTGCTTGAGCAACTATTTTATCATATTTTTTTCAAACAATTTTTAGCTTACTAGTTGTAAGGAATCTTCCATACAATAAGTTTAAGCATTCAGCATTTGCTGAAGGACATTTGGGAAGAACAGATTCAACACACTCAACAAACTAGGTTTGAAACTTATCTTTCACAGTGAAGCTAAAAGTTTGTCTATATCCAGTGGAGTTTGCTTACCAACTTAATCTAGTGACAAATGAAGATCTACCCCAAACCTTTCACTTTTGTTTCCAGTCTTTCCCCAGAAATTCTTTTTCAAAGTCCTTGGTTCAGAAGAGGAAATCCTCCCATAGTAAAGCACAAACTCCTTATGCAAATATATGACTGTACTTTAGACAAGCAAAGGGAGAAGGGTCTTTTTAATAGTGGTCCAGTGAACTTCACCAGATTTTCCTCTACTCTCTATGAAGCCCTACAGGTTAGAACAACTTGGACAAGCAGAAAAAAAAATTGCTGTGGTACTTGCACCCAGGTGCTTGATTCCTTCAGTGTGACACCTGTCAGCTTAGCTCTCTGCTAGCAAAATTCTCTGTCAGATTTTGTTCTCCAAGACTCTCCAAACAGCATCTTCTCATTGCAGATTTTAGAGTACAAATTGAAATCTGCATATAAAATGCAGCATACAATATTAATCAAAGTACATTTAGCACAGTGAAGTGAAAATTTGTTCTGTGTTCTTAAGATGACAACTAAAGTGACTAAAACCAAGACAAGCAGAAAGTCCTTGCATTGCTTTTGGCAAACTTCAATACTTGAGAGCATCTTGATTATTTTTGAGTTGATAATTTGTTAAAGATAGAACATACTTCATAAAGGCAGAGGAAAAGAGCAACCCAATCAACCGTAAGCAGCATATTTCTTTCAGTCCAGAAACCTTTATCACACACCTGTGTTCTCAGAAACAGTGTCAGCAAAACTAATTTCACCAACACTATGAGTTTCTTATAAATATGTTACTCTTTTCTGAATTTTTATTTTACATTTGCATGTATTTTAACCTTCCACACATTATCAAGCATCAGAGTGTAATCACTGTCAACTTAATGGCAAAAAAATAACTCAAACATCTGCTGACTTTTAGTGAAAGTCTGGCTGTAGTTCTTATGTGCCATGATTTCAGACAGGACTCATGGTAATTGAAGAAAAGTACTTTAAGTATTATATGAAATTACTTGTTTTGCATGTTAATTCATAAATTAGGCTAACTGTAAGATATAAGACGACAGCTACTAATAACAACAACTTCTCTCTGAAGATATCCAACACATCTTAATTTTGATGATTTATTGGTGATTTTGATGACTTTTGATGATGTTTTTTAGATGTGGTAACTGAGTGAACCAAGTGAAGACTGAGCCCTAGGTGAGTAGCTCAACAACACACAGGACTGGTTATACAAACAGACTAGAAAACCACATGGCCTTCTACTCCTCTTTTCATCCCTTAAGATGATGATCTCCTGAAAACATAGAATTAAGGCAAATCTTGCATTGCAACTGTTCCATGAGAAATGTGAGGCAAAGTGGTACTAAGTTATTGAAGATTTTCAAAATTAAGGGACTGCCATGAGTTTGCAGCATTGCCCCTTTCTTTTGTACCAACACTTCCATCACTGAAGTGTCTTCTCAGTGATTTGATTATTAATACTAAGGTACAAGGACATGTCCTGGGAAAAGAACAGAAAAATATAGATAAATATTCTTCATATATAACATTTCTTAATCAACAAACATATCAACAAGATAGTTTATGAACTCTGAAGGCATTAAGCAGCAAAAAAAAAGTCTTCTAAATTGTTCTGCAAAACAATTTAAGCTAACTAGAAGGGTCAACTAACATATCAGAAATGACTTTTTACTGTATTGCATCACAGGATAATTATGTGGAAAAAGGTTTCAATTAGTTATGTTGTTTCTCAGAAGTTCATAAGAGCAGGAGAGATTAATTGGATTATTATACAACAATGCTCCTATTGTTAATTAAAACAACAAAACAGGTGTTTCATTAACACCTTCCTATGAGAATGACAGATACCCAGTTATTTTTCCTTTTGTCCCCTGTACTCATTGAAGAAACTAGTCTTGTAAATTTGCCTCTACTTTCTGCTCCTAATAGATATAAACCCTAATAGCCCCATTCTTCTTTCATCACACTAAAGTACGAAGATTGCCACAGATTTTCATTTGCTCTTAAAAGGAAAGAACGTTTTGGCATACATACCTTTTTACCGAGCTTGGCAAGGAAATTACCAGAGTTCCTTGCAGATGGGGTCTTCTAACTCTTGATTTCTAATCCCATTGATGCTTATTCTCCATCCTCTGGTTATAACTGTTCTGTGCTTCCGTTCACTAATTGAGTGCACTGGACATGAAAATAATCTAAATCAGTGCTCTGACAGACACTCTTAACCTCAGATACCTCTGAAGTGGAGAGGAACTCTAGAAATAAATGAGAGCTCTAGTCATCTCCTTTGAATGGTCATTTTCTATTTTCTGTCACCCAAAGTCTTTGGGAACCATTCATCTGCACTGAGTGACTTATCCCATTAAGGCAACCTTGTTTTTTTCTCCCTGAAATCTCAAGTCTATGATATTTTCCCTGAAAGTATTCTGTCAGTATAGTCTACCATAGTTCATCAATATCAGTCTAATTTTCCCTTCTATATTTTATTTTAAGCTCAGCATAAAAAAAAATGTTACTCTTCTATAATACCAGGCAAGTGTTCTAAACAAAAACAAACAAAAAAAATCACAATAAAGAGAACAGAAACAACAACACACACTCAAGAACAATTACAAACCAATTGAGAGAGAATTCATATTACAGAAGAGGGTAAAAGGCCTGAAATCTCAAAGATTTAAAAGAAAACTGAGATTCTTGTGTGTACTTTCAGGTACTGAGACAGGAGAACAAAAAAAGGAGCAATACTTGCAAAAATAATGACTTAGATCAGTGTGATGGCAGGAAAAAGGACTCTAAGTTGATAGAAATAGCACTACAAATGCCCATTTTGAAATGGAATGTGCGAAGCTATCAGGATAGAAAAACAATCCTTGACTTACTAGTAGCATTCTAAGAAAAGTTCAAATATCTTCATCTAAATAATAAGATCTGCTCTTCAATTTTAAAAAGCAATCTTGATGGTATGCAGAATTTTCAAAATGGGTAAAGCTTCACAGATAAGTGCAGAAATGCATTTAGATTTTTATTCTTTGCAGGTACATTGCAAAACAGAACCTGAGCAAATACAAAGTATTTGTGTATTTTATGTATTTGTTAAAATATATATTATAAAAATATATAAAACATTATATAATGTATATGCTTTTGTGCATGTGCATCTATATGGTGAAAATATCACACTAAATTCCATCAAAATTAACCATCCATCATATTTGTGTCCCTATGGAATCACAGGGAGCATAAAAAATGTTAAGAATAATTGCTTTAAAAAAAAAGGATCCTGAGAGAGGCAGCAACTTAGAAAAAAAGATTTTCAACATTCTTTGGAATATTGAAAAACAGAGTTAAAACAGAGAATTATTTTCATCAGGGTGAATAGCACTTGAAATATTTTTACTTTCCCAAATTTATGCATTTCATACACACAAACTTCTTAGGTTTTCATGTTTTCCTCACATGCTCACCTGGGAGAGAAAACTAATTTTTGCTGATTTCAAGTATAAGAGTCTGCCAAGACTTTACAGGGTCTGGTTCAGAAGGAAAGCAGCACCCCTGGGGAAAAGAAAAAAATACTTTTTTTTTTTGAAAAAGTATTTCACTAAGGAATTACAAAACATATTGCTGAATATAAGGGACCACATAATCAAACCAATGGAAAATAATAAAAAAGTCATCTTAATCTAACAAAAATTTATAAAACATTTAATGACTTGGCAAGCTTTGTAGATCTTACTAATGTCGGGTTTTCTCCTGTTAAAATTAAAGCTTGCACTTCACTTTATCATCATGAAAGGTTACAAGCATGCAGAACTTCAGTAATAAAAGGAATTTATACTGTTCAAGAACTTACACTTGAACATTTTATAAAAACTGCTTTATAACTGATTACTATCTAGTTCAGCTTTTGAATTGTTAATACAAATCTTTACATAGAGAAGGATGACATCACTAATAAATCCTTTTCTGGTTATTGGTAAGTGTGAATATATATTAGAAATACTTTACTGTGATGAACACGAGCTGGTGTTTATAATTTCCATGTATTTATTAACAATTATATTTAATAGGGAAGGAAACCTGACAAGCAATGACCAATATACCAATACACATTATAATCTTAAATACAGAAAATGCCAAAAGGAGTAGGCTCCGGTATTACTGCAGTATTGCCTATATCCACAATAGCAGTTCGTGCCCATCTGCCGTACGCTGCTGCTAGGGCATTCTTTCTCCTTCACGTTTTATTATTGCAAAGTCTATCAGCCCCACAGCAAGGGAGCAGCGGAGTGGAAGCAGTGGAGCAGGAGCCAGCCCGCGCTCCTTTTCTTTCTCCTGATACAACCATCTGCGTTGCAGAAGCCTTTCTTTTACCCTTGAACATGCTTGCATAGAACTAGCGAGTGTGAATGCATGTATATATGGAAAGGGTATTTTCTCCCTCCGCAAGACATTTTTTTCCCCCAAAAATAAGAAGAGAAACACTAGATATAATTAAGATATCATCCTTGCCATGACCAGATCCCAAAATCATAGCAAGAGCCTGTTGGCTACAGGCTGCCCCATTTTCGTGGGGCAGGTCATGACAGGTTTATGCACATATCCAACACAGAAGCCAAACAAAAACATGCCTGAACACTCTCAGCAGTATGTTGCAAAAGCTGATAATTTAAAGTGATACAGATGAGTCCTTGACTATCTTTTCACAAAGGCATCTGAAAATTTCTACCCTCCTACACATCTATGCTAATCTTAGTTTCCTAATCCCCTGAGGGAATTATCTTTTTTTTCTCCCTGTGTTTAGCAGTCTTCTCTGCCCTGCATGGAGAGACAATTCCAACATGCTGATCATTCTCATCTCTCACAAAATTAATCAGTAGCCTAAAATAAAATAAATGACTATTGATGAGTATAGCACTTATGTTATGCAGTGCTTTTATTGAGAATGAAATCCCCTTCTGAGGCCTTCCACCACTTAACCATTTTCTCCAGAAGCACAAAGTAATCTAGAATATGGTGCAATCTCTAATGCTGTTAATTATTAAAAGATAGTGACTAACACAAAGGAAAAAAGAAAAAAAAAAGATTCAATTGAATCATTCTGTGGTCCTTTTTACTTGCATATATTAAGGTCAACTAGCAATCTGCAAGCACCTCCTCCAAGACAGGAAGGGGGAAGTGAGGATTGTTAACAGCTTTGTAACCCACCTATTTCCCTTTGCTTTCTAGGATCTCAACAGGAGGAACAGAGGCTCACAGGAAATTTTTGCCTCATAATGATTCTGCAGAGGTCAAGTAAGCTAGAATTTTACATCAGCCGTACATGACAAATAATATGTGCCCCTGCTTTCCACAGTGAGGCATCAAACAGGAAAGTCATAATTTCTATCAGTTCCAAAGCAGTTGCACTGCAGAGCAGAGCTGCCAAAACTTCAGAGTTTCTGCAGAAGCACAAAGGGCCCCACAGAGACTTGTGGACTCTGAGGCAATTTGTACTTGGGAATCCAGTCCGCGCAGCTACTATCAGAGTTGTAAGGAAAACCCTCTGAATAAAGGAAAGGGAAAAGAAAATGAAAGAAAAAAGACAGCCACAACCCCTGTCATTATGCAGCCTTTGAACACTTCCTTTGACCTATAAAACAGTCTCATGTGCATTAAGCAATAGGCTGTCCTTATGCCATCTCATGTCACTTCTTAGCTTTAACTGACTCTTCTAAGCATGATATAGGTATAATTTGATGATATCACCAAGTCTATGATTTGATTTTTAATAAGGTCATCTTTATTTTACTGTGAAAATAGGAATGGACGAAGGTTGAGCTTTTAGTATATATTTAATTTGACTTAAGCTACTAAATATATAGGTAGCAAAAAATGTTTAATACTAAAAGATCCTGCAATGTATCAAACAAACATCTACTTTTCTTTTTCTTGAATATCATCAATTTTGAAATTACAAGAGAAGAGATCTAAGTAAATTTAACTTTACTGTGGGTCTGAGGTATTTTGAAGGTAACGGTACACATTCTGTTTGATAATTCCTGCTGTCCCAACTAGGAAAGAGTAAGATGGGGCTAGACCATAAACTGATGTCAGCCAGATTAAGTACTACATCCAACATAAGCTGAGGCCAGTTGAAGCTAATATACTCATTTATTTACTTATGCTCATTTATTTAATAAAATCTGTAATGCAAACTTACAACATCTTATTAAAGATCTCATTTTAGAGAGCAAGATTTAGATACATTAATCAAAACAAAAAGAATTAATGCTTCTAAATGCATCTAAAATTAAGAGAAAAAAGTCTGCAGTATATTAAATATCTTCATATTTTTCATTTGTAATAATTATTTGAAAAATTGAACAATCCCTGGCACAAAGACCAGATGTTAAAACCCCCTTCTGTTCCTGTTATTACCTGCCAGGTTAGAAACTCGCAGAATTACTTGCTAACTTTATTTTATCCAACGTCAAACCTCAAATTATTCCTTTATCTTCTATTTTCCTTCTGGTTCTTTTCTGAGAGACATTATGCATATTTTGAGTTTGATACATATGTATACACACACACACACACGTACACACACATATTATAGGTATTTATGTATGTGCCTGCATGCCCAGGAAGAAAACTTCTTCACAAAGGCAAAAAGAGGTTTGTATAAAGTATTTAAGTCAAGGTGTCTTATGAATGTTGTCTAGGAAACTTACTTTCTAGCTGCTCAACAATGAAGGGGAGAGGAGATCGATCACAGTTTTGTCAACCTAAATAGAAACTTTTTTTTTTAATCCTCTTTTAACTAAAAAGATAATTAAAAGATTTAATTTGCTTTCTCCAAGTCTTCCCATTGAAATAATGAAAAACGGATTTGAATTCTTTCACTTTAAATGCTATTATCTACAATAGTTTAACAAATACAAAATATTAATTTATTAGCTAGCATATCTGTGCACTGCATCTCACACACCTTCACATCACCTCCAAACAGTCTAACAATTTTCTAAATTTTGGCATATATGCACAGAATAAATAACTGAATAGATTTTTTTCATCCATATTTGTTTAATTTGGTAATTACTATGGTAACATCTCTGTTATTTTGTTAATCATTCCCTTCTTATCTGATCCCAATCTTTGGTTGCTGTATAGCATAATCATCTGATAGTAATGTGTCATGAAACTAAAACAATACATATGAGAATATTGTGTTTATTGTTTTGCTATTTTTGAAATGGAAAACAGCATTTCTAAATGTAAACATCACTTTTAGCATAGAGCAGAAGAAAGATGCATTTAATAAACAATACCATTTTATAGTAGTTTTATAAAGTTATACTTGTAATTGGCGTCTTTTTTGCTGAATCACATTTATCTTGTTTGACTGTAAAATTCTTTAATTGCAAGCTATCTTAACATAGTACAAGACAATTAAAATGCATCTAGTGAAAGAAAGTATTTTCCAGGAACTTTATCTTTGTATGCCTACCTGAGTAAATGAATACACTTTGGTTCAAGATGCTGTCAAGACTTCCTTTAGAGAAGGAAATTGGTAAAAATCAAACATATTAGTGGGTATCCACACACTTTTCTGATTGTTTTCACAAAATCTTAACCAGAAATTAAATCCAATGGCATTTTTTACAGCATCTCTCAGTTTAATTTTTTTGCTGCAATAATCCAAAGATACTGCACTTCAGCAAGCTTGTTCTTAATGGTCTGTATAATGGTATGTAAAAGTTCCAGCAGATTCTTCTCATGAGGTTTATTCTGGCAAAAGCATTTCTTTAGTAAGTAGCATAGTTTTAGAGTCTGCAAACTCTGGCTTCACAGCTTTGGGAAAAACATGAAATATAAATAAAATATGGAATCTGAAAACCATTATGACAATACTTTTTGGTCAGATGGAAATAACATTCCATTTTTCAAGGCAATTAGGATAAATCAGGATTACTAATTTATGGATGACAGCAGCAAAAATATCTGTATTTGTGACAGGAAAGATTGGGATTTTGTGTCTGACTTTACTAAGCCCTTGCTAAGTACACCTCACTGTCGTCCCACTTGCAGATTGTTAGGATTTAGTAATGTCTTAAAAAAGCATAGATTTCAGAAAGAGTACATGGAAAAAATAATATCAATTAAATAATATTGTAACTACAACCACTCAGTCTTAATTTGCTTCAGTGGAACTATTAAGGTCTTTGTCTCGCTTGCAGATCCACAAATCCGTGCATTTTTGACACGAAAGATACCTAATTTTACCTAATTAACTGAATAAGTGAATGCTTTTTTTTCACTTACAGTGAAAAGTAAAAATAAAAAGGATGCAGCATAGAAGCCTGTAAGCAATGAATACTTTCAAGAATTAGTAAACTAATCATTTCATTAGTAATTGATGTGATCCTAACAAGCAAAGTGAACCTCGGTTCTCTTAATGGATTAACAGAGGGTATGTTTTGTCAAGTTGTTAATTAGATCTTAGGAGAGAGCCAGCTCATTAAAGCTTTCTATGTTATGAATTATTATGAAAGGTTATTTACATAGATTCCTTTCACAATTTAAAACTAATGGTACAATTTTACAGAAAGTCCAATTTTAAATGGAAAATGCTATCCAGAATTTGTCTGAAACATTGGCATTCTTGTGACATAGTGTTAGAATTCCAAGGAATTCTGTCTTGGTTTCTCTTCTTTTAAATATTAAGCCTTACTTTATCCTGGAAAATCATCTTCTAGCACCTAATTAGTTCTGTCATTCAACTGTCTCAAATTGGATTACCAACTTTTTTTTTATTTTATATCGCAGACCTTTCTGACAGAAATAGTGAGGGAAACACTATTGTCTTGAGGATGGCTAAGGGCATAAAAATACCTTAAAATTAAAAGACTAAAAATTTTTAGGTTTCTTTTAATGAACATATCCCAACAACATTAAAGGATCAAAGCTCTGCCTATCATTCTCCTTTTAATTATTTTTTTCCCATTTAAGATTAAATACTATAGCATCTCCTGAATACACTACAGAGAGATCATCTAACTATATTGAGGTTTCCCATTAATTGCATTAATAAAAGATTTCTAAAGAAATTCAGAGTGTCAATAAAATATAAGAAGCTTTTGAAAGTTATAGGGCACTGACAGAAGTATTTATTATATATCAAAATGAACATGATGTTATAAATTTAAAATTAGAATCAGTTAAATTACGTTTTTTTGCTGTTTGTTGCCAGCAGAAGCAATTTGTTTGAAGTGATTTTCAGCCAACAACATGCACTTCTCAGATTTCAAAAAATTATGCCTTAGATTATTTACTTTTTTTTTTTTTTTTACATAAATATTAACCGAATGATACTTGTGAGCTACAGCAATGTTATGATAAACTTAGATATACATTCTGCAAAGTATACTCAGGGTTTTCAGAAATCCCTCTTTTCAAATCTGTTATTATTTACACAGCATCTTTCATCTGATGCCATACTTTGAATCAATTGTGTTCCTTTTTAAAAAATAGCAGGTTTCTTTTAAAGAATCTGAACCTTGAGATACAAGCATGAGGAAATCCACAAATTTTCTCATTTTTACATACAAACTTACAAAGTGCAATTAACTTGGGAGAAAACTGTTTCGCTCCTAGTCCCCACTACTGATTTTAATTATTATTTTTAATTGTAGGCAAGGGGCATATACTTGATACTTCAATTTATCCATCTAAATTCCACACGGGCCTGTTGTACTACCACTTGTTATCAAAAAACAAAAACAACAACATGCACACACACCACACACATCCCATCAGAAACACATAAATTGAAGGGAGAAACAGGTTTTGACAGGTTTTTCTGAAACTATCTGGACAACAGCTATATTTTTCTGTACTTGACAGCAATACAAAAAAATCATTAATCGATTTTCCTGTTGCTAAATAGCAATACCCTTTCTACGTATATCTACAGCTCTAAGAAAAGACAACAGTGAATTCAGGAAGAGCTTGCTTTCATTTTGTTTATGCTTTTAAATGAGGTTGAAGTAAAGTAACAAAAACAAGAGATGAAAGCTCCTTTCATATAGCAAAGGCTCTTTGCATCCCTGGCTGTGTTTATGCTTCCTTTAGTTCCTTAGTTCACTTCTCAAGAGCTGGGGGATATCTTTACTCATTTCAATGGGAATAGCTGTTCTGAATACTCAGAATGCTCAAGGACCAGATGGCAAGTTGTTTGGAAATGGCTAAGTGGTAAATGATACAGACAACAAATCTACAACAACCTGAAAATGCTCCTAGTTATACCAGGGCAACTATTTATCCTGCTTTCCTTCAAAAGCCTAGAGCCCCAAACTGGCTTATCCTGTTCGGTTAATGAGAGTTCTTCTCCTTTCAGTTACTCTGCCATACAATCATGATTTTAATAATGTTCTGAACTCAGAGAGTTCTCTGTAGTGAGGATTTTTCTTATGCTAGTAGAGAAAGTCACCTTTCAGGAGAGGGAAAAAAAAGTAATAACTGTGAAATAACTACTGTTCATTCAATTATAGTAAAAAAAGTTTATTTAACAAGAACCACCTTCCCAATTCTCCACTAGAAAGCAGGGGCTGTTTCGTTCCACCGTTCCTGGCAGTAGGGCGGTCATCCAATCATAAGCAGCATGAAAATTTTCATCTTAAAATTCAGCATTTTTAAGTCATCAAAATTAATCTTAAAATTATAATCTGTAACTCAAGATATGCCCAAAAAACTCAGATCTATCCAAAACATCACTTCAGAGCATTCAGCAAAACCACACTGAAGCAATCTGGACCACGAAAGACATACCACTGGCCTAAGTGCTATATTTCAAGTGTCTCCTTGGCTCCACTGACTTCAGCTGAACTTCTGAGGGAAAGTTAGCACTGCAGCATTTCAGAGCAGAGACAGCGAGAAGAAAGGCAGCAGGACAATACCATTTGTCACAAGCTTCAATAGCTTCAATTGTCATCATTTCATTAGTGTTATTTCATTGAGACTGCTTAAGTGCTATGTTGGATTGGGACCAAAGTGCTCTGCACCGGTCTTCCATCTGCATCTTCGACAGCTGCTGACGGGGGAGGAAGACGTCTCAGCCTTGTGCACATGGATCAAACCCACGAGGAACATCAGGCGCTGCCTGGGGAAGCCACAGCAAACCAGCAAAGCTCACAGCATGGCTGCAGCACCGGCAACATGCAGAGGGGACTACTTCAACTGAGCAACTGGTCCTGCGCTGCTCGAGTACATAGCTCTTCGGTCACTACATTTCTTGAGCCATCCATGACTACAAACAGTGACCCTGAGTATTGCTAACTCCAAGGTTTATCTGCCATGTGAAAAATCACTGTAATGATTTAAATCCATATCATCCCAGACTTTTTTTTGTTAATAGTAAATATGATTGTTTAAACTACCTACTTTGCTTCAAATTTTCTATATAGTTTTATAATTCTGGTATGATTTAGCTAGAATTTTTTTTAGACCAGTTTATCTTTCAGCAATAATTTCACAGACTTCATACAAGTCATAAGAAGTCAAAAGCAACCTATTTTACTCTGACTTTCCACACTTTCATATTTCAAAATTTTCCTCTCAAAGTTTTGAACAGAAGTGCATTTCAGTGCTTGATAAAATCATTAGCCCTTTTCCCCATTCCTTCTAAATACTAAAACTCCCATGCAGATTTTGCTCTTTCAACTTTTTCTGTTTTGAGTTTTAGCACCACTGACCAGGCTGATTTTCAGCCTGCAGAAACCGGGCACAGCAGAAAGAATTTCCCCTTTAAACTTGCTTTATTTTGCTTTCATACTATATAACATGAAGTTAATTCTACTTCTGAAGTTTATAAAAGTCACTTGCACTACACTGCTTGTTAAATATCTGGCCTTCTCCCAATAAGGTCATCTTAAAATCAGTTAGTGATGCCATCCACAGCTTTTTGTTCCATTCATATTTTTTGTATGCCTCTTGCAGTTAGATGACTTCATCTCAGAGCACAAGATAAACCAGAAGCCAACTGAAGTCATAAATGTGTCAAGCAACAACAAAAAAATAAGATTGTTAAATATTGTGTAGGAAGATCTTTACTGGAACTGTAGATGCTCTACAGATATTGACAAAATGACATTGTAGGTGTTTTAAAGATCTGTCATAGACTAATCACTAGATATAAGAAAAGCAATTCTGAGTAACATGAAAGCTGAAGGAATAAGGCATTTCCATGCAGAAGACCAGTAGAAAAATCTCCTTTTCTATGTTTAAAGCTTTTTAAATTTAAGTTGAGGCATAAGAGAAATTTCTAATTTCTTACAGGCCTACAGGATTAGAATTCTAGATAAAAAAAATGCAGGGAAACATCTCCAGTGGGGGAAATCAGAGGACTTGTGAATACACTAGCAGAAATCTCTTGAAAACTATGCCAACAATACTTAATAAATGTTTCTCTTAACTACTCTGTTGAGGATTTCAGCATTGGAAAAATTACATGCTTTACAGAAGCATGCAGCAAAGTCTCATATCAAAGATAGGACGTGATTTTGCAAGAACAAGCCGCTCATTTAAATGAAGTGCTCATTTAAATGAACACTCATTTAAAAGATGTCCAAGAAGAAAACAAAGATTCAGCTACTAAGAACCTCTTAGCACAAAAACTGCTACAAGCAAAAAAAAAAAAAAAAAATCCAAGGCGTGCAGAAAACCACCCCATCAGCTTCATGATTGCTTTCCTGGAACAAGTAATAAAATCTCTTTTTCTCACACATAGACTAAGCCTAGACTCATACCCAAGCTATCAGAGAGCTCTAATGACTGCACGATTATGACAATGAACTTAAGTTGTCATACCTGCTCTGTAGTGCAGATTGCACTTGGCTGTTGTGGTCAAATGGCATCCACCTGGTCGAAATGAGTAATGAGCCCATCAAGCTACCTATTGAGTTGTTAGTCCAAATCACTTTTGGAAGAACAAAGTCTTAGAAAAGCCTTCCCAAAGAAATGCTAATCTGAGAAAGGCAATGAAAACCCACACTGTCAAAAAGCATCACTAAATTTCACTTCATTTTTTTCCCTTTGAATTCAGGGAAAAAATATCATCAGCTCATTTCAGATTGCACAGTAAAAGTAAAATGGAATTATCTTTTGTCTATTACCTATCAGACCACATCTTCTGAGTATCTTATAACTGCATATTTTTGATACTTTACTCATTTTTCTGCAATAAAGGTTAATAAAATTAAGATCCCATATATCTTGTCACTATACAATAGCCTGAACTCTAAAAATTGCCATGTCCTTGAGAGAGATAATATATCATGTTCTGTAATTACTGGAGGGGTTAGTAATCTCCAGTTTGATTTTGCCAACTTTTTAATTTTCACATCAAAGGAAATACCTACATGCATTACAATCACCCTGGCATAGTGTAAATTAAGCTGTTACTTATCAAGTATTTCAGCATAAACTTTCTGTACCATTTGGAAATCATAAAAATTAGTCTTTAGGAGTACTTGTGAAACTGAAGTTACACTATCTTCTTAACTGGAAGAGATAGTACTTCACAAACAACTTGCACAGTTTTTCCTCATTGCTTCTCAATTAAATGCTGCCTTCAAAATACTCAGCATGTTATCATTAGAAGAGCTATTGCCATGGAAGTACAAGTTTTTGTTAAATAGGCGGAAGCTGTCATTTATAGAAGAGTGGAATCACTACATGTGACAGGGTTGAACACAGTCCCAGAAAACACCAATTTTCTTCATTTTCTACTTATTCTAATACCTTTAAAAATGTGCTGCAACATATGGTTGTTAATGCTAAAGAAGATTCTTTAATGTTTCTTTATGAACTTTCTTCAAAAAGGCCTACAAAATATTTAACCTTTCTTCTCTAAACAAATGAAAGGCAAATAGAAACACTAAGATTGTGTGGTGTATCTTGATTGTGAGAAATCAGTCTTGAACTATTTCAGTCTTCCCTAACAGTGAAAACATATTTATTATATATGCATATATGCATAATCCAGATAAACCTGGATTTTTCAGTTATCTTAATAGTATTATTTTTAGTGACATTCATCACCATTCCTAAATTTACTGCTTTCCTTTCAACATAAAAAAGTACAGTAAATATTTCACTGGCATACAATCTCCTGTATTAGCTGGTGGTACCATACAAATCCACCTTGACTTCTAAGTGCTGAAAGAAATACATACTTAAAGACACTTTACCATTTGTATTAAGGATCAAAATCAGATCCGTACACCATTTTCAAAGTATATTTTCACTTCTGTTAGGCAAGAACAAACAGAACTGCGTAATTAATTTAAAATTATCATACAAAGTAAAACAACTGCCATCTGTAAACACAGCTCATAGAAAAAATGTGCATAGTTTAATCCCAGGGAGGGATAAATTTGAAATGGTATATGGTCCCACACGTACTACATACAAAAACATTTAGAGTTTTTACTTCAGATTCTTTTATCTTTCAGATAATTTTGATTTCTTTCTAATGACCTGTATAATGCTAATAGTAGTACCAACTCCAGCATTATTATCCAGGCCCTATTGACTAGAAAGAGAATTTAAATACAGGAGTAAAGGATTTTTTTTTCAGAGCAGCCATGAAGTGAAACAGCTGAAGATCTACCACTTCACAGCGATTACTTTCTAGTCTTTATTTTCAGAGTGAGAAATGATACATGGTTTTAACCTGAAGATGAGAATGAAATATAAATTTTATCTCAAACTGCTACTTTTAACTCAACGAGTATCTTCAGACTCAATTACTTCAGATGAAATAGATGTCTTCTGAGCCAAGTAGAGGTATTCCAGGGAAGTTCCATGACTAATGATAACAAGTATCAGGGTAGATGATTTAATACTTACTTCTGAGACTGTGAGACTTTATATTACACTGCCATGGAAGAACCCGAATTGTAGAAGTGATTTATTCTTTCTAGCTGTACACCTAAAAGTACAATAAGGCCAGATAAATTTAAAATTCCTTACATTGTGGAGAAGTATGCCTGCTTGATTCTAAATTACATTCTATAACATTCATGACACTGAATTATCATTGAAAGTGCTGTTTCCTTATTTCCTCTATTACATTGGATCACTTATCTGTGAACTCACTGTGCTAAATAGATGGATACCAAGACTAGCGCTCTAAGCGCTCCAGTGCTCCGATTTTACCTTCTCTCCCCCAATTAAAGTAGTACAAAAGTAAGCTAAGGATTTGCAATTTAAAATATCCCTGTAAGGGATAGCATAAAAAAAAATCATTTTATTTCCTGCTTCAGTCTGGGTTACTTCCACAATCCTAAATGACATCATATACAGCAGTGTAATACAATCTGGCAGAAGCTGACCCAGAGTAACCCAAAGGATTAAATAAATCTAACTCCTGCCCTGGAGACAGGAACCAGGCTGATCTTTGTAGCACAGGTGTGGCCCAGACTTTACGCATGTATTTCCTCCTGGTGGTTTTGGACCACTAACACAACTCAGAAGGGCAACCGAATCACAGGTTGGAAGGGACCTCTAGAGATCATCTAGTCCAATGCCCCTGCTCCAGCAGGGACACTCAGAGCACAAGGTGGCATCCAGGTGGGTTTGGAAGATCTCCAGAGAAGGAGACTCCACAGCTTCTCTGGGCAGCCTGTTCCAGAACTTCCAGTAAAGAAGTTCTTCCTCACATGGAGGTGGAACTTCCTGTGTTTCAACTCACACTCGGTACCCTTCGTCCTGTCACCGGCCACCATGGAGAAGAGCCTGGCCCCATCTTCCCTACACCCCCCAGGTACTTGAACATGTTGATCAAATCTCCAGCCTTCTTTTCTCCAGACTAAACAAGCCCAGCTTGCCTAGTCTTTCCTCATATGACAAATGCTCCAGTCCCTTGATCATCTTCGTGGCCTCCAACCAGACTCAGCCCCATTTATCACCATCCTCTAGGCTCTGCTATCCCGCCAGTCCTCAATGAATTTCACAGTCCACTCATCCAGTCCACACTTTCTAAGCTTTCCCATGAGGATGTTATGGGAGACTGCGTCAAAAGCCTTGCTGAAGTCAAAGTAGACAACATCCACCTGCAGCTTCTCAAAAACAAACCCAGCAAGGCCTACGCTACCATGTGATTTGCAAGAAGTTTTACTCCAGATTTAGGCTGCTCGCATGATTTTGTAATAATGACCCGATTCACAAATAAGGAAGGACCTGGAAGGTTTTGTCTAGTATTCACAGTTCATATACATGATAGAAACTTCAGTAACATCCTGTATTTGAAATAGCATTTGCACATAGAATATGTATCTTATCAATTAAGTTATTTTGTGTAGATAGGAACAACTAAACAGAACAGTTGTAAGTTTACTGGGCTGGCAGCCAGAAGAAATATAATTTGAATGACCAAAAGCTGTGCTGATGTACACAATATACAGTCCAAGAATCCTCAGACTTTGAAGATTCTGAAGAGATTACAGAGCCCAAAGGTAAAGATCCGTGAAGATAAAATTGCCATGTTACATGACAACAAGAGAAGTCTTCCTGACTTTATTGGCACATCATGGCCAATGTTTACAACAAAGTATATGACTGCACCTCACAGTTAAGGAACAGCTGTACCTCTATTTGCAAGACAGTTATCAGACAGTTACATTCACTTAGACCAGCTGTGAGGGAGGTACCTCTCCTCTGGCACTAGATCCTCCTAATGCATGCAACAGTTTACTCTTTTCTGTATTTAGAATATAATGAAGTGGTAGCAGTGGAAAGAAACACAGGAGAACAAATAAGAAAATGACATTCTTTACCGTACGTTAGGTGTTTCCACAATCAATAATCACACATACTTCCTCTTCAAATATCTTTAATTTCAATGAGAAATCACTGAAAATAATGAACAGATATCAATCTATTCAATGATAATTTTGCGCAAAGTCCATTGGTTCAAAATTCCTCACCAAGATCAACAATTAAAAAAAAAAAAAAAAAAAGTGCTCTACCCTTGTTAACTACAAGGACTTCTGTCAGGAATATGGAGAACAATGATGGCAAGACTCCAGTCCTCGGCATACAGGATGAGGAATGTGATCAAGCACTAGGAAAAAGCTGAAAGGCCATGTTAGAATATTGCCTTTCATATGCATGGGTGGACAAGGTAAGGCAAGAAATACAAGATAAGAATTTTTTTAATATTCCTGGGGTTTTTTTTGGAGGGGGGGCAGGGGGAAGGGGTTATACTTCCAAAAGTTATTCTATACAGAAAGATTTTTTGCATTTTCAAATAGATTCAGACACCCCAAACTTTAATGAATATAGCTAATGATATACATTGCCTTTGCCTCTAGCTGAACACTACAAAACTACTGTTAGCTTCATTTGCATTACCGACTATTCAGTTGTTCCATATGTCCACATGATATCCATGAAAGCTCTGAGGTCTTCATTTTTCTGTCAGAGGCTGTAAAGATTAGTTAATGTGTTTTTCTTTCAACCTAGCAAGTATTTCCATATGCAAATTCATAGTTTATTTAAATTCATAAAGCCTAAATTCAGAGCTTTAGCCGCTATTTTTTTTTTTTTTTTTTTTAACACTGTCTGGCCTCAGAATCTACTCTATAGCAGCTCTTTTTTATTCTAAGAACAGTCGTGTGTCTGATAGGAGGAAATATACAACCACATTTCTCTTTCTATATTCCTACTGTTTGTAATTTTTCTTATAAGTACTTAAAGACACTTGGTAAAGAGAAAGATGAGCATACAACCTGAGAGAAGGAAAAACCCTACCAGAAGCCAATCACTCCGTAACCTCACACCTTTTTCACACCACCGCCTGAACCCTGGTCTGGACCTAACATTCCGAAAGATGATGCAAAAAATAGGTTTACAAGATGGGCAAGCAAAAAGGTTCTTATGTGGTGAAGGGCAATAAAGACAAGTGCAAGGAGAGTATCCTGTGTTTAAGAATAGATGGCAAGACACAACTCAAGCAGTGGTCTGAATCCCATCCAGTATTGCAGCCTGTGGGAGTGCCTATGCAGTTACAGGGTTATTTAATAAGCAGAGCTTTTCAAAATGTGTTTTTGTGGGGAAAAACAGTTTTTATTTTGTCTTTATTCTCCTGTTAGTACCTGTTGGGTAGATTCAAAATGGTTATGAGTGTAAATAAACCGGAATGTCTTGTTTGCGCATCAACTGAATTAACTAAGCTGGGATTTCATAGCAAATCTTTGAATTCAGTTATGTCTCTCTTGCCCCTATTTCAAGACATTATAGAATTTACCATGTGTGTGCTGTATTTTTGTTGATGTTGAGCTTTGTTTTGTTTGCAAAATAGAAAGCCAGCTTCACAATCTGAATTTGGGGTGAAAATCCAGTATAAAAGAGCCAAAACAAAATAAAATTAAGGAACAGTGGTCCTCTTCTCTCAGAGGCAGACATCCTATTTTGAAAGCCTTACTAAAATCTAGACTGTAGGAAGGAAAAAAAAAAATAGTACTTGTTAAAATCTGACTGCTACAAATCTCTACTGAACACCTATCCTGTCTTTTGAAAATCTGCGCTTGGGGCAATTTCTTTCATCACTAGCTGTTTGTTATAGCATAACATCTGTCATTTACTTTTGGCTGTCAGTAAAAACTTTATGCTAAATGTTAAAAGTGTTCATTCTTGCATTAAACTATGTACGTTCCCCTATAATTTAATTGGCACAAACACATTTACGGTACCTTTAAATATATCATGATTCAGTAATACAGTTTGTTTTCTGTATTTTGTAAAGGATACTTTTTCCAATATCAGAAATTACGTCAGCTTACTATGCATGTAAAATTGCATATTTTCAAGTAACAAATACATTTATTTTTATATCTTTTACACATGTGCACATATGTATACAAGTATGACTGTACTCAGGCCTAGTGCACATTGTTTCATAAAAACTCAGGTCAAAAAGCAAGTAAAGAGATTATGAAACCAAGAGGCATCTGATTACGTTGAAAAACTCTTCAATAAGGACAAGCTACAATAGAAAAAAAATCTGACTTTTTTTCTCCCCCCAACAATAACGTTGTCAGGACATTTTCAAATTCTACAACAGAAACTGAAAGTCACACAAAATAGTACACCCAGGGGTGGTAACTGCTCTTTACGAATAAGCCTGGGGCAGCTGCTGAGTACACCTGTATGTTCTGAAAACTTCACTGAGCCAGCGCAGAAGAGCTACTACTAAGCTAAATTTACATCTACCTAATCCATCCAAAGTCACTTTAATAATTAATCAAAATATAATCTAAGGCTCTCGGCTACAGAAAAGGATATAGGGCATTAAATTTTTATCTCCCAGTTAAATCAAACATTGAATTTTAAGCTGTCATTGGAAAGAATTTTCTATATCAAGTTGCTCAGCGTGGGATGATACACATTTACAAGAAATTAAGACAGGGACAGTAGAGATAAGCATTAAAAATACAAAATGAGTTATGAACTTTTTTATTTGACAAAAATCATATTACAGTAAGCTGACTTAGGTTAAAATAATTCAGCAAAAGAAAAGTCAATAAAGTTATGAACAAGCCATAGTAAATAAGCCTAATTCTTAAGAGAACGGATATGTTCTGTCCTGGTTAAAAGATATGGCAGATATGGTTAAAAGGAGAAATGGCAAAAAGGCTCATTTTGGCTAGAATCAATCATCTTAGAAGACGAAATAAATTGTTTACAATATTTCTTGAACATTATTATTGTTATCAAAACTATTGGCAAAAATATATTTAATTGCTTAAATGAAAAGAACTTCCCTCTCCTCTTTTTTTATTTTTTTTTGATATATGCCAAGCCAGTATTTTCCCATCTGCTTTTCTGCCCCAGGCTCTCAAGCAACACAGCACTCATTATACGATCTTAGAAAGTACAATGATGTAATAAGAAAACAGTTTCTGTACAGAATCATGAAGGGAAGAGATCACAAGAGATGAGTGGAAAAGGGTACATTTCTTGCACGATATAAAAAAAAATAGAAAGGACTGCAGAAAGGAGTTCTGAAGAACAAAAACATTATAAAGGACACCTAAAATGTCATCTAAAATGATGCAAAGCATCATTTCAGCACAAAGACACTTTTTTCTAGACCACTGAACATGAAGTTGCAAGACCACCCAGACCACTCTTTCATTACAAGATTTGTTTCTTTTTCTTTTTTGTTTTGAGGTGGAGGTGGGGTGTGAGGTCAGGAGCAGCGAGGAAGGCAGGGTGAAGAGGAAAAAGGAGAAAAGAAAGGAGAAGAGCAAGAGAAGACACGCACATTTTAGCCACTTATGTAGTAGCTGAATGGGTATGAAAATGTGCCAGCAATTTAATCTCTTCCACATTCAGAAGGCTCCTAAAGTTTAAAAACACATTTGGTCACATCCCCATTTAAATTTGTTAAACTTAGTTAAAACTTCTAAACATGTTTTCCATAAATCCTTCTTTTCTTGAAAGAAACATTTGCTGCAGAATAATGAATATGAATTATGTGAAGAAAATCTTTAAAGAAATTCTTCTTACATATTTTAAGCCTGTTAAAAAGTTGAGTTTGAAAGACACTGTCATCCAGAGAGACTCATTTCTTGTTATAAAAAGAAAAATTGTAGTACAGAACATGTCAGTTATGTTACTCTAGGCAAAGACATTTGTGTCATAGTTTTTTTTTCAAATTTTAGCACCAAAAAACCTTAAACTATTCATATTACTGGAAGTAAAAAATAAGCACAGTTCAGTGTCTTATCTTGAAGTTTCCCCATCCCCACCAAAAAAAAGACAAAGCAAAAAGAAAAAAAAGAAAAGTAAAAAATAATCCACCAACAAAGCCCCTTAATGTTTCTTGTCTGATAACCTAAAATAAAAGTTAACTTGGAAGAGCGGTTCAGCCATAGAAAACAGAATTCTGCTGCCAACCTCAGGATTCAACATCTGTACTGGGATTGCACATACGCTGTATACTGCTTATCCATCCTAGTAATTTCTTCTTGATTCTTTTAATTTTTAGTACCAAGCATGTATTTTCCATTTTCAAAAATCAAGTTTAGCTTACATCTTAAACATACTACAACAACTAGGCTCAGCACTCTTCTGGGAAGACCTCAAACATTACTTAAAGAAACATCTTCCTTTGAGTATTACACTTAAAGAGCTAATTTTACTTAAAATGAGTATACTCTATGGGTAAAATCTTAGTCAGAAACTTTTTTTCATAAGATCTTTTCTTTAAAAAGGTATAACAACTACCACATTTAAAAGGGAACAAATCAAAATGAAAAATCCAAAATATTTATCAAGTATCCTGATGATTCTTCTGGCTTTTTATTAGTATATCTGTTACCATAAACCTTGAATAATAAAGTCTTTGCAACATCAGTACTGCAGAACTGCCTGCTTCTATGTTGGCATCTTCCAAACAAATACAGTCAAAAGCACTTGAGTTCAGAGGAATTAAATGAAAAGAACTGTAGATTTAAGTTGCCTCCTTGTAACACATATTAGCTCTTTTCTTCCCCTCAGCCTGTCTTTGCTAGCAAAGGGAACATCATTTGTCACATGCTGTTGTCATTAGCAACAAGTCATACTTAGTATTTTCTTTCATTAGAACTAATCAGTATTATTAGTAGTTAAGCAGGTAGAAAGCACTAAGTAGAATTTATTTAAAGTGCAAGAGTTCAGATCTGCTGTGGAATAAGACATTTAATTTCCTCTGCATACGTTTATACTTCTACATGTAACTACCAGAGTATCGAGAGGGTGGCCTGAAACGACAGGATCCTGACTGTGCAAACATGTCCGCTGATTTGTAATTTTATGAATTCACTGAACCCATTAAAGCTAATCACACACATACAGATAGGCATGCATATATCTAAAAGACTGGGAGTGTTTAGCGTGTGTATTTCTTGCTAAACAAAACTGATTTATGCCATAGACAAGATAAAGAAAGCAGTGGGTGAAAAACAATCCTAATAATCTTTGCAGAATGCAAGTTCTTATAGGGTTAGTTCTGCTTTCATAGCCTCAGTAACAATCATCTTGTTGCAAATGCATATTTGACATTTGTAGGAATAAGGTATATCACTAGTCTACTCTCTCTGCAATTTCTCATGCAACTTTACCAGACAATCCTAGCAAAAATGAGCTATGTCCAGCTCCAAAGGAAGGAAAACCAACAAACTGCCCAACAGTTACTGTAACATAGGAGAAAGGTTTCCTTCATAAACCTCAAATTAGTGATTATGTTAAGCCTGAGCAGATGTTCAGAACATTATAAATTTGCAGGTCATTCCCACTTGCTTTGCAAGTAGTTCTTCAGAGCATTCTATGGCATATCTCTAGAGGTAGCAAGTCTTCAGAGGAAGGCAAAGCACAAATTTGGAAACCAAGTTACACATCAGGAAGGACAAGAAAAAACATGTTTCTTGGTCTCCAAGGCAAATGGTAGCAACTCTAAAATACAATCAACAAAGGCAAGTAAAATCTTCTTTCAGGACTTAATATCAGCACATTGAATGTTAGGAACTGGAATCAAAAGTTTTAGCTTCTGTTACTAGAGTCATGCCTTTATCATCACATTGTCCTTTCCAAAAAGACATTTAACGATCTTACCACAGATGATGTCTTGTTTCTGTTCCTTGTAAACACACCTCAGGACTTTGGAAAGGTCAGAATATGTTTCAGAAATAATCAGCAATCTTTAATTTCTCAGCCAAACTTACGAATCATCCCTCAGCTGAAATAACTCAACCCTTCTTTGCATCTGCTGGGTATAAGCAGAGTGCCACTCTGCACAAACTTCAGCCCCTCAGACTAACAAGTCTTTCCCATCTCTTATCAGTATGGTTATCTTCTAACTGGCCTCATACTCTTTTCATGCACCTAGTCCAAAGCAAGCTGATTCTTTTTCATTCTTCATTAGTTACCAGAACCACATATAACCGCTTTACCAACAACATATTCAATATTACCAATACTCCTCTGTCTCTACAGAAACTTTGCTCAATAAGCTCACCAGGCTTTTTCCAAAATGACAGCTCACAGCGATGCTCAGATAAAATCAATATGTACAGGTCTGTTCCCTTCTCTGTCAAGTCCAATGGGCAGACCAGATCCTAGCAAGCACTTTTATTAATAGCCACTACTTCGGTGATCCTGCACATCTCCCATTAATTTCATTTCCCCTATGGCAGGTGACAGCATCAGCTGGTTTTCTTTAAGGTGAATTGAGGGCTCATGGCAAGCATTTCACATGCTATATTCTTGTTTTAGCATGATAAATTGATAAAAAATATTAATTATGTTAGATCCTGAAGAAAGACACCAACTTCCATTCAGCATCTAGCCAGACACACTAGTGTTTGTTCACATCAAATTACATTGATTTCTATGTTCACATTAGTTCAGCATACTTGGAAAGCAGCCAGAAAGCTAGTCTTACTATAAGTTACTCTTTTTTTTTTTTTTCTAGCTGAGCCAAGCAGTTTCTTCTAAAAGAAGATATGCATTTAAAATTTGAGAACACCAAAAACTAGTACGAAAGAAGTCTTGGATGTTTTTATCTGGTGTCATTCAAGTGTTGAACTTTCTGGTTCTCACTTCTGATGAATTATGCAATGAGTAGATATATACAAGTAGTGAAAAATACAAGTTATAGTGCTGGTTATATTACCCCCTGTGCCTCCAGGAAAATTAAGGTTCATGTCAATCCTACTGTGGGCAACTAAAAAAAAAATTGCAAAAATATTTACCTTGATGTTAGACCATGTTCCAAAGGAACAAAAAACAGAGAGATGATTAAACAGGTATTTTTGGAGAAATTCAAAGGTGATATTTCCATGCAATCAACAGCAGTTCAAGATTCCCTAAATTTCTGAAACACTGAAGCAGTTCCAAGAAAAAAAACAAAGTAAGCATTGTCAGCTTGAGGGAAAAAAATGTTTTTTCTTTTCTTTTAAGCACTAAAAATCAAAACAATTGCTCTGTTTCTTCAGTCTATGGTTTCCAAAATATAAAAGCTCTGTAACTCATGAATCTCCCAAATTAGGAGTTAATCCTACTACATTCTGCTTTACCTTTCACATGCCCCCAGTTACACATTTGAGCCCATCTTTCCCTCTTTTACTATTATTTTCAAATTCCTGTTGTCTATTCTCCAAAGCTACTGTCCAATTCATCCTTCATTCTCGATGGTTTTGTTCCTCACTTAAGCTTTCCAAAAATATGTTCTCATACACATCTCCTTTTCAGTTCCTTGGATAGATATTGAAGCGAATAACCATAAAATTTACATATCACAGTGCGACATGGGGAAAGGCTGCATAATATATGAATAGGGAAACTCTTTTGTTCTTGAATATCTAATGGGCTATTCCATTATATACATAACAATAAGCACACAAATTATTCTGGATGTTATGAACATAATATAGTAATAAGCATTCATAAAGGCACCTTAGTTAGCTGGTAAAATTGCATTAGCCAAGTAATATGTTCTCTTTTTATCCCTCTATTTGAGCTTCCTACACAAAGGAGATTGATTTATAAGATCCTTTGCGATAACGCTTTGTTAAAGCAAACATATGCTAAAGCAATCTGTATCTGACTTCATTTCATTTACAGACCTAAGACTGCACAGGCCAGATTTCAAGCCTTCTTAATTCATTAGCTGAATAGATTTCTCTTTCACACAATCAGATCTCAACTTGTCAAAAATTACATCTACAAAAGATTTCTCACTTTTCCAAGTGCTAATTCTGGCGTTACATGAGGAAAGCTGACCTTTGAACACTCATTTTTCAACTAATACAGGCAGCTATTACTATATTCACACATTCCACAGTAATAATAAAAGTTTGGAAACAATGTTCAAAACTTCATATAAACGATAGAAAAAAAAAAAAAAGTGCAGTCAAACAAAAAAGTCAGTGCAACAAATAATAATGACCTGATCTACACACAACAGTTATTTCACGTTAGACACTTCTATCACCATTTTTTCCCTCTGGATAAATAAGTTTAATAACCTTTTCTTCAGGAAAATAGTATTACCAAGAATATGCAAGTATGTGAATGTCTGAAAGACTTGCATGATATTTTTGATATCTCCTGTTTGATGACATATGCCCACTTTGACTAGAAAAGAGGGAATTCAGAAGTGAGCTCCGATCACTTCAGTACCTGGTATTCACATGTGCTGGTTCAGATGAATTGTTAGTATGAGAGACAGCTACCATTAACATCTAATTAATATCAAATATAAAGAGAGCAAAATACTGGACTTTTTGCAATATACTGGAGTAAAAAAACAATTTCCAAAATCAATCCTCTTGTTTTAATAACACATTAGTATTTAACTCAGTATAACATTTTAAAGTTTTGAATGCCAGATACTACTTTTATCAATGTAAATCAATGATCTGCTACTTTGACTAAAAGTATTAAGTAGCTATCATCATCTATTACTAAACTAATAGATATCACTGAACATAGAAATATCATGAGCATATGGAAAAAATGCAGAACATATTTGGGTATTGACCCACCACAAGATATTTGCTAATTATGTGGCATTTATCAGCCCAAGATAGTCAATAGCAGCAAATTAATCTCATTATCTAGAGTCTGTTACATTAATGTATGATATGCTGCTGTTACAGCTTCTTCAGACTTGATAGGTACTGTGGGAAAGGTCTTTTTCATGAATCTCAGAGTAACTCTGGGTAATAGAAATCTTAGGGACCCTACTATCTGTGTTTTGAAAGATTCACCCTTGGAGTGGCTTCAAGTTATTTACAACTGATGAACTTCTAAGGATAGAAAACTTTTTCAATGAAATATTTTTACTAGGGGAGAGGAAAAAAAGTAGAAAAAATATTTGCCAGTTTCAAATATAATAAAACTGAACTAGGAAAGAAACTACTCAAAGAGTACAGGAAAGCTAATATTGATCAGTGGCCAATAACATCTATAGATGATATAGAAAGTCTGTGCTACTGTGTTTCTTTGTTTAAATGTCTCCTGCTCATAACTCTAGGAGAGATAGATGAAGAAAAACAAATGTAGAAAGATCACAGGCTTTTTGCAGGCTCCACAGCTGACTCCACAGGCCTCACATATTATCTCTGCTGGTAATTAACTTAGCTATTCTATCACATTAATAAAAATATGTATATTCTTCAAATTTCTTTTTTTTTCTCATTTTTATTGTCCTCAACTCACCAGAAAGATTACACATTAATTTTTCAAGTATTTGTGTGCATGTGTTTGTGTGTGCATGTGCACATCCCTTTTTAACAGGATATGTGTTGAGATCCCATGCACTTCTCAATATAATCACACACACACAGACTGGTTGAGGTTGGAAGGGACCTCTAGGGATCATCTAGTCCAACTCCCTGCTCCAGCAGGGACACCCAGAGCATCCAGTGGGTGGCATCCAGGCGGGTTTGGAAGATCTCCAGAGAAGGAGACTCCATAGCCTCTCTGGGTAGTCTGTTCCAGGGCTTTGCCACCCTCACTGTGAAGAAGCTTTCCCTCACAAGGAAAAGTAACTTCCAGTGTTTCAATGTGTACCCATTACCCCTTGTCCTGTCACCAGCCACTATGGAGAAGAGCCTGGCCCCATCCTCCCTGCAATCACCCCTCAGGTACTTGAACATTTGTAGTTTATAAAACCATCTCCTTGCCCTAAAGAAATTAGTAACAGACTTCAGGCATAGCATCAGCTGGGAATGAAGGGAACAATATTCTCAGTGCCTCTCAACCCTCCCAAAATTAAACCACATGAAAACTAATACCAAAAAATGAACTCTTGTTCAGAACTAGATAAGCGCGCACACACACACAAGCACAATTAAGCACTTTTCCAAAAAGACTTCATTTGACTCAAATGGGTAACTTTAGCTTGCATTAAACAGAAAGAAGGAGAATTAATGTGCAAGCTCCATTAGCTCTTATTTACACTGTTTTATTTGCCAGATCCAGTGAGTATACTATGAAAATGTTTAGATTAAGACTATTGTATTAGGATAGTTAAAGCCTCAGGGGCTGCTGCTCATTATGTTGATCTAAGTCATATCGTGGCTTAATGATAGGTTGGAAAAGCCATCTTGTTTGAAGTGCACAACCTGAGGTTATATTTAATGGGATATACTCTAATGCACTCTGCCTCCATTTGGGCTTAGATTTTTTTCAGGAGAGGAAGATATCTCATAGAAAGAAAAAAAAAAGTAACTAAGGAGGAACAACAGAAAAGTAATCCTGAAACTACTTACCTCTTAAGAAGAAAAGGTATATTACCACTTCAAAGCTATGCAAGTGTTTGAGAGCCAGTTTTGTGTCTTTCTTACCAAAATAGGACTGTTGCCTACGTCAGTATTTTCCTAGGTTAAGCTCTGAACCTGGTGCAAGATCCAGCCCAGAAATAGCAAGCAGAATGTTTTCAGGTATCTTTCTTACATGTTTTACACAAAATACTATGCACATGTGTAAAAATACAAGAACAGAACAAAACAGTGGCCCAAATTACCTTGTTTTCCAATACATCATTTCCCTTCTGCAATTCATTGTGTTGCTTTTTTGCCTCCTTTCGCACTATACTTCTCTATGCTTTTATTCCAGTGACATTCCCATCTTTCCCAGTCATCTTAGAGGCTGGTGCTTTCTCAAGTCCATTGCATAGAAATGCTTCCTTTACAACCCAGGAAGCATTTCTAAAAACACTTATGTTCTCTGTTGTATCCCTAATACATATTCTAAGAAGAGTTAGACTTAAAGCATGATAAAATTGAAAACCATAGATATTATGAATTCTGGAAGGGGTCTTAAAACATATTTTTAAAAACTCAAAAGTAAATCACCTCTGCAAATCTATTACCATTGAGAACTGTATTCATAAGCTAACTTTGACATGTCTTTCCATTTTCCTTTCTCACTGCATATGCCTGCCTCCTCCCACCAGTTTCCTACATCTTTCCATACATTTATTTTTTTTTTAATTCAAACACAGGACACATCTTGCATGCTTAACACTACGGGAGCCAGAGTGCAGAAGTAAAACCTTTGATCACTCTTGTCCTCCAAGTCGTACAAAATCCCTGGTAGCTGTTGTGGTTACCAAGTGCATGTAGCATTATCAAATAGAAACCAAGAGAACTACAGGTAGGCAGCTAGAAAGGAAAAGCACAGACATCAGTTAAAACAAGGATGCCTGTTAGCACACAGGCTGCACTCAGAATAGCAAATACCTGCATTCCTCTTACAGTAAACCTTTTCATTTCACAATAATGAAATAATGTAATGAACACTACCTGACATGAAAAGAATCCAAAAAGCCAGTATCTAGTTAAAACTAAGATAAACGCCTTCTCTGTGACATGCTTGTTTGCAAATTGGAACTCCCATGTCCTCTCACCCTCCAACAAAGCTTGCAAGTAATTCCCCATTTTAGTGCAAACGAAGAATCATCACCCCCTTGTATTGCTTTGGAAAGAGGAATTTGTAAAAAGGAATTTATAATTGTAATACTAAAAAGAAAGAAAAACAGACTCACACTAAATAATCATTAACAGTTGAATGTACGGTACAATTAACCTTTCAAAACATTTTGCCATTTCATGTACTATACAGTTTAACAGAACATTCATCTTTTAAAGTATTATCATGTTTAAGCTCCAGATAATTCTCTGATTAGTTCTGTTAATATTCTCAATATCATAAAATATGCCATTCTTCCTTAATATGTATTTTAAGTTTCAATTTTACATAAATCAGCTAAAGTATGTTTTGCATTTCATTAGTCAGTTCTGTCACCAATACCAACCCATGTTTATGAAAGCCTTTCTGTAATAAGCCTTGGTTTTCTACTCTCTATAGTATGATGGTATTTTCCATAAAATATATCCTGCTACACAGAGCACTAACACAATCTGTGTCTAAACCCTATATAGTCTGATGGTATTTTCATAAAATATATCCTGCTGCGCAAAGCACTAACACAATCTATAATAAGCTAAAGAAGTTGGAAGATGTTTTCTGGTGAGTATAAGGGGGAGTAATAGGGACTATGAAAAAAATAATTAAAAGAAAAATATTACACTATATTATTCACATACACAAATCTGTTTCATTCAAACTCATACACATCCGCCTTTTCAACCTGACCCATGCCTGTGAAACGTCTGCATACCTGAAAACTAACAGCTAGTCTGGGCTCATGATTCATAAACAAGTGAAAGCTGTGTCAACTTTTGCTATATACAAGACTTCCCTTTATGTTTTTTAATGTTTCCTTTTCTAAGCAAATGCAGTATCATAAATACTATCATGTTGTTTTTAAACAGATTTTATGCTTTCTTCAGGTCTTTATCAACTGTTACTGTTTAAAATATAAATAACCTTATTTAGTGTTAAATATCAATCTTCTGATAAACTATTATTCTTCAAAGCTTTTATACAAAAGGCAAACATTCATACATTATTTTCTGTCACGCAGATGAGCTTTGCATTGGAGAGTGACAAGTATGAAGAGTATCAGCGTGATTTACCTAAATATGAAACTAAGAATCCATGTGCAAATGAAAGGTAGGACCTTTTGAGTACTGTTGGTTTTCATTATTGAGGGCTCAAAGAAAATAACAAGTCAGTTGGAAACCACCCCACCTTCCTACTGGTATTAGTATGTGTTGCAACTAGTGTGTATCTATTGAAAGTGTAGAAGTATTTGAAAGCCTCTGAATATTTTCTTTATCACTTTTCTTTAATATATCTATAATTGCCAGAATATTAAAGGGAAGTATTTCTGGAAATAAATAGTGAAAACAAAAGGTTTTCCTTTTACATATCTGACACTTCTGGTCTGCTAATGCAACAAGTACTTAGGATTGTATTCAAGTACTATAGGATACACGTATTTTTAACATGTATTTGTCTCACAAAAATCAAAGCAATGTTGCAAAAATATTTAAGACCAGCCGAGTTAAAACTATAGAGAAATACAGGCAAAATTATTGATGAAAAGTCATTCAGTGACCGAAAGCTCTTTTGCAACATAAGTTGTAAAGTACACATGCACAGTTCCTCACTAGGCAAGAAACAATACTGGGAATAACGGTCAAAAAAGACGATTTGGTAGTATCTCAATTCAGAGGTTTAAATGTCCAAAACAAGCAGAGAATAAATGATTAATTCAAAAACCTAGATGGCACAAGTAACTTTTGACTGCTTGAAAAATAAAGATTAAATGCAAAGTGCATTTTATAAAACAAAACTACCTAAATATTCTCCGTAACAAAGATGGACCTTATACCTAGCTTCCCTGCCTCTTCAAAAAAATGCTGCCTGAGGAGTCAGTCAAATGATGACTCCAGCAACCAATGCAGAGCTTCATTAGTTATTTTCCCCAAAGTATTTTTCATAATTCTTTCTAAAAAACAACAACAAAAAAGTATTGGCCTATTTGACACCTCTACTTATTGCACAAGTCATTTCCATAATCATAGCAGAGCCTGATCACTGGCTCTCCTCTGCGACACAGCAATAATACCACAGTCTTTAGGCTGCCTTAGGCGGCAATCTAGGGACATCAGCATTTATCAGGTGGCCTGAGCTCACTGCTAGAGAAGTGAATACAGTAATATTACTAAAAAAGTAATAATAATAATAGTAATAGTAATAATTAGTAATAATAGTAATAATAGTAATAATTTAGTAATAATAGTAATAGTAATAATTTAGTAAATATTACTAAAAAAGCAAAGCAATAGGCAGTTATGAGATAACTTGTCCTCGGGGAAAGTTATATTCTGCTTTCAATAGATACTAGCTTATGCCCTGAAAGAAGAGAATTATATCCCTTCTAAAATCCATATATATTGTTTTCTTTAATTTTTTTGTTTAATATTAGAACACTTTTTTTTTTTTTTTTTTGCTATTCAAATAAATGGATGGCTCTCGTAAAAAAGCTAAGGTTTCAGTTACAGTGAACTAGTTGAGAGGCTTGCAGATAATTATTATGTCATGATTGCACCTAAGTTTCCCCAGTCCTCTCTTAGAGTTCATTAAATTTTTTCACAAGAAATTACGCAGATAAGACATATCCATATAAGACTATCTATAAGAGTATCCAATTCTGACCAAAATGCTGAGAATGCAGAAGGAGACAACACTGGAAGCCCAATATTATAACCAGTAATGAAAGATTAGTAGTGCAGAGTTAACCTAATTAGTATTATCATAGTGTTATGATAGCTGAAAAGAGTAAACACATCAGTCAATAATAAAAGTTGGATCTTTATTCAACAATCCACATTGCTTCTACTCATATTTTCCTTCCCCCTGCCCCCAGTCTTTCCCTTCTGACTATCTACTTAGGCAGTCACATATTTTAACCAAATGGCTATGTGGAACATAGAGAGAGACACACACCCGGATATAAGGATAACTCTTTTGAGGTTACCTGGTTAACAACTGTTAAGCATAAAAATCAAAAACAAGTGACAGGAAAGAAAAGAGACCTCACCTTGCTGTACAGATTGCAACAATAAAGACAATCCCAAAGGCCACAGCCTCTGGGCCACTGAAAGACTAACCCAGAGGTCTGTAACCAGTGGGAATGGAGTGGGGAGTGAAATGGTTATTATGGGGGCACTGAAGAGAGAGAACTACTACAGGGTATGTGAGGTAGTTTGTGCAGTCAGGTAAAATATTACAGGATATTTTAAAGGGGTTGTGGGAATGTGTGAAATACACTCTGGGATGTTTAGGGCAAGGGCTGAAGAAAGGGAAAGGTGGAGTGAAGGTGGCTCAGGAAGGAATGAGCGTGGGAAAATGCAGAGAATAAGGGTTACAGGATTTGAGGGTGTCAGAGCTCTGGCACAGGCTGCCCGAAGAGGTTGTGGAGTCTCCTGCTCTGGAGATCTTCCAAACCCACCTGGATGCCACCCTGTGCCCCATGCTCTGGGTGTCCCTGCTGGAGCAGGGGGTTGGACTAGATGATCCCTAGAGGCCCCTTCCAACCTCAGCCGTTCTGCGAGTCTGTGATCACACCTGAAGGTGCTTTTCAGTACACTTCCCTGGCCAAGCCTTGCACCCGATACCCACGGTTTATTCCAGTTGTTAAGCTCTTCCTACTCTTTTTTTGTGACAACTTCTCACTCCATTCTCTGTGAGCATGTAGGCACCTGTGTTTTACTAGCAAACTTCAGCCTGGACTAGCCAACAAGAAAGAGCAGATAAGTTAACTTGAAAGACTCCAAAGACAAAGCTGGAGACTGGATAAACAGGGCCAGGTTCTGGCTACCATTGTGTCAAATATATATGCTAATGCCAAGCCATTTTTTTTCAGTTGGTTCAGTGATGAGAAGCTGTACCGTACAGGTCTGGAGTAGTAAAATCATTCAGTGATGAGAAAAGCTGTTCCATACAGGTCTGAAGTAGTGAAATCATGCACAGTTTTCATATCTTCTAAGCACAAAGATCATTCCTCTATAAAAATGTCCCTTTCACTGTGATATTATTATACAAACTTCAGATGTTACACTAGCAATCAAGAGTTGCTGAACAGTCCAATGCAAGATAAAAAAAATAACAGTGTGTTTTATGGCAATGAATGTGCAGCTAGTAGACTAAATTGGAAAAGAAGAATTATTCAATCTCTTACGAAAGAGAAATACAACTCTTCTGTCACAGACAAACAGGAGACAGGAGCTAGCAGGAGATACACATCAGCTTGGTAGGAGATACAGCAGCAGAAATCCAACACTTTAAAGTGTTATTTTGTATATTATTACACAATTCTGTACATTATTATATAATGCTTTGTTATACTTTACAGTAGCCACTGTAAATTTCAACTACTAGCATATACCAGCAACTACCAGCATATTTCCAGTAAGGAAAAGGTAACCCTGAATCCCTGAGAATAATACTCATAGAGGAAACTGGAGAAAAAAAAAAAGAAATACCAGAATAGCAACTGCCATGACTCTTTTTTGTCTCTGTGTACATCAGCCTCATGTTCTTCCTTTCCATCAGTAGAAATGACAATAAAATAAAATAAAATAAAATAAAATAAAATAAAATAAAATAAAATAAAATAAAATAAAATAAAAGTAGCAAGCACATTTAGTTTGGAATCACTTAACATTTCCTGACATCACCATACAAGACAATTATTCTCTGGCTTATACTGTACCGTACACAGAGCCCTTGGCTGTTCTGCGAGTTTCTCTTACACAAGTATAATTACTTCAGGGGGACTGAGTACATGGAACTAATTGATGTTTAACATTTAAGAGATGTAGCACAATTTTATGCCTATGTAAAAGTGTCAGAAGTAATTCATAGGATTTCAAGAAATTTCACTGTTGGCCGAATCAATAGCTACACATGGGAAATTACCCTAAATAAGAGTGCCACAACTAATAAAACACTTACTGAAAAAGTAAACTTTGTGGGTGATATTGGTAGAGCTACCTGGTTGACAGCAGAGATACTCAATTTGAAGCAAACGTGCACATGACAAAAAAGAAATTGAAATTATTTTTGTTTGACGTTGTTCTTTTCAAGAAGGAAACTGCTCTGAGTATAAACTTGTTGCCAACAATAACAGAAGTGACCTCTCCAAACCTGTTCTTGGTCACACAAAAAAGATAAAATACAAGACAATCAAAAGCCATCTTTTTCTGAAAACAAACAAACAAACAAAAAACCAAACCAAACCAAAACAAAAAAACATTTCTGGGTGTTCTAGTTTGTCAAGTTTCATTTCAAGTTCAATATCTGATTTCCAAAGATATTTAAAAGAATTTCCCCAAATAAACATTTCCATTTAAATTTTTAAAGCAGCCATTTGATGGTAGTAACTCACTCCTGTTAAACTTGTGAATTAAACATTCATGTTTCTGTCTCACAGAGCTGTAACATGTATCCTGCATAGGAGTTTTTTTGACCGGAAAATGCAATTGTTTGCATCAGCTTTGCATCAGGAACTAGTAGGAGAAACACGTTGGCTTGGTAGGAGATACAGCAGCAGGAATCCAAGGAAGCCTGCTTTGCTGGTACTTCTTAAAAATAGATTTGTTACCATTTCCAGTCATCTGCAAAAGCCAGGTGCACAGCAGGCTCCAACAGTTTGCCATATCCTCTGTGCTCCAAATAAGCATGCAGGGCAGGCAAAAAAAACTGAGTTTAGTTTCAGCAAAGTGCAAGGTTATTAATTATGCTCATGTACAAAGACAATCTTGTGTGGTGACATTGCATGTTAAGGATAAAACATTCAAAAGTGTTTGTAATAGGACAACTTGCATCGATTTCCATGGGGCTAAGATTCCCTCTAAGGGTTTAAATTTTTCAGGTTTGCCAATAGTCAGCCTTTACAGGCAGCCCTGCATAGTAATGCAGCACGGATTTTCATGGATTTTAGCAGCACTAATCACTGGCTTAAGAAACAGTATCATGACTATTCCAATATTCAAAAGTATGTTGGCAAAATAGATTTCAGAGCCCAGACCAAATTTAGTTGGATGCAACAAGTAGAACATGGATGTATAATAAGAATATGGGACCTTCTAATCTCTTCTTACTCTCGGCCAAATTATGTTTGCACAGATAAACACCTTTGATATATTATTTGTAAACACAAGATAAATCTACATTTGCATCAGTGCAGTACTGCTAATTTCAGCTTCAGTAGACAGAAGAATATCAGTAGTGAATGAGACAGGAAGCCAGAGGTTCCCAAGCCTATTCACCATGATCTTTGAGGTGGCAGGAAATGAATGAGGGAGGTATTCACTCATTAAGCAGTGAAAATAAAAATAAATATTGAACAGCTGCATCATTAACTGTGTGCAGTTAAATCTGCATGCTAAATGAGGCAAGGATCCCATGGAAATAACACTATGTCATGTAATTAATAACTGTATTGTAATGTTTATGTACATGATAGCAGAGACAGTGTGGCACAGGTAATTACATCTTCAACGTTTCTTTCGAACTCTTCATTTATTTTCCGGAATGATCCTATACCGATATTGTAGAAAATGATACATAAGAACATAAACATTTTAATTGTGTTGAAATTAATAAAAATAAACCTCTCACAAGAAGCAAAACTAAAGTCTAAAACAAAAATATCAAGCAATTAAAAGCATCTTAACTGTGCTGTGGTAAATGGGAGACAGTATTTCACACAAAGGATTTATGAAGTTATACCATTCCCAAATGGCATTTATGCATTTTATATTTAACATGATTAAATTTCCTCATGAAATAATTCATTAATTCATTTTAAGCAGCATCAAGTATCATATGTATTTCATACACAATTAAAATGAATAATATCTTACTATACTCTTACGAATAATCCATACTTGAAAGTGACAAAACCAGGTCAGTTTAGAGAAGTCTTGCAAACAACCCCCATTCTTTTGGTTTTGTGATTTCAGGCTTGTGCTTTGTTGCCTATGATAGCCACATACGAAAAGTTCTTTTGCTTTGAAATTCATTTTTTACTGTCTTTTGGTTCAAGAGTGAATTATTGTTCATTCATTCTTCCATTATCTTGCCAAACATAATGGAGTATTATCATGAGAATATCACTGATTTCTAGGATGCAATTTAGGCCAATAAATATGTACACATCCTGAACAGTGACTAATCTTAATGCATTAGAATTTATGGGTATGAAAGGGCCCAAAACTAAAAAAAAAAAATTTCCATTTCCATTTGCAGAACAACTGGGCAGAGGCAGTAAGACAAAGAGTGCTTCCTTGATGTAAAGATCACAGAATGTCATGCTTAAAGGGAAAAAAAATATATATATATACACACACACACACACATATAAAAAAAAATCTCTGAATAGCAGAGCAAATAAGTAATGAATGATTAAACATGGACCTGGAAAGGAATCACTTTTCAATTCTGCATGTATTTTGACTCTTAAAGAGGACAAAGACAAGGCGGGGAAGCAGACTAAGAATTTCAAAATGGGGAACAGACAGAATGTACCAGTGAGGAATAAGATAAAAGGAAATGAAAAACACAGAAGATCAACAGTAATCACTTAGTACTTTTTCATACTTACATATCCAAAAAGTTCAAGTTCATTCCTTTTACAAAAGAATTAGAAACTTAGAAGAGTTAGAAATTTAGAAAGGATTAGAAACACCTTCTCTATAGAAGGAAAATATGGACCATATAATTATTTGTCCATGAGTCTGTGATTGTACTATAAATAGGTTAATCTTCCTGATACAAATTATCCAGGAGTATAAACATCAAAAAAAGATTCACTCCCTGACAGGCTGAGAACAGGAACTGATTCAGGTAAAAATAATTTTAAGTTTTTGGATAGTTTGTTCCTACTGTATCCAACCAACTCACAGACA
Source organism: Crypturellus undulatus (assembly GCA_013389825.1). Classification (NCBI taxonomy): domain Eukaryota; kingdom Metazoa; phylum Chordata; class Aves; order Tinamiformes; family Tinamidae; genus Crypturellus; species Crypturellus undulatus. The sequence goes on from VWPW01026092.1 coordinate 475,637, forward strand.
GACATCCACCCCCCACCAGACATCCAGTGCAGGGGAAGTACTTTGTCATCACAAATGGCTTTGAACTTAACCTATATCTGACTTATATCCAAGGATAACACTATTTACATTGTTTTTGTAGTTTGAAATGATATACAAAATATGTGCAGATTTCAATGTGTCTGACACAGTAAAACCCACAATATACATCACAAGTCAACCTATTCTTTAAATATATTCACATATATACATCTGGTGGTTTAAACTATTCTTAAATAATCAGAACAATATTCTAATCATTTTTATATAAAATTATGGTCCTTAATAAGGACACATCACAACAGTGATAAGTCAGCTGGTATTACACATTCTCATCTCTTTTTCCTGGTGAGAGAAAAGAGGGAGATAGAAAGAAAGAAGAAATAAAAACTTAGTTATGCATTTTTGATCCATCCTTTTTCTGCTCCCCACCAAATGACACTAAGTTATATGCATATAAAGGGTGATTATTTTTCTAAAATTAATATATTAACTCCTGCAGTTACTGTATGTAATACTTATACATTGTGGAAAGACTGGCTTTATGGCAACCCTCCAGGGAAGAAGGATCACAATTATTAATGCAGCTATCTCTTCCTGATGTGAGCTAGTTTTATAATAAATTTCTGAAGAATCATAACTACTTGCCAAAAAACTTCATAATCTTAGAAACTGAGTTATGGTGTATGTAATATTGAAGAAATATTTCAATAAGATCAGGAAGTATCATTACTGCTGCTTTCACTTGAAAGTAGCTTTAGGCAAGCTGATAGGAGCTATATATAAAATCTTGCTTAAATTAGTACCTGTCAAATGAGAGACAGAAACTTCTCATAAAGAGAAACAAATATATCATGCTAATTTTTTTCTCCTCCAAGCCTGGCATACCCTAGAAGAGAGGCATCAAGAGCAGTCAAGCATTGTTGTTACAAAATTAAACAATTCAAAGGGCAGATACACAGACACGTGCACCTCCAATAAATATGAATTTTTAAATATTTAATGACCAGCTCTGATGACAGATCTCATCTTAATCAGGTGACAAGTTCTGAATGCATGAATTTCTGAATTTTAGAGAAGCAAAAAAAACAAATCACTCTGACACTGAAAATTCCTGGATTGAGAGGTCCATATTTTAGGTTGTATTCCCTAGTTATTAGCATGTAAATTATTGCAACTGGTTTGAGTTCTGAGGTCTAATGAGCTCTGTTCAATGTAGCTGAAAGATTACAAACACATATTTGTGAAAAAAGGCCCAAAGGTCCTAAATCAACCAATGTCAGTAGCGTAATCTGAAAGCGACAGCAGCAGCTTTTCACAGTGGCACCTATCAGTAATAAACTGCTCTCCTGACCAACTACAGCCAAATTTAGAACTGCCAGAACATGGGGGCCTTGAACGATTTTATGGAAAGTTATTTTCTTAAGCCATCATTCAATGGCAAATTAATGACAAATAAATGAATGTAGAAATCAAGAATTTTCTTATTCAATATTCACTGAGGATGAAGGGGGCGGTGGGGCAGGACACAATAATACCAGCTTAGCCTCTTAGCCTCCTGGGTGGCTGCTCCATTTGAGGTACATCTGTTGCACAGAAAATCTGAATGGTTCTGATTGAGTTTCTTTTTATATGACTTCAGTCAATTCAATATTTTTAATGGATCTACTTCACTCAGTGTTGTACAGCTGTGCTCAGAAGTCTTTGCTTGCCATGTTCAACACTAAATATTCCAAATCAAGATAAGAATATTTTCAAGGTAATTGAAAATCTTTTATACAATATTTATAGGTTTTCCCAAAGTTCTTATTTTTATTCTTCATCATCAGATATCATTATGATATAGGAAGTATCAACAACATATCTGAGTAAGATATTTTCATCTAGACCTCAGTTTCTGCACTCCAAGATATTACAAAGCAGAAAACCATTAGAAGCAGACTTATTCATAACCGGAAATTCCTGACCTTGCAAAGTTTCAGAATGTCTTACTCTATACAAGTGTTTGGGACAGATGTGACAAAACTGAAAATTGTATAAAATCTAAGCTGTAGTTAATAAACCTGGGTACAGCTGAAAATTTGGTGGGATGGAGAAGTTCAGGATTGCTTTCTTCAAAACATGACAGCACTTTTGAAGATTTCAGAATCAAGAGATGTCTCCTATTATTACCTGCCTTTACCTCTACCCTTTCTGACTTGTCAGAACTTTACTGATTGAATTTCTTCATCTAACTGAAAGAAATTTCCACTGTACTATTAATAGTCTGAAATTTGTAAAGGAGCTGGAAGCCTTCCATTCCTAATTTCCAGTTTTGAAAAAATCAAAGACAAGAAGAAATATCATCCTTCTTATGCCAGTTTGATGACCTAGAAGAAATGAACTTCAGACTTATACCTCAGGAAACCAGAAAGGTGTCATCACAACTAACACTCAAACTTAGAGTTTTAAGGTTATAAAACAGCATGTGAAAGACAGCTTCTCTTTGAGTCCCAACAGTGGTCTGTTAATGTCAGCATTTTACTGACTTTCATAGGACTAAGCGAGGAAGTTTGTAGGAAAGTAATGCTTCTTACTGAGAAAAGAGATTTTTCTTCAAATAAATAATTCTTAAACTTTCAAAAAAAAAAAAAAAAAAAACTTGATTTCAAACATGGATTAAAGTTCCAATCCACTCAACTTCCACATCTCCCAGAAAATTTTGGGGCAGTCAAAAATAATTCCACTTCCTTACCTAGCACTAATGTAAAATAAGACAGAAATTGAAATCAGTGTACTGTCACAAGACTTCAAGAAGTTGTTTGCATTTTAAAATGTTTAGCATCTAGGCTTCACAGAACAATATTTCAAGCACAGCAAGCAAAAAAAGCTCTGAAACATTGCTAACCACAGTTTTATTAACTTTCTCCAGTAAATGTTTGATGCAGAACAAGCCTGATACCACTGCTCCTTTCCTACCAAGTCTCCAGCAACGCAGACAAAGAATAAAGTTGAGTATGCAAAACCAACACTAACCCAATTGCTTTCCTTTCACTCTCCACTTGTTGGAGAGATGGTTGCATCAATTGTTGAAACAGTGTCTTCAGAAGCCTGCTGTATGTATCAGCTAAGAAGAAAAATAAATAAATAAATAAGAGCTATATTTGTGTTATTCATCTTGAACAACTAGTCTGCCAGATAACTTTTCTTAAATTAGATGTATATAGGGGTAGAGGTAGAGATTCAGACATAGGTAGCAGAATAATGAGATTTGTTGCATTTAAGACTGCACGATTTTAACTGAGTTTTTGCTATAGCTCTCAAGAACACAAGCAAAAGACTTTTTTCATGCATGTTGTTTTTTTCTTCTTCCCTTATCCATTTTTTGTGCCTGTTGCTATAATTATTGCTAAATTATTACTATTTTAAATGATTTTACACTTACTCAATGGTTTACCTAGTTGAAAAACAAATATAAAATGTTTCTGGACTAAAACAGCCCAGAACTTTAACCTCTTTACCTTTAATATGTATTTTGTACCTGTATAGATCTATCACCTTGAATCTGAATTCCACATAAAAACTTGTAAACTTACTTAAAATAAATGAATACTTTAGTGTACTAAAATATCAGCCCTTGTGCACCCTTATTCCTCATCATACAAAGCAAGGCAAGAAGAATGTTGCTAATTAAAGTCAATGTAATATTATTTTGGAAGCCATAGAACATCTATTGTCTTTTGGGATATAATTATGTTTTGCAAATGAGTGATTAGGATTATTTCAGGGGAAAAAAAATGCATATGCTATATTTTCCACTCAATTTTACAGAGTTTTCTGACACAATTTAAAAAGCTGCTGCTTGTGGAAAAAGAGTATTTATGTACCACACAACCCGAAAGTATAAAAATGATGTTGGGTGGGGGAAGGAGAGAGTTTCATGCATCATGTCAGACTTTTATTTTTTTTTAATATAAGCTGACATTTGCCAAATTCTAACAAATTCTCAAATCCTTCTACAAAAGAACTAAGCTTTTTACATCTGGCTCTGTTCTTCAAAAACATTAAAAATCAAAGCAGAAAGATTTGTGGACATTAATATAGATAATAGCTTAATGCTTACAGTTTCAGTTAAAACAGCAAAAGTTCAAGACAAGAATGTTTTTTAAAAGTAATTAATGTCTTTGACCTCTTTTCATTTTTTACCTGAACAGAACTTGATTTTATTTCATAAACAAAAAACCCAACATACAAATATATTTCTACTCTTGAATTTCTATTAGAGGCATGATAGTTTGCTTGCATTGTAGTTAACGCTCCTTTAAGTCATTTACTTCATATAACAGGTACTTACTACGCCTGAACTCTTTACTTCTTTCACTTCTTTACCTATCTTTCTCATTTCACTCTTATCTAGGATGCCCTATTGATAATTTTTGTTTTACAAAGAATCACAGAAAATTACAATCCCAAAAAATCTTCCCTTTCCGCCTAAAAATGATTCACTGCTGAAGGAGCCGAACAAACAATGAGTATCAACAAATACAGTGTTTGTATTTTCCAATCCATTCCACGGTGCTACACTTCTATTCATCTATAACCGTCCATTACAATAACTAAGAATAAAAAAGTAAAGCATAAGTTCAAAATCTTACGTTTTGATACAAGTTATCTGCTAGCGCATCAGAAGACAGTGATAGAAAGGTTACTTTGGTTTATCCATTGTTATATTAATAACATTGTCTATATAAAATATGCAGAAAGACTCTTTGTTGCCCCTCCACCACTTCTTACTAGTGTTTCTACATTAACCTAAATATTTTTAATAGACCAATTAAAATATTACATACTGTCCAGTTTTTAAGAAGAGGAAGCTTATAGAAAATGAACTTAAAATCTTGACATAGGATTTATTCTGCAATTGTTCTGTACTGCAATTGTGAGGCTATTTGAATCCATTTCACTAGGTACAGAAATAAAGAACTTGCAAGTAAAGAACTATCTGTATGAGACTATAATGATTTAAAAAAAATATCAGTTTGTCCTCCCATTATGATCGCTACATCGTCCTAATTTTTGGCTATTAAGAATTGAAAGTAAGTCAGATATATTTCTATAGAACAATGTTGATCTTTCTGACATTCAGAAAATTAGATAAATTTGACAATTAGTTCTCATGAATGATCTTATCTTTTGGCTGAGGGGAGAGTACTCCCTCGTGGGGGACAAATACATAAAATAGGTGGTCCAAAAGCACCCTTTCCAAAGATGTGACAATGGAACTGCACTCATTAGCGATATTCTGTAAATATTTGTCAACTACAACTTGGGGAAATCACAAACACACAGCACTGGCTCAAACAATTGTTCATATCTGTAGGCATCTGTAGAGTTGTTGTTCTAGCAGAAGTGCTGACACTTTGTAGAAAGGATATTGCAGCAAGAACATTGACAGAAAAAACAATGGTTTGCGTCACTGGAAGAGTTATTAGATTCTTCTTTATAAATACAATTGATGTACAAATACTTCTTTCACCGAACATGCACATTCAATTTCTGTTTTCTTAACATCCACATTCAAAACCACGTTAGAACTTGCAGAGAAGTGAGTGAATACATAATCGTGCATAGAAATAACATGTACTCCCAAATCATTAGCATGCTTACAGTTTCTTTTTTTTTTTTTTTTTTTTTTTTTTTTTNAAAGCAAGGTACAAGCTACTTTTGTTTTGGTAGTTATCATCAAGGTAACTCTTGCATAGAAAAATACGAAGCTCTTCTAGGAATCTAAAATTAATTTTCACTCAGTTACAGAAACTGCAAGCACATGAATCCTGTTGTCTTATTCTTTTTATATTATTAAGGTTTGTTAAGAAGAACACATTGCAATTTATACGATGAACGAAGTCCTATAGATGGTCTGAAAGTATTTGCAAATGCATGCGACTGTAGCAGACAGAGCTATAACAGCCAAACTGTTTTACTCACTCCCCTAGCCTTCGCTCCAGACTTATCAGGCATCAATGAGCGCAATTACCGGGCTGTTACACTCATCTAGTCAATACGAATAAGTCAAAGCCAAGGCCAGAAATTGCATCCTGCAATTACAGGGAATTGATAAAAAATAAAAATAAATAAAAAAAAATGGCTCTCAAACTTCTCTGTATTCCAGGTTGCCCGAAAAGAGACCAAGCATCAACGATAAAAAGAAAAGAGTCTCTAGTAATGCCCAAGATACAGTTGCAGGTCGTGCGAGGCATTTTAATCCTGGCTTGTAGAAAACGTGTTTGAAATCAAACAGCTTAGTCTTAATTTCCTTGAAGGTAGAAGAAAGTAAGGCACTGAAGATGGTTTCCATTCTCTATGGAATGAATTCTCAAAATCTGTCAGCCACCTGGACCATGTTGGAGAGATCTGTCCACATGGACAGGTACCGTTGCAGATGGACAACAGAGCAATCAAGGGGACATATACTACTCACTGATGCAGTAATTCTAATTTTCCAGTTCCTCACCATAAATATACGGTTCACAGTTATGAAGTACTAAAAGTTTACCTGTTTTGAAAGGCAAATTAAAACAAACAACCAGCTTACTGTAATGCTCATCTTCAGAAAATCCGTAATATTACACTTTAGGAATGTAACTGCTTCAAAGCTATTCCTTCCAGCATTCTGTATGTGCACCAAAATAGTATACATCAAAGGGCAGACCAAAAACTCTAACATCTGTGTACATGCAGGATATAGTTTTTTCTAAATAGTTTAATAAAAAAAATCAGTCTCTTAAAATTCATATTTAATATTAAGTACGTGACAAGAACATTATGTAACATGCATGTGGAAGCTTTTAATGATAGCAAAGTTTCCTCTAATTAGGACAAAATGTAGGAGGGAGACAAACAAATTTAAATCACTCCATGAATTATTTTCTGCAGCTAAGCTCTAGTCATTATCAATGTCTATGTTTAAATAAACTCTAGGGTAATCCATGATACTATTGACAGAACATTGGAATGACCTGTTCTTGAACATTTTTTATACTTCATGAACTTACCTGGAACTTCATTTTCTTTTAATAAGATTATGTAGCTTTGTACTGGGCAACTGACAGACCAAATTTGAATTCACATCATGTTTTCACGTTTGAAGTTAAGCTTAAGCATGAAAGGCAACTCAAGTGGCCAAACAATTTACCTATCGTTACGCTTTCCTGTTTAAAAAAAAGGGACATATTTTATTGCAGTGAATAGGATTCTATTACAATGCCAGGTAAGCTTATTTATCCCACACGAGAATGATCTCAATATAGCTCCAACAGGAGAATGCCTAAAGATGCCTATCAAATACACTTGTCTTGTATAGAGCTTCTGGCAAATCCACATGCTTTGCTGACCTTTTATGCAGCAAGGAATTACAGCTAGTTAATTTTTCAATTGGAAGAAATTCTTTCTACCAAAACCACATAGTAGTCAAAACTTTCAGGAACAGGAGAGCTACTCTTCTTATTAGAAGCTGCCATTATTCATCACCGGAAATTAAACTATAACCAGAGAACTTTTGCCACCGCAAATACTTAGGGACTCTTAGGATGCTAAATAGTATCCTCTCTAAAAGTTATTTTTTTTTAATTCTCCTAAGAAAAAGACCCCTTTTATCCTCTGTAGGTTCTGCTTTGAGCTGCTTGTTACCTTCAGCTCTTTTACAATTTTGGATTAAAAAAAAAAAAATAAATAAAGAAATCCAAGTCAAAGATTATAACCCTTTAATAAACAAAATGTCTGTTAGGAGTTCACCTGTGTGTATTTCAATATATGCTTTTGATTTTTAAGTTGTACAAAGTGACAACTTAAAATAAAGAAGATCTTAAATGTGAGTAATAGTTATTTACAGAATAAGTCAGTGTATGAGCACAGGAAGAAATAAATGGCTTTTAAGAACTATTAAATGTCAAAGTGAAGCTGAGGTGTTTCATAACTTCAAAAGCTTTATATTGTAAGCATGCTCAACACCATGAACATTATTACTATTATAAACACCTTGCAATGACATTATGTTCATTCCTTTGTAATTTCCATTTGACTATCCATGAAAAATGTTGGTTAAGAAAAAGCTGTATTTATTATTTCAGGATATTTCACTGGTGAGTGAGGAGAGAGAATGGTGTTATTTTCCCTGAATTTATACTCACGTATTATGCAGTAAAGTAAATGGAAAATGATACTTACCATGCTTTAAAAAGGCTTTCAAATATACTAAGTAGGTCTCTAATTTTATAACTACTAAATTTCAATATAAAGCTTAGAAATAAAGATTCAACATCAACAACAATCTGTCTGCAATAGCGAATGAAAACTGTAACCTGAAAATAATGAGTCCACTTAGTTTGAGTATAATTAGACTTTTAATAGCTCTCCACATTAGATGCAAATTGCTCTTACAGTATATATACCCTCATGATCTCCATAACTGACCCAGGTGTGGCTCCCTAATATTGCAGTCTTTTTTTTTTTTTTTTTCTCTATTTCAAAACCTTTTGGCAATTCAAGTAATTCAGAGGTCTCTTTTATGCCCATCTTATCAAATACTAGATAACATTCTAAGGAAGAAAAAAAAAAAAAGATTCCCACAGGAACATTTACTGCCAAATATGGAAGAAAATCTATTTCCTTTCTGTAAGTTACAGGTAGTCCTAAAATCATAATATGAAATGGACAAGATAAACCTTTCTGGAACCAGGAGTATGACAGATTGTCCAATGGGAACACTTTATTTCATTCCTTGCACTATAGAAAGTACTTTTCCGATACTTGATTTCTGATACTGCTGTGTCCAGAGCCCTTTATCATTAATTCTGACCAGAAGCCACGTACCAATGTTCAGAAACTAAAACTAAATACGGAATTCTTAGACATATTTATTTTATTTATTTTTTTAAAGGACCTTTCTTTAAAGAACTGCTTTTTGGGTTAAAAATAGGGTATTTCCATGTATAATTTCCTCCACACTTAAGAGCAACAGAAAGGTAAACTGATCAACATGAATTGTCTGATATTTTCACTCCACAAGAAGCAAACCAGAAGTCTTACTTTAGAAAACACTACAGGCTGGATTGCAACCACTATTAAGTAATTCAAGCAATACCAGACTAGTTTTATCATATTTTATCATCAAAAGCACATCTGCGCCTCACAAATATAATGTGGTACTTGAACTAAATTCTCCACATAGTTTAAGTTTGGATTCTGAAATTTCTTTCTGAACAGTTTCAAAACACAGTACATAAAGATGTAGGACCTTAACCAATCTAAAAAAAGCAAGATAGGTTACTGAGGAAATATTAAAAAAAAATAATAATAAAATAACTTGGGAAGAACGATACTAAGAAAGCCAGGCGTAAACAGTACACCTAGGTAGAACAAAATTGTTAGTTGCATAAATCATAAATTACAGAGAAAGGCCTTTGGTACAAAGCATCTAAGAGTTCCAAAGAAATCTAGATGTATTTCAGAAGAGAATGACTGAAGGATATAGTAAAAAGATGAAAAAAAGGATTGAGATCAGCAACAACAATAAAAAATAGCAGGATACTGTGTAGATAAGATTGTGTTCCTAAAATTTCTGATATTTTCTTGCACAGCATGACTATGTTGTACTTGAATTGAATTCTGAAAACCTACCAGAAAGGTAGCAAGACACATGCAATCAATTTCTGTCCTACTAGTATAACAGTAAAAACCCTTTTCTCTCTTCACCTCTTTCTCCCCATCACAGTCATTTTGAAAACATTCTTCTTAATTCAGTAGTATTATTCTTACCACACACTTTTGGTAGGTAGAAAAATGAAATAACTTATATCATATTATCACCCTAAGCATTACTTGAATTGTCATGGTGCCAGTGTCATTTTCCTAGTGTCAATGTCTCACTGCATGCATTTCATACTTTTAGTTCTCTCCAGAACTGGTGATTATTCAGATACTGAAGACATCCTTGAGCTAGCAGAAAGAAAATGCAAATAGAGCAGCTTGAGCTTTGATCTAGCTGTAAGTCAGGCTCGCTCCTGTATCACACATTATACCCACAGCTCGGTGATTGTCCTTACTAGGGACACTAAGCCAAAAAGAAATAAGCAGATGAAGAAATAAGGGTAGAAAAGACTCAACAGGTAAGTTTCACTAGAATTACAGGAAGAACAGAGAATGACTGGACCCAAAACCCAATATAGAGTTCAAACATCACAAACTGAAGATGGAAACTACATGAAGCCTAATTTGGTTCATATTTACCAGTCTGAAAGTGCCTCCATAAGTGCTCTCCCAGACGTAAGTTTCAAGGCAGGAAACATTGCCTTGTAAGTTTAAAAAAAGCCGTCTCCTGCTCTTGAAGACTGGTACATTGCCTAGGCTGGTATGTAGTTATGTAGAGTTTGGCTACCAGTTTTGCAGCAGCATAGCTAACATAACTGGAATCATGCTGTGCATATCCTCCACTTTCAATTAGTTTCTGTTGTATCACCAGCAACAAAGTTAAACCAGTAGTTCTCTAAATTTTGCAAAGCAATGGATTTTCTTTTCCCTTGCTTTTGTTCAAACAGGCACAGCAGCGCAGCCCCAAGAGAAATGCTGATCCAGTGTCAATTGAAGAGATACCTTGTAAAGAGGGTCTAACTGTACAGACTTGTTACAGGCTGACAAACTTTTCACTTGCTCTTTTGATTAGTTCCTGGAATGTCTATCAAACTCTGTGGAAGCAGAAGTTATTTCCATCTGTATTACTTGCTGTATTTCCTTTATGACACAGGAGAGTCTCCAAAATCACTGCGCTCGCACAGGTTGCCCATTGCTGGCTTGTTGATGTTCCTCCTATCTTGCCTCAAACCCAGTCTACCAAGTGAGGCAGAGTAGTCCCTACACTGCACCCAGAAAAACGAAAAGCAGGAATGCCATTCACTCCTTGGGCACTACAGAGCTTTGAGAAAGCAGTGCCGCCCAAGCCTGTAAAGGTTATTTCAGAGAACCTTGTCACTCATTTCTTAAAAGCAGGAATGATCAGGCTATGTACCTGCACTGAAGTCCTCTAATTAAAAGAAGGGGAAGAAAATCCACAGACATAATAAAAAGTCACAGAATTTTACCAGGAAGGTATTTGCCTCCTGTGTGTTAATAATGAACATCTGTTCCATAAGATTAACAGAACAACTTTCCTTTTAGTAGGAAAATCCAGTATTCCTATAATGACAAATGTACTGTTTCCAAAATGCCCAAAATATTTGTCCTGATAAAAAGACAAAACAAAACAAAACAAAAAAGCAGTGGAAGTAGGAAAAAAAGAGATAGGTCTCTCCAAGTCTCCACAAAAATAATTGAATGTAATTATTTAGTTGGATTCTTTAGCTTAATTCTTTAGTTAGAAAGTTTGGTGTGGGTAAACATAAGACAATCTTATGTTTAGCTAAAGGAGAAAGAAACTTAGAAAATGATAATAAAGTGCAGTTTTATTTACAGAAGGAATACACCTGAGGTTCAAGCACTACTTATATTACCAGAATGGCAGCTTCAGTTACAACCACTAATAACAGTTACACACAAGAACAAACTTATTAAATGAGAGATCCAGAGATTTGCTTTGCACAACGGAAACCGCAAAGTAATAGCATCTTACTGAAATTCTAAATCGCGGGTTCCTTTGGGTCCAATGGCCTCCAGATCAGTATTGAACAAGATCCATCACAGCTGTTATGTTGCTGTTACAAAGTTTATATCCTCCTAATAAAAAGGCCAGGATATAGATGCACTTGACTGTGGTATATACAGGATTTTGTTCATCTCACCTGGGATCAAGCTTCTGTAAGTAAATGGAATTAAATATTAACTATTTTTTCCAGGAAAAAATGCTTTTGTTCAGATTAAAAAGACAGCAGTGTAGGTTTATTCATGCTCCATCTGTTGTTCTGTTTTCTCCAATGGCAACTTCAAAGCACTTTAACATTGAGACCCTGCAAAGGAATGGCAGCACAATAGTCTTCCCTAGGGGGAGGGGGAGAAGCAGAACAGAGGAGTTCAAAAGTGAAAGAAATTTTTAGTCACTCAGTTGGCTGTTTAATCCACTATTTAATTGTATGTGTATTTATTTCTATTGATTTTTTTTTAAAGACTGATGGAGAGAAAATAACTCACAGCCTTCTTAACACAGGAACAATTACAGCAGGAGCTGGTATCCTTTACTGAATGAACAATGCTATTCATAAACGAGGAAAATTTCAAAGGCTTGTTTCCTGCTGCTAATTTTGCTGGTGAGCTGAATTAGTGTGGCACTGCTGGGAACAGCAGGAGATCTTTATGATACTTTTGCAGAAAAAGAAAGATCTGATGACTACTGTTAATCATTAAAAAGCAGTTATTACAGGTGTCAAAAAGTTCTGAAATAAGATTCTCTTCCAGCCCTTCCTCCCACTATTCATCCTTAACAATTTAGCTCTATGTTAAAGAAAAAAGTTTATTTGAAACAGTCTTGCAAATTTAGATGTTCCTCCCAAAACTACATTGCACAAGATTCAAAACCAGACAAGCAGATTTCTTCCTCCTTTACCCTCTTCATATTCATTCATATAAAACCATCTCAGTCCTCTCTCTTTTAGTTTTTTGAATATGCCTGATTATAAGCATTAACAAATAAATCTGAAGATTTCCGTCCACTGAAGAAAGATGCTTAATCTTACTTGACACATTAAACAAGTTCTAATCTAGGAGCTGCTAAGGAGCTTAGTTCAGAACTGTATTTCACAGCTTTTCTGCAACATTTTGAAATGCCCTCTTTTTCCACCTTACACTGTCTCCCTTCATGTTCATATTTTAATTCAGATTTGTTGTACAGCTACATGAACTGGTTTGGTTATTATTATACTTTAAAATTGTTTAATATGTTTGAAAGATTTTTGTTGAACACTGAAGCTGGCCTAAGACTTTCCTGCCCTGGTCAGTTCACTCCAACCCCTACAGTTCTGCAGACACAGCTGTGTGGGATCACGCTACAAATTAAAAAGAAAAAAAAAAAAAAAACCACACAGAGTATTTGCCTGTTGCTTTTCTTTTTATTAACCCAGTATCAGTGATATCACAAACATTTGATTCAGCATAAGTAAAGGAATAGAAAAAAAAACCAACAAGTTATTAATAGACATTTATGCTTTTTTTTTTTTTTTTTTTTTAAACTCTCAAAGAAAACCTAGTACAGAATATTCTCTAACTAGGATACAACTTGAGTTCACTAATGTGTATTGAGCAGTAGTTACACAGTAGTATTTTTAAGCATAAACAAATACTGCCATATATAATATAGTTACTAGGGACAAAAAGTAAGACTCGCCAGTGCTGGAAGATACCTGCCAACAGCAGCTGAGATAGCAGATGTTACAGTTAAGCTCAAGAGGAAAGAGCGCTGTGACCTGAGCAGCGTCCAGGGCTACCTGCAGGACTGCACAGGAAGGAGCTCTGCTCTGAAGCCACCTGATACTTCCATGTCATTGCCTCACTTCAGTCCTGGAGCCCTGTAGTACAAGGGATCTTCGCCCCTCTACCCCAACCCATGCAGGCGGTGGGGGGAAAAAGACAAAATGAAAACTGAGCAAGTCTATGAGATGTGTCATGTATGGAGTATTCTTCATGCCAAACAGGCATCCTGGAATAACAACTATCTTGACGGAAAGCTTGGCTGAGATTACTTCAGCAGAGATTTTTTTTAGATCTGTAGTTGTGAAGAGTCTGCCTACAGTCCTTCTTCAAACTGAGTTACAGTGAGTGATGCCTGCATCCCTTAGAGGCTCTTTTCAGTGGCTTGGGGACTGACAAGCAAATCTGACTGCTGACCCACTGCTATATTCTTCTTATTACTTATGACAGGAAAATTCATCATGCAATCATACAGTTTTGTAGTCCCTCTTCCCCCCTCTCTGCCCCCCAAAAGTTTTAAATGAGGACCTACTCAATACATTGCCATGAACAGCTGCTGATTCTTTGCACTTGCATCCCTGGCCAGGTTAGTATGCTGAATCAACTCACAGAGCTCCTGTGAACACTGAACAGGCGGCTAAAAAAATAGGGAGTAACCCAGGATCCCAGGAAGCTGGCCAGCACATCAGCACCTGCACCACTTCCTCTGCAGTGGCACTTTTCTGATGCTGCACCAGTGAATTGCAAGTGGAAACAGCAAAGCTGTGGATACAGATTAAGTACAGTATTCTAAGGCAAATAGAAAAGTGGATGCTGTGCATCTATAGGGAGCAGCAGTAAGGTGATAAATCTCATCTTGGGATTCCTAAATACCAACAGACAAGATGGTCTGGTCACTGGTCCAGAGAAAATGCTAACCTCTTCCAATAATATTTTGATGGCTTACCTCTATACCACTAGCTCAAATCAACAGAAATGTGACTTGTTTGCACTGAGCACAAGAGAATTACATCTCTTTAAAGCTATTAAGCTAAGGTCAGTCTATCAGAAGCTATTGTGGTTACCAGTTTTGCTGATCATTGGCAAACCTCTATTTCAGCAGAAAGACCACTGGATAGGAAATGAGTATTCCAGCATCCTCCTGCACGTGCTGCACACCTGCATCTCTGACTGGCAGTGAGTTTGTACACTTGGCATCATTCATATTCAATACCTTCCCTAGCTTAAAAGGATTTCAAACATTTGTTATTAACCTAGATCTGAAAGCCTGCCTTCTCCCTGTCTTTTCTTGCACATAGCTGGCTTAGAAATTAGCTGACTTGTATTCAAGTGTTACATTTTCCCAGGCACTAGCAACATTAGTAACACTAGTGACATTAGTGGCCTTAGAGTGGCACTGGCATTCTGTCAAATGAATAATTAAGAAAAAATGAACATTATGGGCTATGCATTGAATTCAGGCATTTAAATACATCATTGGGGTCTTGTACTGACCGTATTAGAGCTAACATTGCACAGAACACCTATCAGCAAATCACTCATCACAGTATTGATTTACACTCAGGTTTTACTTAATTGATGTTCGGATTTTGCCTTTGAAATAATGGAGCTAGACATATGTCTTAAAGGATTCTTCAGCTCTTGGGTGATCTCAAAGAATTTCTTTCATACATGAGACAAAGTTATATGAAAAGAGGGGATCAAGCATGATCTTTGCCTCTCATATTTCATTCATACTTTGATACTGAAGATGACTCAATAGGGTTTCTCTGTGTTCATGAGGACCAAAGAAAATTTGTATACTTAGTATGAAAGATAACATTTACTTTCACATTTCACATTTCATTTACTTTTACATTTCTAAATTTGTCCCATATTTGTGCTTTTAGTTTTGTATTTCAAAAAATTATTTCCTTACTTCCAGAATTTTCCCTTGTTCTTCTCTAATATGTTTTCATAAGCCTATTTTCATATATTCTGCATAAAACAAAATGGAAGGAACATCACTAAGATATAAGATCATTACTAAATTAACTATTCTTATTGTACAGTCATGTTATTTTGCTAGTTTTAAATATTTGCATTTTTTATCCTAATAACAATGGACAATGCTTACAGAATCTTTTTGAGTCTTACAAAAAGAAATACGCACTGAAGGGGGGCAAACTAATCTTCTGAACTATTCAGATAAAAGCATGCACTTCACTGCAGGTTTAAGTATCATGCTTTAAGGGATCTACAATAATAAGCAGTAATATATACAGTAAACCACAGTAAATCACAAAAATCTCCCTGTCAATTTTCTTTCAAAGTCATGTGACAAGTATATTTCTAAAAAAGCTTCTTTAAAAGACATTAAAGTCTTAATAAAAATTACAAACAAAATAATTTGAGTATTTCTATTGTATTTTTATTAAAAATGATGGTTTAATTTTGAGATGCTGTCACTTGCTTAGCATCATATGAGTCATATGCCTTCCCTTGAATAAATGTGATATCTAATCATCAGCAGCCTTCATTGTACCAGTAAATTAGAATCCAGTCTAAGTCATTAAAGACTTAAATTGCAGGCATGAAAGCTTGGCACATAATTCTGGTTGTTCATCATCAGTAAAATTATCCTTAGAACATAGCATCCAGGAGTTCCATGGATCTATTCAGCAATAGCAAAGATATTAGGTGGTAGGAGTTCTAAAACATGCATTTAGGTATATTTTTTGAGCTCTTCATTGATTAATATATACAACTGGCATTCAACATTAGGTTCAAGGAGGTTATTAAAAAAAATGAATTATTTTGGTACTTCAGCAATATTTGAACTGTTTTGAAAGGGAAAGGAAGGAAATCAAACTAGAATTTGCCTCTTTCTGTGTTTGCTCACAGAGCGTTGTGAAATTTTTATCTCCATACCAAGTTGATTTTCTATCATTAAACATAGTCTAATTTGAACAATTTGCAGCTTTAAAACATAACATCATGTGTCCTCTACCAAATAATCCATGTGAACTGAAGATTTTGTTGCCTTTGATCTATTTGTCAACTGTGCTTCAAAGAAGAAAGTGGGTATTGGCTAGGAAGATTCATCAAAAAATTACCTACTCTTGCCAATAAACTGCTAAGAAAAAGCTGGTTTACAAGTTAAGCAGCTCACAATCCAGCACACAATTTAAAGTTAATGCCTTTATAGGCCAAAGCAACTAGTATAAGGGCACTTATCCTGCACTATGAATGGGATTATCGCTGCAAACATTCCCCTAGCATAGAATTAAACTGTCAAGTTTGCTTTTCTCCCACACAGACATACGCTCAAGAAGAACACTCATTCACATAGCATGAAACATTGCCCCACTATTATATAATACCCATATAAAGAAAAAAAAGGGAAAAAAAAAAAGCAGGAGGAAAAGCATGTCAAGAACTAAATTGTTGCTGCTAAGCCTGTTTTAGGACATTAGAATTATTGGTCTTAGACAGAATGATTAAGCTATGCTAAAAAGATGTTGACAGCTATCTCAGTGAAGCTTTCAAAACAAAACAAAAGTATATTATATTATTTTGGATCTCATATACCCCTAGCCTTCATTGTACCAGTTCTAGTTTTACTGCCAGAATTGCTTATTGTCACATAAGCATGTATGCTCCTAGATTTAACTACAGATAACTAATAATATCAGTCCAAAAATACATGAAACTGCAACTGGAAAAAGTTGAATATTCATGATATCTATGTTATGCTTACACATAAATTATCCCAGAAGTAGGTTACATCTTTGACACAAACATGTGGACACCAGCAGCCTAAAAGGCCTTTTTTTAGGCCTTCATCATACATATACACACAGAAATATATGTATGTCACTCCATGTTCCAGAGACGTTAAATAGAAACAGCTACTACTAACTTCATAAACATTGGCAGAGTCAGATACTGACGACGAGGAAGACTGAAGTAGATGCAATAGAGATCTATAAAATCACAAGTGGCATAGAAGCTCAGCCAGCACAAACAGAAAACTGATCCAAAAACCAAAAAAGGATAGTTCTTTATACAGCAGTTAGGCGAAAGGGAAGTTTGCCCTGTGGACACTCAGAGTCCATTCTCTTCTATGTTACGCAAAAATGTTTATGGGAAAGAAATCCAGACAAGGTAAACTGAAGACTGGAAGAGCACTAGGGAGAAAGTATCATGCATGCTCTTCGCTGTTCTAACATTCTTCCTTGCATAGAGAAAATTCTTGGAAAATCAGCTTTATCTGCTTAACTGAAATAAAATAAAATAAACCAAGTAGCTGTAAGTAAACCACATTGCATATCAAGGTATTCCTTGTGAAGTTTCTGGATTTTTAAAACATTTTAAAATATTTTATTAACTATTTAAGCACATATTTACAGAAATGTAACTTTAAAAAGTAATTATGTAAGTCAAAGTATTACACCATTTCACTACAAAGCCCTACAGAAATATGAATCCAGCTCTGATTATAAACAAACTTATATGAAGTTTATAATATGAGCTGCAATACACTGAGAATATTTCAACAAAGAACATTACAGGAGTAAGTGTATGCTAGATGAGGCTCTCAGTGATACAGCTTAGGATTTTAGCTACATGCCACAGCAAGAAACACTGGTCTTTGATGTCTCATCAAAAGTATATGCGCCACCAGAAAGCAAGATGGCATGCCCAAAACAAATTTCTCTTGCTTAAACAGGAGAAAAAGCAAAGTTAAAGAAACACCCAGGAAGCCCTTTTCAAGCCATATACATATTTAAATATGAAAAAATAAATATATCACCAAGGTGAATTTTTGCTTTTTCCTGATGAAATTACAGTTTGCAAAGATAAATCCGCAGATACATGACTGCCACTTTGCTCAGCAAGCAAGATTTCCTGCTGATCATTACCAAAACACCTCAGCTGCTATAGAAGTTGAAAGGTTCTGAGGCAGAATGCCGCAATATCTTATTCTAAAACAAAACTGCTTTGAACTACGAATACTGATTTTGACTTTTAATTAGAAATATTACAGATACTGGTCTACAAATAAGACTTTCAACAACCACAAAGCATCAGAGACAGAAGCTACTAAAAAGCTCCTCAAACCACTCTTCAATACTATTCAGAAACCTAATATACACCATGACTTTTAGCTAAGTCGTATTTGATTTCTTTGCCATTTCTTCTGAAAACCTTGTAAATTTTGCTCAAGTAAAATGCTGCTAGTGCTATTTGTCTGGCAATCACCATATTCAAGAGATGGTATTGGCATTTTTCCCCCTGAGATGGCTAACATTATTTTGAAAATCCTCTCTCAAACTTAAAATTTCTCCTTCCATGAAAGACAAAGCTGAAGAAATCATGATAGATGCGATAACACATTTGCGGCATTATTTATTTAAAGTCATTAGGAATTATCTGTTACTTGCCCAAGATTTTATACTCAAATTATTTCCTTCAATCATTTTAATAGAAATGCAATACTTAATATTTAAGAGTAATTTATGTTATATTTTACAGGAACCTTTATGTCAAAGGCGGCAACAACAAGTTAAGTGCAAAATTCAAATACAGCAGAGAAATACATTCAACTAAAAGATGTGAAACAGATCCAGTAATCTCTCACTATATGAGAAAGTTATCTATCCAAATATTGGTATTTCAAGATAATAACAGAATATATATTACATAGTATATTTATGCTATACAAGTATACATATGCAAAGGAGGATATGGTATTCTATACATAAATTCAGGTCTGATGCAAGTAATATTCTGATTAAGCATCACCACATGACTTTTGTTAATTTTCATCAAGCTTTTTTTCAGTACAAGAGGGATGTGGAGCTGCTGGAGAAAGGCCAGCGCAGGGCCACAAGGATGATCAGGGGCCTGGAACATCTGCCCTAAAAAAGGAAATGGCCACAAACTGAAGCACCAAAAGTTCCACGGGAACTTAAGGAAGAACTTCTTGACGGTGAGGGTGACAGAGCACTGGCACAGGCTGCCCAGAGAGGTTGTGGAGTCTCCTTCTCTGGAGATCTTCAAGACCCGCTTGGATGCAGTCCTGTGCCACGTGCTCTAGGTGGCCCTGCGTGTGCAGGGGGGTTGGACTAGATGACCTCTAGAGGTCCCTTCCAACCTTAGGCATTCTGTGATTCTATGACAGCTTTTTATTAAATGAACATGTTATGTGGTGTACTTAGTGAACACAATGCAATTTACAACAGAGGATCATTTTGACCTATTCTGTCATAGGCTTCTTTTAGTGGAAAGAACAAAAATGCATGTGGCACCTAGCAACAATATTTAAGAGATCTAGGGTGCGAGACTTTAGTTTAAATCAGATTTCACACCATGAAAGGAATTCATAATGGCAAAGAAAGCTGTTTTTTCAACTGCCAGTAATTCAGAAGAGCCAATAACATGTCCGATAACAGATGCATTACTCTATTTGAATAGAGTATGGACCCACAATTGAGGGTCTTATAAAACAAAAAGCCTCCCAAAAAGATGTCTTTGAGGTATTTCATCAGAATCCTTCAGAGCAACAGATTGAAACGGATAAGATCAATAAGCTAAAAAAAAAAAAAAAAACTGAATACCTGAATAGTCTAAAGGAATGAGCTCATGCTCCCTTTCCTCTATCCTCCCTTCTTGCTTACAAAAGAAACCCTGAAACCTGGAGGGGGCGGGGGGAGTTTAGGAACAGATGAGAAATGAACACAGGAGTAGTTTGGGAGAAAAGAAAAAGATTTAGTGAACGAGACCCAGGTGCTGTTCCTCTCATTGGTGCCACATCCTGCGGTTCAGTCTCATTTGCTTTCAGACCCAACAAGCCAAGGGAGCTTTTGGCACATCAGTTGGCTGCATGCTTTACGCTATCCAGGGAAGCATCACTACTAAAACATTACTGTAGGCCCCAAAGCAGCCCAGGTAGATATTTGTCAAATAAGAAAATGGGAAGAAAAAGAAAAGTAACAAAAAAGGCAGTGCTTAAATGTACGCTCCGTGGCAACTTGAGCTGAACTGAGACAATTTTATAACTTCTCAGAGAAAGACAGAGCCAACTGGCAGCTGTCTGTAACACATGATCAAGTCTCTGACGAAGTGCAAGAAGCTGGATCCACAGAGCCAAAAGAAAACTCAAAAAAAAGAAAAAAAAAGAAAAAAGTGTATAGGGAAGGTCACAGATGATGAGAATAATATAAAAAAGTCGTGACCTCATGAAGCAGAAATAGGGGGTGTAGGAAAATGTCCTAAGGACCTGGACCTCTCTACAATCATATGACGACGATCAAGACTCTGATTGGTCTTACCGAACCATAGTTTTACTTGTCAGCAGCAAGTGAATTCAACACATCGTGTAGCTGTTGACATTAAAGGCACATGCTGCATTACCACTGGCGGGATGTCACACTGTGCTTTACAGCCTTGCAGCTGGCAGAGGATCTGCCCGCCCTTCCTGCGGCAGCTTCGGCACACATTGCCTGGGCATCAAGGTACTCCCTGCGTCTGCTGGCTGCGCTGGCACATGGCAGGGGGCATCCAGCAGAGACACCAGTAAAGCTTATTCAAGCACCAGGGGGACAGAGCACCCTACGTGTCACCACAAGCCTGGCCACCAAGGACTACTGAGATGAGCCAAGCAAGGAAGAAGAGTTTTACATATTTTAGGTAAGCACGTCCAGCAAGCATCCAGACTACTCTCATCTCCCATGTGGTCACGAGCTGCAAAGGAGGCCAGGGATGCAATGGCCAGAGGAGGCTGGTACCTCTTTGGCCTAACAGAGTAGTCCACTGAAGAAAAAGTGCTTATCCCATAAGGAGAAGGCACAACTTGGAGAGGGGGAAAAGAGAGAGAGAAAGAGAGAGATAGGGGCTGAGAGGAGAGAGAGACAGAGAAAGGAAGAGAGAAGTAAATGTCACTGCTTTACATTTGCAGGACTTTTTTCATATTCATAGTCTCCCTAATATGAGTCTGTCTTCAGCAACTCCTCTTTGGGTAACTCATTTTAAAAGCATCTACCACTGCTCTTCAAGTTTTGACTTCTAGGAAGCTATTAGATGTTAATATAAATACTGACTGTTGTCTGTTTAGAACAGTTACAGAAATATCTACAAAGCACTTTTATTCTTAAATTACTAAAATTTACATCCAAAAAAATTTTAAAGGTTATCCTTAATATTATTTGAAATGCCTGAGCCCCTTCCTCTCCATCTAGGTTTAGTTCTTCAAGATGCCTAGTGCCCTACCCACACGCAGGCAGTGGTATTTGGAGCCTGAAGGCTCCCTGTGAAACCCTCCCAAAGAGTGCGCATTGAGAGAGTCTTGCTCATTTTATCCTCTTACATTAAGATGGGCACATTTATCCCCTCCCCACCCAATCTCGGGATGAACCAAGCATTTACACACCACTGATAAGTTAGTGAAACTCCTCCCCCGCTTGCCAGTATCTTGGCTGTACTGTAGTTGGAGTTCAGTTTGATACTGCTGCCTTCAGACAGTCATCTAAAGTCATGCAGTTGCATGAGCTATCTTTGTTTTTTTAGAAAGAAACAGGACAACTCCAGAGTCAGTCATGACTGACATTTTACCAGAACAGCATCACAAGCTCTTTCTTCCAGATAGAAAGTTGATTCATATCTTTTTATTTACATGAAAAGCTATTATTTAACACTACAATAGTCTAAGAAGTTTCACTATATCATTATCTTTTTTTTCTCTTAGTTATTTCATAGAAACACTCACAAGGTATCTTTGAATCTTGACCCTTTTTCCCCAGCTGCAGTATCCAAATAAAAGGCTCAGGAAGGCTGTATTCTGCTGTTTCACAGAAATACACACTACATTACTTCTCGGGTGAAACCGGATGAAGCATTAGCTACTGTAGCGTATGCATGCACTACCGTCCTACAGTACTTCTAGCAGCAGTAACTCACAGACAACAGGAATTGTTGTAACAACTCCTTACAACAATTAGTTATAGAAATATTGTAATTGAAAAATCTTGAACAAAGTTTTCTATTGCCTTCACATTGATTCCTGGTTTTATTTATGGCCTCACCAAAGAAGAAACCATTCTTAAGCTACCCACGTATCTATTTGTCCTTTTTAACCAAATCTACACAGAGAACACTCATGTGGAACAACAGATGTGAAACTAAAGAAGTTCTCCACATTGTCTTGCTAATGCTTTTTTCATCCTTTAGTAATGCTTTTATCAGTAAACTAGATCACAGTTGCAATCCTCTACAATAAAGCTTGTCTAAATAAATACAAAGTTTGTCTAATAAATACAAAAAGGGTGCTATATCTATCCCTGTCAAATTAGTGAACAGATACTTCTTTCCAAGATGACACAGAAAATGGCTTCATAAAGTCAAGGTTTTTTTTTTATTGTTGTTGTTTAAGGAAAAAATCGGGCAAGGTCTAGATTAAGATTGGAAGTTTTGCTTTGAATTTATATTATCAGTAAATATCTATAAATCTGAACTTCAAGAAGGCTCTTAGGAATGTACTGAACTGTAAATTATGCAGACATAAGTATTACTATGCTTTATAGACTTTTCAGTGTCACAAAGAGGAAAATTAATGCACTTTTTCCTCAGACCTATTTAGCTGGAAAAAAAAAAAAAATAAAAAACCTCCCTCCCCTCTCTAAACTCATGTTAAATGCAAGTAAGCAGACATCCTAGCCCAGTCATGGGAATATCTTATATTAACTTAGTCTAATTAAGGACAGCATACAGGACCAGCTACCAATGAGTCACTAATTTGGTGCAAATATCAAACATTTGCATGAACACAACCAAAACAACATCCTGAATAACATTTGAATCAACTCAGAGCTTCTCATGCCTATTAGCAGCACATCAGCACAATCCTGTTGGCCTTCCTGTGCTCTTTCCACAGATTGCTTTGCTAGATTCCCCCCTCCTCTCCCTTCTCTCCTTTGAGTAAACTATTTTGGGAAACACTTAGGTATAACTTGCAGTAATAGTATGATAAATAATACAGTCATTTGACTTGTATCCACCATGAAAAAGGAAGTATATATATACAGACACACACTCTTCTTCAGTAGTGACTAGATCACCTACAGTTATAAAAAGTAGATGCTACTGAACAAAGCCTCTCAGTTTACTGCACTGAGTAAATAACCCTGCTCTTGATATTCAGAGAGCATCTCAAAGAAAAAAAATAATCTGTCAATATTTTAAATACAGAGAATCATCCCATATTGAAAAGCAAATAGTGAAACTATTAGTGCTTTCACTCATACGAGAAATGCACATTAACTGCTAGAACACTTTGGTGTCACCTGTGATTTTTTCAAGTAACACAGAGATTATAAAAAAGTCTTAATTTCCTTTTTGTACAAAATATTGTGCACTTGTAAGGGAAGAGCTGAATATGGATGCAGGATATTCTTCAATGGTAAGGAGCTTCTATTAAAAGTAACTTCAGTGTTTTTCTGTATTTCTAAGCTCTGGCTTATAAAGAGATCACTTCATAAATACTCCATAACCAATTTATAAGCTATTCCCCATTTGTACCTTCCCAAATATTCATCCTCTAAGGTTCTCCATGCCCCTCTTCCACAGTTACTAAATTCTTAGTACCACCTTCAGGCTCAATGGCCAGCAATAACTCATTTAATACTATAAAGCCAAGTGGCTGTGCCACCTAGAGCAAAATTTACTACATGACTTCAGAAAAACAGCTCGCTTCCACTCAGTGGAGCATTCACCAGCACTGGGGAACCTGACAGGGAGCAGAGGAAAGACCGAGCTGCATTTAAGATACTTTCTGGAAAACTGAAGGTATAATTGATATCTATTCACAAACAAACAAAACCTCAGACACGCTGTGAACGAAGATTCAATTCCAGATAAACTAAGCACCTACTGTAAATTTCAAGAGATTTAAGCACATCAAAATTTCCATTTAGTGTCTTGAGGGAAGTCATGCAATGCATTTCTTGTCACACATTTTCTGTAAGTTTCATAGATCAAGACATATGAAAACCTCTAACATTAGATAGCAACGTATCAAAAAAAATCTGTGCAAATCGGGTTGTCGAGAGACTTTTGTCTAAGCCATTATTAGCCCAGCCTCGCAACAGAGCTGACATTACTCATGTTCTCGAGCGCAGTGCTACTGTACAGTTTCCCTCTGGCAGTGCAGATCTAGGAAGACAGTTCTTTGGTGCTGTGATGAAATGTTAGTATCTGGATTCTGGCAGGCAGAAGCTCAAGCCTTCAGCTTTTTCTTGACAGAAATCCAATGCCCTCAAGTCCAGGCGTGTAAGCATTATCATTTTTAAAAAGTTGAAGTACTCCATCATCACTGTAACGACCCGTAACAGCTTCCTCGCAGCTGACCTACACCAGCTCCAAACCCAAAGCGCACTGGTTCAGTTCCAGGCTGGAAACTACCTCTTTTTACATCGACACTTACACTTTGTCACTTCCAGCCATCCTGGAGATGACAAAAGCTCCCAGCTCAGTCTAGAGAAGCTTCATTATTTAGGACTCAGGGAAGGACAGGTCACATGAACATACCCCAGATACTCAGAACAATAAAAATCCAAAATGGACTGCTGCTTTGTGTATAAGCTGCTCTCATAGTAACATCTACTGCCTTCCCTATATTTCATTTCTAAAATTCAGCATTTCAAAAGGCCACTTTAAGCTCTGCATCCTTAGATAATACTCATCAATCAAGGTAACTGACACTGAATCTGCCAGTGTTATTCCTAGGTATAGGGATTACCTCATACTACCACAGATTTTGGATTTATTGAGCTGCTGTTGATTTGCTTGTTCTAAAATCTATTCATTTTTTCTTTTTTTTTAATATCAGTTGGCAGACTTCATGCATACTACCACTTCAGTATGACTTCCGTGTATTTTAAAAAATAAGATTTTCCTTTTACTTTCATGCAAGAAAATATCAGGCTTATTATCAGTTTTGTGAGGCCTAAGTAAAAAGAGCAGGACAAAACATCATCTCTCCTGCAGCTTGATCCAGGGGCAAGGCTGTCTAGTCCTGAGCTGTTGCCAAGACCACAAACATCTGGTACCACCACCATCACTAGCGACTCAGCTGGTGGGAATCGAACCAGAAAGCAGTCTCCTGACTCCATATTTTGGAGGCTGAGCAACAGACTCGGTCTTTTTCTGACAGTGTAACTGCTCCACAGAGAGCATGCTAACCTCTCCCATGTGCAGAGGAACACCTCGCTGCACAGGTGCACCCCTGAATTAGGCGCCATGCAGCCTGGGATTCCCCGCACAGAGCTGCCAGGATTAAAATCAATACCATGCAGTGTGTGTAACATGGCTTTCAACCAATTTACTTCACTCCCTCACTTTGATTTTGACCCCATATTAAAATACTTGCAACTGCTTTCACCACCACCTTTGGCATTTTCACAGTTTATTTTGTGTGTACGTGTGTTTTGTATTCATTGTTTCAGCAGCAAATCCAGAGCAAAGTCCCTGCAGATTCACTTACAGTACAACAAAAGGAAACAGGCAAGAAAATCTACTCACTTTAAAAGAAGTTTAGTGTTTTTCTAAAGTTCAGTGCTTGCTAAAAGTGTCCCACATGGTATTTAAATAGAAATTTTACTACAGAAGCATTGCTTCAGTGTGCAAATAAGTACACATGAATAAAAGCCTATAAGCAGTGCACAGAAGACGTGTTATCAGGCAGCTGTAGCCAGAGGACCCAGCTGCTGCCAACCAAGTGCAGAGCGATGCTACCACCTCCTGGACAAACAGCAGCAACCGCTTTTCCTCCAAACACGGATTAGTGCTTGGCTTGCACACAAACAGGAAGAGGCACCTGACACATTACGAGCTATAGTTAAACCTCTGGGACAAGAGCACACTCAGGCTGTATTTTGTTTCTTAGCAGACATTATGTTAACTTGTCTGTTTCATCCCAGCGAAGTCAAAGCGATTCTTCATTTGCCATAGAGTAGCAATTACTTTATCACACCAAATTACAAGACCAGTGTGTTTACAAGACGGTTCTGGGGAAGTGGGACAGCGCCTGCTTCGGGATTTACACGAGTCACCAAGAAAGAGCATTGCATTAAAAAGATAAAAAAAAAAAAAAAAAAACCACTGCATAAAATTATGACATTTGCTACTTATTCTAATGATCTCTACCTTTTGCAAACATATGGTGACATAACTGCCTAAAGCAGCACGCTTGAATTTCTAAGTATCTGCTGCTATCTGCTCTGCAAAGACATGCAGTTGGCTGTCAATAGATATGCTTTACCTTAAAAAAAATAGAAACAAAAAAGCCAGAAGAAAGGGAAGAACTGAAATTGAACCTGTGCAATCAAGGACAGACATTTGTATCCTGTGACCATTTTCCCCATACTGCAGCTCTTTCACAGCATACTTGTTCTGCAGACCCCAGTCTAAAACCAAGGAAATATTTACAGATTTAGACTCAAAAAAAAAGAAAAAAGAAAAAAAAAAAGAAAAAAACCACACACACTGTTTTCTACCACCAGCACAGAACATAGAAGAATAAAACACAAATTTTCAGTTCCCTAGGCTACAGTAATTGTTTTATAAAGAATATGTACTTTTCTCCCAGTTCTGTACTGTAAGAAACTTAATGGCAAACCCTACAGCAAGCTTTGACTGGAGTAAACTATATTTCTCTGTTGGAAAGAGAATGATATTTCTCTCAGAGGGAGGCTACTCCCCTCCCCCCCCCCCCCCCCCCCCCCCCCCCCCCCCCCCCCCCCCCCCCCCCCCCCCCCCCCCCCCCAAAAAAAAAAAAAACAACAAAAAACACACACACCCCACCATGAAGTTCTTGGGGAGTACAACTGCCACCACACGACCTATTCAAACACATCAGTAAGGGCACAGGATTGCTGATACACATGACATGTTATAATATAAATCAGATCTCTAAACTTGCAACCAGTCCCACCCTGCAATCAGATTTGAGTACTTTGTAGATAGTGGAATTATCTTTTGTTTTCTTAAACTTGCATACTTTGCATATCCCAGGAAAAAAAAAATGCTCTAAAATGTTTATAGTTACATACAGGGAAAAAAAAGATCACATTGGAAGACACTGAAATAGATGCCGAAAACACATCAACATCTATTCCAGCCTAATTCCTGAATTCTACTTTTCTCTCTCCATCTTTAGCACCTTCCATCAGTCTTCCACTAATTTTTGTGCAACTCCTTTTCCTTCTTTCTCTCTAGTATTTCCATATATGTGTTCTTATAGACTATATAGAGATGCCATAAAGCCATTACACTTCTTAAACACCTCAAAAATCTACTGGTATCTGTCCAGAACATTTAGTTAGATTTCCAAAGAAGGTAAGTCTATTTTTTTATGAACAACCTATACAGAGAGACTTCCAGCTCACCACAAAATCCTATGAACAGAAACTCTCTTACCCTGCTGGTGTTTGGAACATCATGTACTCTTTACATAAAGAACTTGCCCACAAAGAAAACCTCTAAAAAGAGAACAGCAAGAGCTAAAAATGTGTAGGAAGTGTATGCCAGAAGGGGACAGACAACCACTTAACATTTCACACGCAAATGCAAGGAGAGTAAAGCATTCACGAGAGTAAAACATTTTGAACAAGGAAGTTTTTCATATATTACAACCAGAACCTGGGTTAGGGTCCCTGTGTGTTAGTAGCTTAAGATTAATTTTAACCACTGCCAGTGACTGTGCTCAAATCCAACACCAGTCTCTCTCATTCAGTGCAAACCTCATGTTAGGATCACAGGGATAAAATTTTCACTAAATCAGCATGAAATGTGTAAACATTTCATTTGTTAGTACACTTATGCTCAATGAGAATTAAAGGTACGCTTCTATTTCTTCATAATAATGAAATTCATGATGATGTGTTTTTAAAGTATTATTTTCTAGACAGACTTTTTATAAGGTTTTGACTGAACTTCAATTCCACAGCAGGGAACATGTTCAAAGATTCAGTGTGCATTCAGAAATAATAATAGGTTTGCAAAAACTCCATTAAGATGAAATGCTCTTGAATCCTAAAAATACGAAGATAATGAAACCACTGCACAGTTATTCATAGTGATTATTATATTCCATTTCAACTTTAAACAATTGCTAAAACAATTAGCATGACATTAATCTGGCATGCAAATTAATCACGTTGCTAAGGTCATGAGAGAACACTTTTCCCTTTTGGTCTTGATCCATCAAGACTCCAAACATCAGTCTACTGAAATCAATCTATTTAAAACTTAATATACAAATTTAGATCAGTATTAAAAAAAAAATTATCAGAAATATGAACAATTCCTTGCTCAGCTGAAGAATTAAAAGACTTTTTTTTTTCCCCTCTAGAGCAGAGTTAACAATAACACCTAAAGTCTTGGTCAGCAAGTAACCGCTCCAACAAAACCCTTATTTCTAGAAGTTTAAAGGTGTATGGTATATGTGTTTGCACAGCAAAGATCTTATGCAAGATTAATATTCTGGGAATAATAACATTTTGCTCTGAACTACCTAATTTCTATTTTGTTGTAGAATAAGTGATAAATTCACAACAGTTCTAAAAGTGATGCAGATTAAACTTTATTCTCCATGGCTGAAAGATGTGGTTTAAAGTGCAGTGATAGCTGTTTCCCTTTCCCCACCTCTGTCCCTTACAAGCTAGACATTTACACACACTCTAGCAACAGTGTTTAAAAATCTGGGGACAGTGAACCATAAAATGGGAATTTCTTTATTTTTAGAGTATTTCTCCACAATTTCAGTGCTGTCAAACCTAATCTTTAAGTCTCACAGAGTCTTTCAGAGCTACAAGTTGAAACAAGTTATTTTTGCTTCTTGAATTAGAATATTCGAGCAACTTTTTTTCCCTTGAAGATGCTTATACAGAAAGTGTTCTGGGTTTCCTTATATCAGTTTTAGTCCTATATCATGAAAATATGCCCACATTCAGTTTTAACTGATTTGACTTTAAACATATACTAAGTACTAGGACCTATATTATTTCATCATAAGGAGAGAGAGGAAAAAAAATCCCTACACCAAGAACTAGATGAACAGGCAAAACAGGGAAGTATCATAGAATGACCTTTTTATTTATTAGTCTGATTGGTATTTGATGCAGAATTGTGCTAAGTTATATAGATGCAGTGTGACAGGGTAATCAAGCCCTACCATAAAGAAAGTTAATGCATAGAAATACTCTCAACATCCTATCCTAAAGATATATATCATAAATTAAAAATAAAAAATTTGGGGAGAATAAGAATTTTTGAAGATACTTTTGTAAATACTGCAGAGAGAAAAAAAACACTTAAGTAATATAAGTTTTTTTGTTTGTTTGTTTTTTTCTTTTCTAACTAGCACATTCATTAGTCATGCTGTAGTTCTAGGATTTTCCCCTCAAATTAGCAGTGGATATTTTAATTGTTACCATTCTTCCCTCTATCACTTTACAGACTTAGAAGAAAGCCTATATACTAAATTTCATTTACAAGGACTAAAGGACTTGCTAAAGGACTAATTTTTTTTTAATTGTCTTGGAGCTATTAAAGAGTTGTAATCAGGTTCAGAAGAGCTCAGAAGAGTAAAAGAACAAAAAACACTCTTCCTGTTCAGCTTTTTAATAGTGCTGATCTACGTCAGCCATGAAGAAATCCTTTACTGGATTTCTTCTTACTAGAGAGTATCTTTTTTTTTTTTTGTATCATATACTTCATATTATAACACAATTCAGCGACCATTAAGCCTACTCAAGACAGTTTAAGTAAGCTTATGTATACTTGCCAAACAATACTCAGCATTACAGCCCATATTGGAGCTTACAAAAACCTATACCTATTTGATTTTTATACACATAGCTTTCTTCCCCCAAAAATGACTTCAGTTAATGCTTCTAAGCTTTTGACAGCAAATAAATTGATGTAAACTGAAATAGTACCAATTGAAAGACAGTCTCAATTAAATTACAGTGCTCTTATTTTTCCCCCTACTGAAATTTGAGTTTCAAATAGCTATCCTATCCACACACTATCTACTTAGCTTCAGAGACATCTACGTTTGAGGTCACTTATTTGATTTTTTTTTTTTTTTCCCATTCAAAAATTATGTTTAGAAAAAACAGATTTAAACAGAAAGAAATTCAAATCCTGTCCTTCTCGCACACTTTCAGTACTTTGTTTCACAATGATATAGGTAAATTTTCCACTGTAAGAAAAATAACACTTTCTTAGCTTCTCACACTATTGAAGCACTAAAGTACTTGCCTTTAAACATTAGATTAGCTTCATTAAAATGAACAGATATTTTGTTTCAAAATGCTGGAATACATATCTTTTTGACCAGTTAGTAGACTATTGAGTAGCTTCGTACCTATCCCTACCACTAGATAGGAAAACATCCTAGTCCCACTCCAGGCAGTGTAAATTTTATCATCAACTTCAGCAAAGTTAGAATGTCACCCTAGGGTGACTTAGCCCTTATGCTAAGTTTTTCAAAGCTGCTTAAGGGATTTAAAATTAATGGAAAGTAGGTGTTCAAAATGCTTAGGCAGATTTAGAAATTTACTGCATCTAGAACAATTAAGTGGAAGAAGAAAGTTTGGTGGGGGTGGAGGGCAGGAGGAAGAGAGGTCGGCAGGAGGAAGATAATAAAGAAATAATTACTAATTACTATCCAAAATTCTACAATAACAACAAAACAGGAAACAGGTACATGTTATATAAAAGTTCAAAATAAAGTAACATTTCTGATGGTTATTAAAACTATTGAAATTAAAGTATTGTTAGAGAAGTCTTCTGTCAAATAGTGGTCAATTAAAGAGTCATATAAGAATCCTGCATTTTCTGCTTAAGAAGGCCTGTGGTTGAGCTGCATGAAAGTAATAACCCACTGGAGAATAGTATAGTCAGAAGACACTTTCAAAGTCATCATGTCAATTCTAAATGTATCTGTTTTATCAACGTCTGTTATGTTGTAATCACTTTATGGAAAGGAAAAGGGTGTTTTGCAAAGAATGAACTCTTATCTTGTTGCTAGAAGTATCACCAAAATGGCAACACTTTCAAATTGGAAATTTTGAGGTGTTTCACAGAATGGCATTCTAGTTTATCCTATCTAGCTTATTTATTCTTTGAGAAAAAATATAGGACTCTTCTTCCTCAGAACTTAAATTGCACTTTTAATGAGTATTACATTCAAGCAGTTTTACAGAATTTTGACAGAAAGCCGTCAAGCATGCTCTCCATATTACTTCCTCTTATTTCCAGAGGTGCTCTTCAAAGGAAGGATCACATTTTCCTTTCATTCTCCCTCCTCCCTCCCCCCACACCTTTTCAAGAGTTTTATTCAGTGTTAAGTAGATAAATACTTTCAGTTAAGCTTCTTTATTTCAGAAGGGCCAGTCTCATATTCTTTGTTCTACTGAGCAAGTAAAACTTCATGATAAATGCACAAGGATATGTTGTAGTGTAACACTTCTCAGCAGCAGCAAAGTCTATCAAAGACTAACAAGAAGCAAAACTCACCTGCACAGATATTTAATGAGAGTACAGGAATGAAGACTCCTCTATGCAAACAAGCAAAACAGCCTGCCACTAGCTCTACATCAAGTGTTAAAATTGTCATCTCAACTATTACCCACCATGGGAAGATTTAACTCTTACTTCACATTCAGAGGGTACTACACCAGTAAGACACCTATGTTTCATGAAGAACTGAAAGAAGAAACAGAACCAAAGCATTTCAGAGAAAAAGAGTCCACTGTTTTAAAATTCCTAGTATCATCTTCCAGCACAGTCAGAAATAAGCCTTTTGAAGGCAACATCAGAATTACAAGGAACCATGTGAAGAATTTAAACAGGTTTTGCTAGCACCCAGAGCTCTTAGCCATTCCTACTGAATTGCTGAAACGACATCTGAAAAAGCAGGAACAACATTGTGATCAAAACCAATAATGAAGTATATACATTAGTTCCTTTTCTTAGATGCTGGAGACAGTTATAATCATTACTTGCATTGAAACACCAGCACAGCCTCGTGAATTAGTTGCCTCGTGAATCATTCAGAGTCAGTTCTCTGAGCTCATACTCGTGCAGCCATTTGATTAATTTACAGAAGTGTATTAGAAGCATGAAAATATTGAGATAAGAAACTAGTTATTCTTTGGATAAATATGTACAGACATTAGTTGCATAAAATATATTTGAACTGCAGTTCAACATACAGATACCAAAAGTTTCAGTCCAAATCTCTAAATAAAAAGAAAACAGAAATTAGAAGAGTATAGGAGTAGAAACCCTCACTCTTTCTTCTGACAAAAAGATAAAGTTATTAGATGACATGGTTCACACTGAGTATACAACCAGCACACCTGGCACTTTCATTTAAAGGGTGAAAAGAGTGGTTAAAAAAGCTCCACTAACCATTCAAATAAAACCAAAGGGCAGTAAATAGTTTTTATATCTTTGCTACAAAACAGATAAAAGCAGTAACACAGGAGGCATATTCTTCCCTACTGCTGGTTCTAACAAAGTTTATCTTCAATTAAGTTGAAAGACACATCTAGATATCAAATACACTCAGACACACTTCTGTTAATTTAGAGGCACTTTTTAAAAAGTCTTTGTAGTTTTTTTTTTTTTTATTACCAATATTTGATTCACTGCTTTCCAAAGTAATTTAAATTGGAAAGAAGCATTTATACCTATGATATATTCCAATTAAACTAAGAATGTAAACTTAAGACCATCTAATCATCATTCCTCAATCTGCAAACAAGACGGCAAATCAGATGCCAAGTTAAAAATCTGCTAGCTCAGCAAGACTTACATGGCAAGGGAAAAGCTATTAAAATCTTGTTCCTTATGCAAGTTATTTCAAACCTCTTGAATTTGCCATCTGACCTTTCTTTCCTGCAGCTAGCACTGTGTTTTCACATTTAAATCACTTAGTATTTTACTAAAAACTAAACATCTAAACACAGATGCTCATCCCTGGAACATACATGAAAAAACATACCACTTTTAGGAACGCTGAAAGCTCAGGAGTTCACCAGCTGTCTCTGAATTGTCAGAAAACACTAGTATAGGCTCAATACAGGAGCATAACAGCTATGTATACGCACCTAATCTAATAACTCAAAACTTCCTAGAAATTTATTTGATAATTGTTGCATCCTAAATGAAACTGTAACACTGGGAGATGCCAGCATATTAAGAGAAGTTTGAACAGCTTAACTCCTCCTTTTAGGAGATTTGAGTAGTTTGCTACACACCTAATACTAAGATAAATACACAGTAAATAACCACCCTAGAAAAAAAAAAATGATGAGACATTGGTTTTAGCTGGGAAGAAAAAAACAATTTAAGTCTAGACAAACAATGCAACCAAAAGTAATGTTGACTTTTCAGGGTACAGATTTATATGAAGATAACTCATCTGACTGCGAGAAGCGAAAGGGTTGTTTATATTGCAGGAGAAATTATTGTATTATTTCTCATCAATACAAGTTGTCAAAAGCACATTCTTGGGCCATTTGAGATGTTAAGCACCAAATATATTAAACATAAGTGCTGTATAACACAAGTGCAAGCTTTTTGCCAAAAGAAATTTTTAATTCATTAAAAAAATAACATCCTGCTCCCTAACATCATTTTTTTTTTTAGGGAACATAGTCTCTTATTATCTATGGCCAGCAAAAACAAAAAATTCCCATAACTCCTTCAAGCATTTTGTCTTTGATGTGTTTCCTTGAATTCCATTAGCCTTTTAAAAAAAAGTAAAAAAAAAAGTGTTTACCATCACAACTCCTAAATTGCATTGTGTCTAGCATAGAAGGAAGGTTCAACTCAATGCCAGAGACTTGAATAGCGAATCCTGCTAGATTTGGATTGACAAGTATAATGTACTTCTACAGAATTTACAGAATTTACCTCAAGTGAGGGAAACTTGCTTTGAATTGCTGCACTAAAGTGCCAAATACTGACAGGTAAGCTTTTTATTCACAAGAGTAAATAAAGTTTTCGAAATCAGATTCATGAGGGGAAGACAACACGCTTAAATTGTCTGAAAATGCACTGTTCATAAAGCCACACTCTTCACAACATGAGTAAATCAGAGTTAAGGTAAAGACTTTGAACTTTACACTGATTATTCATCAAAATGTCTCAGAGAAAAATAAGATCTCAAAAGTAAGAAGGGTTAAAAGAGAGAGCTGATTAGAAAGGTGTTGCAAATAGTGCGATTGGAGGAGAGGGAAGGGAAAGGAAAAGTGGTGGACAGGAATGGAATTAGCTTGTGTCTTATGCCTGCTACACCCTTGAGTTTTTTTTTTTTTTTTTTTTTTTTAAACATTTTAGTGTTTCAGTGATTACAGCATAGGAGAATTTTAAAACTTTTGAAAACGCGTATCTAAATATTTTTGGGGAAACAGGACCAAAAAAGCCCTTTCGAGAGTCCTTTGATGTTCAAGGATCTTTATGTTAAAAAATGCTGAGGATATTCTCAATGGATGTTTTTGAATTACACTTGGACTGCCAAAGTTATAAGCTACTATCAAAGTGTTCATCTTAAGTTTCACAACAAAACCCACAAACTTCAGACACAATTTTAGTTGCATAGTACCATGAAACAGCTGTGTGAGGGAAGGCATCAACTCTGCTGTGCTTTCTTTGCCCTTGTCTGTCCCCTGTTGACACTAAAGGATAAAAATCATGACCTAACTCTTAAGGCTGTCTTAACCACAGCTTACACCACTTGAAGTCAAAAGCCTAAAGACTACATTTGGATTGTTTTACAGTTTAGATTGAATATTCAAACACATACTTGTTAAAAGAGCTAAAAAAAAAAACCACAAAGCCAGACAGATGTCTACAAAAGATATATTATCTTTTTAGTTATGATAAATCTATTTTAGCCAAAGTCAAAGTCCCTTTTAGAGAATTTGCAAACAGCAAAACTCAAGGAAGTATTCGGTCTGAGTGTCCGAAATGCTGGATGCCATAGACTATATAGTGACTAGATAATTCTAAACTCAGTATGGAGTTCCTCTGTCACCTCAGTTTGGTGAGAGAGAGCTGAGAATTTTTATTCCACAAACACCATCTGAATCAAATTACAAGTTGCAGTTCATGCGTATGATTTTCCACCCACGTCAAATTGTCAAAATAAAAACTCATTGTGTCTCTCTGACACCTAAGCACATCAGAAAACTTCCATGCTTCCATCTCACTGTAGTCAGAACAGTTTCCTCTTCCTTATCTTTTTCCCCTCTAAATACAGGAAAGTTTGATAGAGCCATGCTCCATGGAAGTGATCCAGTCTGAACATAAGAGAATTACTATCATTTTACTGTTTTTCATATTATGACAGAAAAAAACAATACTATTTGTCCTTACACATCTTCATTTAAAGGTATTTAGTAAAAATACAGGTATTTTATGTATTGCAAGGGCAGGTGGCGAGGGAGAGTGGAAAATAAGACCTCACACAAACTGCTTAATTTTCACTGCTAATTTTGAGCTATAGCTTCACATACATTTTATGAAGTATACTGGTACATTTGTGAAAACTACTACTGCAATTTTAAAAAACATGCACTTATTTCAAAGGAATAGGAAGGAAATTTCAATTCACGACACAAGTAGTTCGACCAAGGACACCCATATACATAAATCTTTGAAGCATCAATCATTTGGAAAAACCTTCCATTAGCTTTATAGCAAAAAAGTCAATCATTTGAGCAGAACTCATTGATTTAGTGTCCGATTTCAGAGGCTCCTTTATTTAAGCTACAGATAAATCATATCCCTGTGCAATGACTTCAGCAGATGCTTTATAATACAACAGAGGACATTGTAAATTTATCAGAGGGAACAATCCTATGCCTTGCCGAGAAATTTCAGAAAAACTTTAAACTATCCTGTTTATGTTGGAATTATTTGATACCTTATACAATCAGATATGAAAGAGACGCTCCTTTATGGTACTGGTCAATATCAACACGTCTTAATTTCTGGATTGCATTTCCATTACCCTTTATTTAGCACCACCACATTTTGCTATCAAAATGCAACTATCAAGATGCTGTTCTTCATTTAGACAAGCAGCAGCCTTCTTGCCAGAATATTGCAGGAAGAAAATAGTAAGGTTCTGTAGCCTTTCTCCAGGCATGAATTATGCTGTGAATTTCTTAAATGGTGAAACAGGACTTTTTTTTAAAAATACCAAACCAGCATCATGAACCAAGAACACCCCATCCTATTGGAACCTGAAAAGGGTCTGTCTAGTTTAGAACACTGAATATATTAAGGGCAATTAGTTCTCTTTTGTGTTCTGCTAAGCTGTCTGAATACTCATTTAACTTAGATCATATTTCATTAACGAATGGAGGATTCCTGCATCCTGTTAATATATTCTCTGCTAAAGTAGCCATCTTAAACTAATCGTCACATAAATACATACTCTGCAGAAAAGAAACTCAAAAATAATTGTCTGTTACTTTTTAATTTAAGAAAACTATTTAGCTATTTTTCCTAACCACTTACACTGTAGACCATTCATAACAAAATATGAGATAGCATGCCTACAACCAACTAGGCAACAACACCAAAATAGTCACAATTTTGCAATTTTGGTGCCCTTTTTTTTTTTGGTGGGGGGTGGGAGGGAGGGTGTCAAAATGACTTTTCAATGAGTACTTGAGTACTCTACGAAATTTTTCAAAATGTCCCCTCTTGAAAACTTTCATCTCTTTCAATCTCATCTTTAGTTATGTTTTCCATCTTTGTGGAAATACATCAAGCAAAATGGCAATCAGCTAGCCCCAAGGTTAAGCCATCCGATTACTAACTAATCTCCCAGAGAGCATACCTTATCTTTCCTCAAGTATGGAGAGAGAAGAATGAAGAAAAAATAAATACAACAATACAACAAAAAACACCCTCTCTTCTATCCACCTGTCTCACTAAAAACAGATCACTCAAAAGTGTTTTTACAAGAGAAGAATACAGAAGGGAATTTACTCTTTTGTCCCTGGAGTAACATGCACTAGTAAAGCACTTACTCTATGGATTAATCTAGTAGTAATGCTTGTCACAGCTGTGACAAATGCCATACTGCTAAATATCATGTACACTGATAGTTTAGCAATAACTGTTTTACTTCTATTTAACAATGTGAGATGTTTTTGATTTTTTTTCCTCTACACAGTGACACTCTGATGAGTGCATCTTCCCCTATATAAAATGTGAAACCACTGACAAATCCAGATGTCAGATTATTCTTGATATATCAGACTAAATATTGGTTTCCATGGCACTGATATTGTGCTCTTCTTTTAAATACTCTGGAGATTTTATATATCATTTTTGGTGTTGAGAAAAGGTTGCTACTAATATTTGGCTGTCATAAGAAAAATGCAGCAATAACCAATGCCAAACAGAGTGTTAAAATAAATCATGACCCCGGTTTTTAATTGAAGCTATTCTGAAATGCTTTTATAAAGTTTATTTTCTTAAAAAACAAACAGCAGAAAAGTCTTATTAAGGAATGGAGAAAAAGACATAGCCTCTTCTGAGGAGATTGGAAATATATATATTTTTTAATACATGTTAAGCGAGGTCAAGTCAGTGCATAGTGTACTTCTAGGACCCTTTGGAGAATACCAATATCTTCCCAGCTGTAAATAATGTCATGATTTTAACCTTGAGTGCTAAAAGATAATAAGCACAGGCTGTACATGAGAGTGAGAAAAGAACTTAACAGAGACAATATAATTCACTATTTGTTCCTCAACATATTCTTTTATCTTAAATGACTTAAAACTTCTTTCTACAGAGATTTTTCTCCCCCTTCACAGATTATTTGCACGCTATTACAATAGCATCCAGTATCTAAGTATCTGAACTTGTAACTTTTGTTTGTCATTCAAGCTTTTTTTCTTCATCATTTCAATCAGCCCTTTCACATTTAGTAAAGCAAAAATACAGGTTTACAGTTAATTATGCAGAATCAGTGATGCCGTGCTGAACCATAACAGAAACGGTCTTACCTCAAAACCAGGCATTGCCACAACAAGTATGGCATTCTAATTTTTCACTGCAGTGCACTAAAGATGAAAGATGTGCACACAATATTTAAATGGAATTAAAGGAAATTTCACAGTTACATCTTCATATAAATGCTATAAATATACATCAATAGCTTCCAAATTCGGCTAAGGCATAAATCTAAATCCTAGTAGAAACAACTCTCCCTAAAGAAAACCATTCAGTAACTACCCTTGTCTCCTCTGCTGGTGGTCCCTGACACCATACATCATCTGGAAAATCTTAACTTAAGCAGAGTAACTTTTCTGGCTTTGTTAAAAGTACTTAGCTTTCTGATTATATAGATTATTAAACAAAAGAATAAGTCTGTTTTTCTCCTTCATACTGTTCAATACACTTATTTATTATGAAACCATGTCATTATTATTACCTCAAAAACACATCTGTAGTTCCTATTGCAAGATATTGATTCTATATGGGACATTCAGTCACTTCATACTTCATTCAGTCACTTCATTGACCACACCAATGCTAACCCTTGGATTCTTGAGAATCCCATATCCCACACCTATTTTATTCGCAGTGACAGGTTATCCTCAGAAGATGGTCACCTATCCACCCACAAATTGTTCTGATAAGTGCATACACATCACTAAAATGCAATACAGTACCAGCTTCCAGTTCGTCTTCCCATGAATAATAATAATAATAAAGTAAGAAATTCCCTGTCAAGTTGTTTCTGTACCTTCTAAACACTTCTACCTCAACCAAAGTTTCATCCTTTTAGGTCTGAAAGTCTCAGATACAAAACACTGAAATACACATCAAAGCAGTCACTCTTTCTTTAGAGCTCTAGGTTATTTGGAGCTATTGCTACATCTGGAAACTGGTTAAGGGCTTTAAAATAACACCGTTCTACTACTTACTGACATCAGAAACAACTACACATCCTCACACAACTTTACATACACCTGGAAACACTGGTTTGAAATGAAACAACCTTGCACACAAGAAGATCTCAGCCTCACACAACATTTACAAGCTACAAAAAAGAGAATATATAGACCGTACTCCAGGCGTCCCTGCTTGAGCAGGGGGAATGGACTAGACCATCTCTGGAAGTCCCTCAAACATTCTGTTATTCTGTGATATATATATACACATACAAATATAATACACACCACAGAAAGATGAACTATCAACATTAAAACAAAAAACAAACAAACAAAAAAAACACAAAAACAAGAAAACTATGTTAAAACACCCCTCTACCTATAGATGAACATTCTTTTTTCCAGCTTAAAGTCAATTTTATTAATGCCTTACCAGAACTTCAGTTAAACTGCTTTATTTCTTCAGAATCCAACTTAATTTATTATCTGCACCAACACACACTCAGACGTACATTCTAGGTTTTTTTGCAACAAGAAGCCAACACGGGTAAATTTCTAACCTCCCAATAACCACACAAACCTTTTACCACACTTCTTTCAGTGTAGCCACTGTGTAGCTTTTGAAAGGTCTATTTAAAATGTTTGTCAGATCAGGTAATTATCCAGTTCAGGTGAGCCTAATAATTCAAAGCACCTGTGCTAGATACACTGAGAAAAGTGTGGAGAGCCTAGGGTTGCCCTATGGCAATTCTGACCCTAGATCCTGAACTACAATATGATCTTTCAGATACTAACTTCTTTCAGGTTGTCTTTCCTTCTCATGGTAAAATACACCAATTCTTGTTCTATGGTAAAAAATGAACAAGTCTGTTTGCATTCCTTTCTGGGGTTTGCCCACACAGACTTCAATTCTTTCCATGTCAGGAACTTTTGAACCCCTCTTTTCAGCCCAGAGTCACATTCCTAGAGATTGTATATATTCACAATCCTCCTTCAATAAAATAAAAATTAATTTTGACTTGGAATGAAAATAATGTTTTATTCAGAATTTCTCATTTAAAATAAATAGGTGCCAAATCCTTAATTTGCAGATTTTTGACTAAAAATAAGCTGCAGAATTTAAAAATCTCCACAAAGCAGCAAAAGGAAATACAAAATAACACACTTTCACAGAAGAGGACAATACCATTTACTTACATAAAGAAGACTAAGTTCACATTTACCATTTACTTGCTTCACAACAGAAATTGAAATTGAGGTCTGGCACTTCACTGTTGAGTGCTAATGGGCTGTGAGGCACTCTCTGTGATCTCTTCATTGTATAAAGTATGTCATTATTAAGTGAATATGAAAAAGAACCCAGAGTTTCACCCTTCTTATAAGCGCCCTAAAAAAAGGCTACAAACTCATTTTATCTGACTGAATGTAACTCATATATGTTAAGTAAAGCAGTTTCTAGAGGACAGACAGAGAAACACACTGATATTCTGTATATCCAAGTGAGTAAGACACTGTATTTTGGAAGAGTAAAGATCAGTTCCCATTCTTCATCCCACGAAATACAGAAAATATTTGATCTCTCCCAAGCTCTAGCTACTGAATCTGATAAATAAAATAACTAAAAATCACCTAACAGACAGGAAGCAAAGGAGCTTCTTGGAGTCTCTTAACTGAAAGCATCTGTGGAAGTCCTTGAAAACTTGCAGTATCTGTGTCTACAGCAAGATCTCCCTGACAGAGGGCTTGACCATATACAGTCCTTATGCTTTTATGCCTCTTTCTTTCGTCTCTGCCTTCTGATTCTTTCAAAAGGCTTTTTCTTTTTTTTTCTTTATATATTCTGGGAGACTTTTTTTTTTTTTTTGAAGAGATAAGCCCCTGTTGCCATAACAACTGAAGTAGAAAAACAATGCCCTGTTCAAGCATTCCCTTGTTACTAGCAAAAACTATATTTACATGAACTTTTCTTACAAAACCCCAGTGAACTCAAAGAAACATCACAGGAACTCACAGAGAAGTAGAAAATACTACCAAATAGACAACCTTCAGGGTATTTTTACACTCAAAGTTACAGTTGTTTTAGTGTGGCTTATCCACTTGAAATAAGAGAAAGATGCCTCAAAAGAATCAAATCAACTAACCTTAGATGAGTTAAAATTTAATAGAAGTTGCTATAAAAGATCATTTAAAATTTGGAGGCATTTATTGGGCAAAATCAAGAAAAAAATAGCAAGGTTTTTCTTTAGAAATTCTTTGTTTCTAGTGTACATAAAACACCTCTAGAAAGAAATTGCACGCAGCTTTGTTAATTCTAATATGCCAGGTTATTTTAGAGATAATTTTTTTAGATAGAGTTATCTTCACAGGAGCCTCTCATAGCTCAGTAGAAAAGTAATCTGGGTGTTAATGCATGTGGACTTTTCACAAACAAGTCTGAGAAACAGCCTGATACTTAACATCAGTATGAAGGGCCACAGATTTGTGGAAAAACAAATCTTGAAAAGGAATTAAGGAAAATTATTCAGCACAGAAAAAAAATGATACCTAATTTAAACACTATTATTTAATTAAATGTAGAATTGAGAATTTAACCTCACAAGATCACAAATGCCTTGGACATGACTAAGGCAGGCTAAACCAAAAGTCAGCTTCTGTGATACAGTATTTGCACAGAATAACAAGAGGTATTCTACTCCAAAGAAAATTTACAGAGGTTGCCAATATTTTTTCATAGGTCTCCATGCTATTTTTCACCTTACTATAAACAAAACAAGTCTTGAAAATAATGTTTCATCCGTGAAAAGAATGAGATTGACACAGAGGAGACTGTTTAGCCCTAGGAAAAGTATCCCGTGGCCATCAGCATCTTCCTGACATTTCTACATGTCTCAACCTTACCTGTCAGGAGATCTCTAGGGGAAAAAGTTAATTCAGTCTCCACACACATTGTCAGTTGCCCTTTTTCTTGAGAAAACAAGTAACTGTCAACCTACGTCAAATGCAATGCTAGTTCCTGCAATTCGGACCCTAACCCTGTAGTAACAGGACTCGGACTGTTACCCTTCAGGCAGGCATCCAGCAGTTGTTCAGCATTAACAAGCCCATAAGCAAGGTCCCATTTCTGTTCATGTCCCAGAGCAAGGTCCCATTTTTGTTCATGTCCCAGAGCAAAGAACTATAACTCAGATAAGCCCATAACACTTA
Source organism: Crypturellus undulatus (assembly GCA_013389825.1). Taxonomy (NCBI): domain Eukaryota; kingdom Metazoa; phylum Chordata; class Aves; order Tinamiformes; family Tinamidae; genus Crypturellus; species Crypturellus undulatus. The sequence continues at coordinate 518,263 of VWPW01026092.1, forward strand.
GTATAATAATAAAGCATAATAAAACTAGGAAGCAACATCACTTCAGAAATTAAATGAAGTTTGGATAAGTGAGAGTCATCATTGTATCCTTTATAGTACTCCAATTTGTTAAAGATCCTTTAAGAAGAAATTGCTACTTTTTTTTTCTTATGCACAAACACACTGAAGGACATTCACTGCAATCTGATGATGAGTGAAGTCTGAATTTTAATACTTTTCTTTAGATACTACATTTGGCATGGCTACAGAGAAGTGTATAGAGAGAAGGGACAAGAAAATAAATAGGCTTGTGTGCATCTCTACAATTTGAGTATTTTTAAAGCATTTAAAACCTGACTAAATGAGAAAAAGCATAAATAGAAAGCTTCTGGAAAAGACCTTGTAGACTGCTAGAAGAAATAAGCCATGTTTTCAAGACACATAACAGCAGCAACAAAAATTAAAGCTTTTTATAAATTATAGGAACTTTTTCCATTTAAGCCTATTCCCAATTTATTCCAATTTCAGTGAGTTACAAGACCATGGTCTTCCCCTTAGAAAGCATCCATATGCAGAGAGAATTTATCTACCTAGCAGCTGAACAAGCAGCAGGGACAATAGTTTCTGCTGATGTAAGAATGATTTTCACTCAGCCTTATGGAGGAAGACCTGCCTTATTAAGAGTGGCAAAATAAAAAATATGTGCTTGACTGAATACTTGCCTGCTATGGTCTACTGGTTTTGGAGATTCTCCATAGTAAACATAGAAGCCATATGGCCATGTTCTAAAATCTGCTGCTGATGTAAATGGGCACAACTCCACTTGCATGTAATGAAATCACACCAATTTATTCCAACAATGATTCTGGCCCCTGGTGTCTCACTTGGAAGCAGCCCTAATTCATAAAATCCTACATGCCATTGGCAAAGCTGCGATCTTTCACGCTTTGGAGATAGAAGAGACTGGTATACAGTTTCATTGATATTCTCTAGAACCAGCAGTGAATTGTCTGTTAAATAAACTCCAATTATTTTTTCACTTCTGAATTGACAGAAAACAGGCTGAAGATGTCCAAAATTAAATTATTGATCAAAAATGTATTCATACATATGTTTTAAAGCAAGAAAGGCAAGGTTCTAAGTGCTGAAATTTTTTAGTAAAAAGTTGAATACATTGTATCGGAAGAGGAGTATTCTTTGTAGAAAATATATAAAATTGGCTTAATTAAAAAAATACAAACATTTTTACAGACTTAGCAGAACTTTCAGTGAGTTGATGCCTTAAGTCACAAAGAATAAATAACTTCCTTAAATTCTTCATTTCCTCAGAAGTTCTAAAGTTGTATATAAATGTAAAGTCTTTAATCCACCTTAGTCATTTGACTGAAATTCCAACCTGATATATTCACTGTTCAGAATGAAAGAATATCATGAAAAAACATGAATGAAATGAAAAAACATCAACTACAACTAGCTTAATGCAGATTCTTGGGTGAATAAATTCTGTTTCCATATTGAATCCTGAATAGTGTACTCAGTAATTGCAAAAGAAATTCCAGATTTCTTTAAAAAAAAATTGTATGGCTCTACAAAAAGCTCTTCTACAAGAGCTTGACGAACTCTAAAACTGTGATTAAATCTCATCTGAAAACATCTCATTTTGCATGAATTTAACATGAAGCACAAGGTCTTCTAAGAATTTCTGAAGTAAAGATTGTTTCTGAAAAAAAGACTGATACTCATTCAAGACATTTGAGCTTTATAGCAAATTTTGAAGAGGCAATGAGTTCCAATTTTGTAAAAATAAATAAATAAAAACAGGCAAGTTTTGCAAATGAAGGCTTTCACAGATGTCTGGAGATGTTTCAACATTTCAGCCTGTACTTGGTATCTTGTTGTGAATTGTTTACATTAGAGCTCTAGAGAATTTTGATTCTGGCAGTCTGATTAAAACTGCCACCAGAATCTGATAGACTAATTAAACGTGGCACACATGTCATCTAAACATATGCAAAACATATTTTGTCTAACAAGCTGAAAATAGTTAAACGATATAACAGGATCTCCTTGTGAAAAAGCTTTTACTTCCCTTTCCTGCTCTGCCCTTTTCTCCTCTTTAAGCTTTTCCACTCCTCGGCCCCAGTACTTCTTGGCCTTCTTACCAAGACACAACATAAGATTGAGACCTCCATTCTATTTTATAGTTCATTTCATCTATCTTCTCTTTTCTATTAATATAATTCATTATCATCTTCCATAGCACATTGCATCAGAGTCTTGAAAAACAATGGCAGAAGGCCATAAACATTACAAATTAAAATACTAGGCAAAAACCCAATGTACTGCTGAACCAACTCCTGCAAATGATATATTGTACATAAATAGAACGGTTTCCCTGATGGGATAAAACTGCTGATGTTGAACAGTTACTCACTTTAATTGACCAGAGGGAGAAAAAAAAAGCAGATCGCATAAAATGGAGAAAAGAATGCTGTTACAGAACTAACTCAGAACCCCTCTCTCATTGAATAATGTGATCATTTTGCATATCTTCATATATTATTTGCACTAGAATAATCATGGAATATTTTCTGAGTATTGGGATCTGAACACTGGACTTCTCAAAATGGCAGTTGAAATACATCACAGTAATGAGACCTAGTCTCTCAGGCATAATTGTACAAATGATCTTTTATGACAGAACATTTCTTTTCCAGTGAGATTTCAGGTCTGAGAAATATTTGAGTATTTCTGCTCACAAGAGAAACGTGAAGATTAAAAATTAGTGTAGGTCTGTTCTGATGTCAAAGTATTCTAACTGTAATAAAATTACTGAGTAAAAGGAATCAGATGAGATATATCCAGATGGTAAAGAATGACCCCCAAAAGCAAAGCAGAAATAATCAATCAAAACAGTAAGCCTTTCAGTATGGTTCTCAGGTAGGAAGTCTCAGACTTCCATCATGCATGCTGATTCTGGAAAAAAACAATCTACAAGCTGAATTTTCAAATACTTCAGTACCATCACACTAAAATATGACTATTTTTGCTATCTTACAATGTGAATATAGTACGAACAACAATAGAGAACTTCAGTCAACTTTCTAAAAAATATACAGCTTAGCCCCTGAAGTTATTAACAAGACATCCAAGAAGAATTTCCTATTTCTTTTCTCCATAGTTTTGGCAATGTACATTCTTACAACTGAATTCTGTCCTTACATTTTGATAATTCCTGTCTGGAATATGTTCTTGGAAGCTCCTCCTACTTTTAATCTCTGTAATATTTTTGAAGTTCCTTCTCCTGTCTTTCCTATTTTCTTCTCTTTCAGTCTATGAAAGATTTCTACTTCTTTTTCTATCCCATTTCTCTCATTTTCTTTTCCATTTTATTCTATGCCCTCAATGTCATCAGACAAGAACACACCCTCTCTTACACACGTAGTTATTCATTCATACTTTCATCTGGACATAAACGTATCTTAAGTCTTCTTGGCACCTAAATTAGGGATAGATCGCTGGATGCTGGTTGATGTACTGTAAACTGAGAGGTAAAGTCTATGGGGCATTTGATTCCCCTAATATTGCTTGGATGAAGGGGAGGACCTGTGTTTCACAGGTGACAATTACAGTAACTTTATTAGAATAAGGTAAGATGACAAAATTGAAAATTTCATCACTGATTTCACTTGGGTGACTAATGAATTTTGAAATGTTTTTAAGAAAAAGTTGACATTGTCACATTTCACAGCCAGGAAAAGAAGAAGATATGAAAACCTTCCCTTTGGGAAATACCATTCCAGCATCATCAATGATCTTTCAACCTTGAGAGGAAATGCTGCAGAGAGTTCAGTCACGTTTCCTGCAATAAGAAAATAACACCATTTTACTGGATATTTGCACATTGCACCTTGAGAAGGCGAGTTGAGGCAGCCACACTGCAATGCTGCTAGACATGCACTTGGAAGACAGTGATACTAAAAGAGACAGATTGATGAGCTTCTCTTGCATAAATCCTACTCAGTTACTTAAGTGGAATGTTTTTTTTACCTTTGCCCTGATCCTTGAAGCCATGAGAAAAGAATAAACCGAAAGCAAATTGAAAATCTAGCACATATTTAACTATAACAGAGCATTTAAAATAGTAAACTTTTAAAATGATTACTATATTGATAAAATTATACACTGGCAAAATAGAAAGGTAAGACATGATGAAAAACAGAAATATGAATTGAGGTAGCATTTTGCCCCTGGTCTTGAAAGGCTTTTATCCCCAAGAGGTGACAGTCATTCTAATATAGACTTGAATCTTGGTATATTTCATACCAACTACATAATATTCAGGATCTGTCTGGTCATTTCACAGTTAATAATGAATAAAGTTGTTTAGGGGTATTTCTGCATTTGTTTGCCTGCCTATTTTATGTCTGCCTGTTTTAATAGCACAGAGTAAGATATGAAAGCTCCATAAAGATCACTTTGATCTACCACATTGTTTTCATTGATAATGCATTAGTTCATTTTATATCTATATACACATACACTCAGGTTGTATAAGAACCATTGACCAGTCATCTCACACACACACACACACACACACAAAATCTTCATAAATGAATGACATCATGTAGGTCAACACTGCTGCTTTTAACTGCCTTGAGTACTAAATTACCCTGGAACAACTCTAGAGGCCAGGGAACAAATCATCAGCTGGTACCTAAAGCTGATGATCATGGTGAATTCCAAGCTTTGCTTTCTGACCTCTGCATAGCAGGCTGTATTTACCCAAAAATGGGAAGACAATTTATATGGTACAATAACCACAAAATGCATGAATGTATTTCAGGGCTATTAGAGGTTAGCAAGCATAAGATTTTATTCTTAATGGAATGTTTTTTTATAAAGATCACACTTCCTACAGAAAATAATGATAGAGTTTAATATCAAAGATGTCAGCTATGAAGACCACATGGTTATTGTGAGAAATAACATTTAACCTTTCTCTTGCAGCTGATGGAGGCCAATACAGTGTTTTATTATCAACATTGGCAGATGATTTATTACCACTGTTTCTATTCCAGTAAAACCGCATTAGGCTGTGCTTGATGTATCATTTGTTATCTTCAAACTCTCCATACACTTTCTGCATGCATAATCTCTTTCTTGCAACACACTTCAAACAGAAAATGGTAAATATTTAAGTCATGATTCCAGATTCATCAAAAGCTTAGGGGCTAAAATACAGTAGCTAAATGGATTGTGCTAGACAATACCTGATGCCAGCACAAAGGTTTCGTCTCGCAGAGTGATGCAACACATCCAAAGCATCAACTATGCCTAACAGTGCATTAAGGCAGATTCAGGGATGACAGAAAATAAATCAGTAATAGTCTTCGAGGAGAACAGAACTTTATAAAACAAATTCAAGTCTGCTATCATGAGGTGATTTGCTGCTGTAACAGTAAACTCAACAGGAAGTTACATTAGGAGGAATACATTCTTTGGATATCATTATAAGAAGATTGGTGCCTTTAGTCCTGGGTCCACAATGAGATTTCCACAATGGGATTAATAGGAAAATTCCATTAACTGCAATAGGGACAGGATTTAAGGTTGCCTTCAGTAGTCAAAATACTTCTTACTTAGACATATACAAATATATCTGTTCACTCCAAAGCGAAATGAGATGCAAAAAGTTGGGATTCAGATATAGAATACAGAGAACTCCTTAAACTGTGAAAAAATAGAGGAAGCATATGAAGAAATAAAGTCCTTAGAGTGATGTAGACTTGTGTTGCAAATATTAATATTTTATCAAAATGAAGCTCTATATAAGCCACTACATCTATATAAAGACTTTTCATCTGTTTTCTAAAGGAAATACATGATTGCTGTATGTCTTCTTTACCTAATGAATTTTTGGACAATTTCCTCCTAAGTTGAGAGGTAGAAACAGAGCAGACTAGAATCTGCACCAAGCAAAATTTGCAGCATGTTACCTGCACTTTCTCCCACCTATCTTGAGGCCAAATATATTATTAAATCTATACAAGAAAGGGAGAGATTATGGATACCTGTCAAATAAGCTTGTATCAGAGTTCACTTCTTATTAGATGCAGGGTAACCAAATCATGAGACACAAAGCCAAGATCAACTTTATCTTTCATGAAATCCAGCATTCAACAACTATATGCCTCATCATATATAATCCAAGAAATCCAAATAAAGTGTTTCTTAATTTTACTTGAAAATGTGCAATCTATGATCTTGAAAGTTAAGTCTTTTGCCACTTCAGCTAAGAAAGCTAACCTTTTCCACAAAAAGCACTCAAGAACGAAATTCACAGAATTCATAAATTCAATAGAGGACAAAAGTCTTCTCATCATACTCAAGATGTATCTCTTTATGTATAAAACTACTCTTAAAATATAATAATATAAGGCAGTCAAACATCTTTAGCATACTTCATTTTAATGAAAAATTTAAAGGACATAATCTTTTCGATTCATAAATTCTGAAAAAAAAGTCTTATTTTACTAGATTGACATTTTGAGAGCAGAGGAAGAATTCTGATTTTCTTTACCATGAGAAAGTAATGTTGTTTGTGACTTTTCTTGGTTTGGCATCTTTTCAATAAGAAAAGTTCAAAACAGAACAGTCTCTTTTAACCTTGTCAAACAGTCTCTTCTGTTTGGAAGAGTTTCTCCTACAGCACACGCATGTACAGTTTTGCTCTGAAAACTTATTAGGTGTGTTTGAGTTCAAAGTTTAGCAGTATCCTTTTAAAATGGTATGCCTCAGCAATGTGATATTTGACTAGACAAGTCAATCAAACTAGAGAAGATAAGCTACATTCTGAAAAGAAGATAGCACTAGACAACCAATGCACATTACTTGCAATTCATTAGAATGCTTCTGACTTTATCTTTTCCAATTTAGTATGCAAGTTAAATGTGATACTAATGAAAACAACACAGATTATTTATTCGCTTAATCAATCAGTTTCAAACTTTTGAGAGACAAGTTTACTTAAGTTAATTGAACGTATAACTTCACCAAAATCAGGCCTAGTGTAAGCACATACAAATCCAACCGTTCTATAACAAGGCACATCAAGTGGTGCTGCCACATGGAATACCAATTCTGAGAAAGGCTTTCTTATGATAACCAGAAGCAATTTACTCCCTTGATAACAAATACATAAAGCACAGTATCCTCCTGTATGCCTTGCTATATTGAAAGATAAGTAATTATTTGTCAGGGGAAACAGGAGATCTATGTAGTCACACTTTGAAGTTCAGAAGTAAATTCAAATACAGTTTGAATACTCAATATTATTTCATTGCTGCACAAAAAGAATTTTGCTTCAGCTTCAACTGTTTTTAACCATTTTAAATCATGAAGTTTTTTTTGTTTTAATATATCATCTGAGACATATGCAAGTATCTTGAAACATCTTGAAAGAGACTAACTCAAATGCTTGGGAGCAAAAATTGCAAAATTATCCACTATGATTTTACATTTGGTTGGGGAAAAAAAAAAAAAAAAAAAGCAATTTGGGGTTTTGGGGTGGTGTTCTACCCATTCTACTCTCCATAGTGTGGATCTTGGTACATGCCAAAAAGTAACATCTGACCCTGACACTTGGTAACTGTGAAAAAGAAAAGTCAAAAATATTGAGTAAAGATAATTTGTTCTTTTTCTTTTGGATATAAAGATTTCACTTTACTGATTTATAAGAACTATTTCTCTTTTGTTCTTTATCAAGTTTAATAATTCAATCAAATTTTGAATTTGTTGCTTGTTGGCACATTAGAAAGATGAGATTTTTTTCAGAGAAATAAGAAGTATTGCTTTTTCAATAGCATGCAAATGTCCCTCTTAAGTCCTACTTAAACAGAATAAAAATGGATCAAATGATTAAATGGGACTTGGCTCAGCTATATAACATAGATTGTACTGTTGTCCTTGAATAATTCAGATCAGTTTTCTGAATTAAAACCAAAAAAGAAATAGCAAGAGAGGAAAAAAAGATAACAATTCCACAGGACAGTATTTCCTGCTGCATATCCTGTACTAGATCTGAGATTATCAGATGACTCCATCTCTCATTACAACAATAAATACTCACAATGTATAGGGATTGCTGTCTACGCAGACTGCAAGTAATGATAGTTACTGCAGTGACTCACAGCAGACTACCTTCAATATAAAATTTGGAAAGCAGATAATCGCTCAGTTGGAAATCCCCCTTGCTGATGAATATGCTGTTTAGTTCATGTCCCTGTTGAGTTATTATTAGATGGTACATTGTTATCAATAGTTCATTTTTCATCAGGAACTATCTATCATTGTCATACGAATCATGAATCAGTGAAATTCTCTGTTTAGTGTTATGTTTCTAAACAAAAAGGGAATACTGACTGTCAGTGTACAGGGTTTCTGAGCTCCTGCTGTGTGCAGGTTTCCTATTATTTAGGGACAGTAGAAGACAATAACACAAAAAATGAGAGGTTAGAATACACCTGGAAAGGACAAAACCAGGCTGACGTGTGCCTGAATGATCTGACTAACCATTCTGCCTTCGCAGACTGAACAGCACGACTGAGCTTTTAGTGTCAATAGTCACCCAAAACTGCAATGGAAATTAGTGTACTTGAACTGAGCAACATAGTATTATAATTGCAAAATACACCATTACACTGACCAAATATTCTTCCTTCTCTCTTTCTAGTCAAGTAGAGGTCTATATTGCACTCACGTCTTGCTCTACAGCCACAGAACCCCCGGAAGACAATGCTGATGTAATGACATATCATATTTCTATAAAGCCTCTCTTCCTCTTCTCACAAACTACAGAGGGATATTTACATACCACTTCTTATTAAATTTATTTTTACATTAAATTTTAAAATTCATAAAACTTTTAAAGAGGAATTTTATTACAGGACAAAATATGCTACGGCTGTGTTGGAGGTAACTCTCATTTCCTTTTTTAATAAAGACAAGTTTATATTGATAAATATGTATTATCCTCACATTGCTGTTTTCCATGAGAGTCACCTTATTCTATGTGTCGCAGTTGCATAACTCGGCATCCACTTACTAACACTCCTAAGACTCACTGCAACTCCTGTACCTCTCATATCTCTTAACAAAGTATTTACCTATTAGGTTAAATATATCCACACTGGTGCTGCTTCCTTTTAAAAATTTACTCATATATTACACAGGAAAACTTCAGTCCATCACTGGAAACAGACCCCTGCCTGTCACCTGAGTAAAACAGAAATAGGACTTCAAAATCTCTGGTTCTGTTGCAGTATTTGATTTTTTTGCCCTATTTTTCTTCCAAAATGCCATTTTATATCAATTTTAAGTTTACTGATTGTTTTTTATCCTTACTGATGTTTGCATAGCAAGTCACAGGAAGAGTAACTGATATGAACATAAAAACATGACTAGAAAAACTACTGTGTGACTGCCTGATATGCTATGAAGACCTATCTCCAATTAAGTTACAGCTCTGCTGGTGGGAGTGTGGTGCCCAGAGAGTGTAGTTCCCAATAAAAGCACATGCTGAACAGAGGCAGGGAAACCCACTGCTTTCAGGCTCATTTTCCCTCAAAAATGGCAAGTTAACTTTATAGCACTGTTGTAATAGCAGAACAGAACATTGTAGTAGGCAGCAGCACATTTTAACTATCTCATGATTAGTTTCATAGTAGACATTCTCGTTTCTTAGGCATTTGAGAGCTGCATATAAGTTATGAGCAGTCAGACAGTATTAAGTATTTTATGACAATGTATAAATATATATATATATAATGCCCATAATGTTATCTTGATTTATCAAGTGATTATTTAATATTAAACTCTTATATAGTTTCATCATCCCTACAGCATAAACAGGACTTCATGTCCTGTACATACTTCCCTGTAAATTCAGCCAAGATTATTATAAAGCAGAAAATTTTACTGTTGAAAAGTTGTCAGCAGAAGTCAAAGTATCCCAAGATATTACAGAATAATTTCACTATTAAAAAAGTGAAATTTTTATTTATTTAAAAAAATCACTTTAAAAAATCTGTTTCCCAGTTGGAAATACAAATGGTACTTGATCTATGTGTTCTTGCAGAAGCACTTACCACTTGTATTCAATACATAAACATTCACCAAAACCTCTGAGCATCTCTTCCCTACACCTATAGATCCTGTGGAACTGTCTTCAGAAAAGGTAGATTTGTTCCATATTCAATCCTGACACCTCTACCTGGGCTTAGAATTTAGAATGTATGTCCCTTCTTTAAGGATGCTTAATGTATGAAAGGCAAGTCAGTAGTAATGTTTTCTGAAGTCCCTCTCCCTACTCACTTTTGATTTATGACCAAAGGAGCTAGCTAAGATCTGACAGCAAATACCATAGAGTGACTGCAAAGTGCAGTTAAGATGTCTTGAAATCAATTAACAATAATAATACTTTAAAAAGTGCATTAATTCAAGAAGAGTTCTGGGCATAAATACAGAGTTCTCTCTATGATCTGACACTCCTGCTGATTCTCAACAGCTGCATATATGTACATGACAGAAAAGGCTAACCCATGTCACTGCTACAAATTCCGTTGAAAGGAGTATCTTAAAATGGCAGAATTCTTGCTTCAATGACTTGATCCAGCCTGTCCATCACTATCAAAAGTAAACTCGAATGTCTACTAGTAGAATTCCTAAAACATCAACCCTCAGCCCCCTTTTGTGTTTGAATGAGGCTCAGCTTCATAGCTGCTATTAATTTTTTCCCATGTTATATAGGAGGGTGGAAGAATTTGATGGGCCACATGTACAGTATTTGCTGTCCACAAGAGAGTAAAATGGACAGTGGAGAGAATGAACAATGAAGGACAGAATTGTGGTAGAATATGACACAATTTTTCCATGCCAAAATACTTTCCTCTCTATACACTCTGAATGATCATTTTTCCTCCTAATTGTTTGATGATGGTAGAAAATATTTTATATTAAGGATATTGACATTTTGTGTACATTGAGCAGAAAAAAGCTCAAGTAGTGTTGGGAGTCCCCAAGGAAAGCTGTCATTTTTCATGCATGCAGGACACTCAGTCTCCTTGCATGCGTCTAGTGTGTCATGTCAGGGTATAGTGGCAGACTAGAATAATAATATGTTTCCACATATAAAACAATGCAGCGCTGTGGAATGAACACTTTAGCACTAACATTGGCTATGAGGAAAAATTAGGGAAATAACTAAATCATGACTCACAAAGCAGTAGAGAGTAGAGATTCACATTTTTATGGACAATAGAAACAAATCAATATTAGATAATCTTCTGAGTTATTTTTGTAAATGCTCTAATTAATAATTAAAAAGCTAAGAAAAAAGGAATTTTTCTAACATGCACTTATTATCATTAAATGAATATTTTATGATTCACTGGAATTTTTATGTTTGCTTATGTGTATATATTATTACACCAAGATAGGAAAATGAGCCAGAAATACATGGCACCTGAGGGTCCCCAAATGAATAGAGAATATCAATGGAGACTGACAATTTTGGCTGCTAAGGTGCTTTGAATTTTAAAACTGTGTGGAAGAAAAGAGAGGTAGTAACCATATAGCAAAGAGGAGAGTACTCTATAATTAAGAAAAGAGAAGTAGTTTGGAGGTAACTATGTGTAGCCAATAATTTTCTTACTTTTTTCAATACAGGAGTATTGGTTGTATTTTACAAATCTGTCGCATTTTACAGGTTATGCATCAGCATGTTATGTTGCTGCCACAATAATATGTCTAGAACTTGGAAGAATTTCAGCTAGCAGATTTTAGAAGTAAAACTAGTACTGTAAAAAAAAAAAAAAGTACTAAAATAATTCTTAAGAGTGTTTTTTTAAGAGTACCGGCTTCGAACTAGAAACTGGCGTGAGAAATTCTTTTACACGGATCAGGACCTGAGGAAGAACAAAATGCCTGATGGCAAGAAGCAATCAGAAGAAGAGTCTCTGAACGCCTCTAGACTCCTCATTTCACACAAGGAAATAGCAGCCTGGGTCTTCTACACACTGTGTCTGCTAACCCTCCTCTTCTCCCTCAAGTTCCACAAGCAGACTGCTGGCATCAAACTGGTTGCTCCTATTTCCTTCAGAAAAAATAGAAAATGTTCAGCATGTACTTTTCATTCATTTCCCAGTCTCATGTATTTTCAATACACATTGGGAAAAAATAAACACCTTTTTTGAAATTTCCATATTGCTTTACTATCTCATGGTAGTTTCTTTTACAGAGAAAAGCATTGGGATATTCTATTGCTAAAACAGTTTGTGTGCTGTCTGGATTCAAACTTCTGACAATGGAAAGAATCAGCAAGTGACTAGCCCGTATTTTCCACCAGTCTAATACTGTCTTAGGAAAACTTAATAATGAGATTTAACTACTCAATACCAATTAGTTATGTAGCAATTTGCTGAAATAAACCTGGAGCCATACTACTTCCAAGAGCAATAGCTAATAGGTATGGTACCTTGTCTTTACCTGGTGGGTAGGAAGAGCATTAAAAAGTAACGGTCTAATAATGAAGTCACTGTCATTCTTGCATCTCTTAACAGCCTTCTCAAAAGAAAAGTCTAATTGGGATGACAAACAAGGAAAGGCCATAATGGAAAGCTGCCCTTGTGCAAAGGTAATTGTTGGCAAGAATGCAACAAGCAATTGTGTTCATATAAACAGATAACTCTCATAAGCAAGTGGAGGAAAGGTCTCATTATTTCCATTCTGGTAAAACCCTCACAAAACAGATGAACAACAGAAAATTCACCAGAAGTGCCAGACTTTCCATTTTTTCATATAGCATATTAGTACTTCATCTTACAGTAATTTAAAAACCCCTGAGGATATTAAAGACTGTATTAAATGATCTATATTAAATGTCAATACTGTTCTGTTTTGTTTGCTTGTTTGTTTTTTGTGAACTGAAATCCTAATGGATAGAGATGTTCAAAACTTTCTAGCCTTGGAGATTAGAAATTTATACTTACGTCTCCAACCTCAAAAAAGACCAACACTAAGTCATTTATGACAGCGCTTTTATGCAGCAAGTAATTGCCTAAAAGTCACTTTCTGAGCTTTAGTCAGAATGAAGCTTATGTTTGAGACCACAGCAAAAAAGTCCCCAGAACTGAGTAATCTACTGAAAACATTTTGTGTGTTCAAACACCTGCTCTGCACATTGTAGATCTCCCTGCAGCACTATAAACATTGCCATAACTCATTACAAGTATTGATTACAATTGAATCATTAAGATGAAATCAAATTCTTTGAAGTATATGAATTTAAAAGTGGAAAAAGAAAATAACTGAGGATTAAGACTGTTTTAGTATTCATGGGCAGGTTTCATATCAGACTGAAGAATGAGTCTGAGACAAGTTGCACTAGAGAAAGGCAGACTTTTCATTAGTGCTCATGATCCCTGCACCTCTGGCAAATGTCTCTTTAGAACATGTTCTGCATTCTTCTTTAGTAAGTGACATAATCACATGTTGTATTAGAGCATGTTGTAGTAATTACTCATCTGTAGTACTTTTCTGTATTTCAACATGTTCAGTGTTATGAATGTCCTTCTCAAAAAAAATCATGAACCTTTAGCAGCAAATCTCTCTCCCCTTGTCTTTTATGCACAGCATGAAATGCAGCACTTCAGGAATTTGTGATGTCTAAATGAATTCATTCACTGACACTTCATCCCAAATTTCACATTCTGTGTACATGTTTAAGATAGTGAAATGAGATATTTTGATACTCTTCACTTAATTGCAAAATATTGTTTGGAACAATTGCAAACTGGAGGAGAAGAGGAAAAAAGGAAAATATGGTATTGTATAATTAGGTTAGGTGACAGAGAAATAAAAAGGGAAATTAAGAAAACACAATTCACCAACCTAGTGTCATTTGTTTAGCTCAGTTTGATGATATTATTTTAAGATAATTCCTGTTTCTTTGCCAAAGGAGTTTCAAGAATGATATGGTACTGTATAAATTGTACCTATTTTTAACCATAGTTATGTAGCTATAATTCAGCTGCAAACCTGAAATACCAATATATTTGACTCCATAAGTAATTAATATTCTTTTGCTATAGCACAACTCAACAGAAAGAAGGCAGGCTTTCGTTCCAGAAAACTTCTGTGTTGAAGGAGATGTTGTTCAGAACCCTTTCACCAAAACTACCTGCTTGCTGGAAAACTGTCTTTCTTAAAGTAAGAACATCAACAACAACAACAAAATTATGAAAAGAAGTATCACAAGCTTTTTATTTTTTGAGAGATTTTCTCTATGTCAGAACATAGCACTTTGTTTTTACTCTGCATGTTTCCATAGGGACATGCTCATTTTTTTGTATGTTCATAGTAAAGAGTCAAGTAAAATACATAATTAAACAACAAAATAAAATATTTTGGTGTACTCTTACTTTTTGAAGGAAGTTTTCTTTTTTTTCCCTAATTAAAAAGATATTTGGTGTTTCCAAATTAATTCTGGAGTCTTGCTAACACTCTGAGGGAAATTCATCCTCTTCTTTTTCTTCTTATAATTGATATACTCATCATTTTTTTCTCCAGTTCAATTACTCTTCTCCTTGTGATTTACTTATAACCACTTCTGGACAAGCAGGAAGAATTACAGGTTTTATCTCATCTTTGTTAGTCACTACAAGGTCTCACTACTTCCACCCAGCAGATACCTGTTAGAGAGTGTGCAAAAACAATTGTAAGGGATTCCAGGAAAGTAGGAGGCTGGGAAGTGAATTAATGTGAGAAAGAACCTGCCTACATAATAATTCTGGAATTGTAACCTTTTCCTATCTTTATTTCTTCTACTCACTTTGATTTGGTCACTCTCACAGTAGAATGAATGATGTTATTCTCTAATACAAATACAATCTGTATTTATACCATCTGACTTGATCCTACTTTTCTTGCTCCATTCCTAAGCACTTTTGTTGTTTTCATTCTATTCTAAGACNTATCCAACTTGATCCTACTTTTCTTGCTCCGTTCCTAAGCACTTTTTTTTGTTGTTTTCATTCTATTCTAAGACAAAGCCTTCCAGTTTTACATCATTAGTAAACTTTACTTACACCTGTCTCTTTTCTTATATGCCAAGGTAACTAAATATAACTTAAGATTTAGTGACATTCCTGCAGCCTGGTACACTTGCAAAAAAAGCCCCTGTTTAGAAAAAAATGGCAGTTTTGAAAAGGATAAATGACAAACTTTAACGTGTTTCTCAAATTCATGTTAGAATTGCAAGTTCATATAGATGCTAAATTGAAGTAATGATTACCTGAGAGATAGGAGATTTTTATTTGTTTTTCCTTCCAGAGAGAGTTTTATATAAATAATATTGTAACAGGCTTATAGAAACCCTGTTCAGCATCAACAAGAGGCCACTATTAGAATGGGATGCCATGGAAAGATAACAGAAGGATTCTATCCAAATCCCCTGGATCTATGGCAAGTCTGCTTAATACAAACACATTTGGCATAGAAGGGTAGAATAGCTTCTACCTTAGCTCAGCAATTATGGTTTTCATCCCAGAGGTATTAGTAGACTAAAGAACTGCCAATTTTATGGTCAGTGCAATCTTATTTGAGAAAAGCTTCCGAAACTGCATTTGTTGGGCCCAGGTACAGAAGAATAAATAAAAATAGGCAAAAGAAAAGCAAACTATTTTAAATGGGAAGAATTTTGGACTCAGGTAAATTGTCTCTTTGGTACGAGTCTCTTCCTTCTCTGAAGAAAGTGTTTCAGAAGAGAAAAACAGCTGAATCAAATGTACTTTAATAGTTAGGTCCATATGGATATCTGAGGAATTTAATTTTTTTTTATTGTTTATTAACTATTTTCATTTGATGTATGTTTTTGACTTTGGAATTAGGTTTCAGCAAATTGACTGAATGTTTGACCAACTTTTAATTCTGCCCACTTACATTTGTCTATAAACCCAGAGCTGAAGCATGATTATGGCACAGACTTTGGCTGTATCACTGCAATTCTAGACATGTTTAATATGTTTACTTCTGATGCATCAGGTACTGCTTATTATATTTATATTCCTTTATTAAGCACACTACACTAAATGATCTATGTCTCAAAATATTACATCGTCTCTCTAAAAGACCATCTCAAAGACAGCAATGCCCATTCTTGGCTAATTCACTGAATTTCATCATTCTCAATTACTGTAGAACCAATACAGGCAATCAGTTTGACTTTTTTTTTTTTTTCTGGTAAAGTTCCAAAAGTCAATGGAGTTCATTTTAACATATTAATCTGTAAAACTCCAGACAGTGTTCTGTCTTGATCTGCAGCTGTTATTTTAAATCAAACACCTTCCTCCTACATAGTCATAGTAGGAGTTTCTACATCTGTACCTGTACCTTTATTTACCTTTATTTGTATCTGTACAAATAAAATTTGTGGAAATCCACTGTAAGCTATACAGAAAAGCTGAAGACACAGGCTCATGAACAAAAAGAATTCTGTGGCCTCGCTGGAGATGGGCCTCCTACTAACAGCAATGGCAGTAGAAATATATATATATTTAATAGTATACTTCAAGCTGAAAAATCTACAGCAGAATGAACTTACTGAACCTAGTGATTAGAGACTAACCTTTTACCTAAGGAGTAAGGCTCCTTTCTTTCTTCCTTGCAGTTTGACTCATTTTATTCAATGTCTGCATAACATAAAAATTGAGAGCAGAATAGATTACTTATTTTTAGCTCTGAGTTGTCCTGCCAGTAAGCTGCAGAGGTAGGCTTTTGTTGCTCTGTGTTCATAAACTTTTGCTATACTGTCCTTTTTACGATACTGTCCTTCCTTCTCTGACCTCCAACGCTGCCAGGTGATTAAAGCACTGCCTTTTCTCCCTAAACTGCTAGTTCTGAAAAAAATTAGTCGAGACAGACGCACACCTCAGTGTGGTTGCTCATGCACATGCACAGATGCATGAAGTGCAACCACCTAGGAAGCAGATAGTGACTTGGCTAAACAGTAACCTCTGGATTACTCTGCTGGATTTATAAGTAATTTAAGAATTTACAGTCTTGGTCTCCCTCAAACAAGGTCAAGACTAAACAACGAAGTGAGTCTGCTACTCAGTTCGTTCTACACTACATGGAACATTCTTGACAAAGAATCAGCACTGCAGAAGATACTCGAGTCTCTTTACAAAGTGCCACGAGGACTTTCAACTTCAATACACTATTTTCAAGAAGGAAGAAAAGATACTCAAAAACTGTGACCTGGAAACCTGGAGAAAATGGGATAGACGTGCTCCGATTTTTCTCCTCATTTTTGGCTACAAAATTTTTTTTATCTACCTGAGACTCTCATCTGCAGAGATGTTCAGGGCACCCAGCAGGACATGACCAGTTGAACTCTTATAAAGGTTTGATAGATATAGATTGTAATTGATCTTGAACACAATTCTATAAGAAAGTCATCTACTTCATCCATTTAAATGTTTTAAGCATGATGAATATTCAGATTTTTTCCCCTCCAGCTTAGTCTAGAAAATATTTAGCTTAGACAAGTTCTCTTTTAACTCACTACTCTTCACAGATCATTTTAAACTGTGAGGAAAAAACACAAACTCCACATTCCAAAATTCTTTGCTTTGAGAAAAGCCATTTAATACTTACTATACTTCAGAATTAGCAGATTTTTTTTATAGTTATACCATAGACTTTCTTATTTAATAAAAGCTCACTCCAGGATATAAATTATCAGTTCAGCAGATATCTATCTTCCCTACTGCAAAGTCAGAGCTCTTGCCTGTTTTTAACTTAGAGAAATCAAGACGTGAGAGAAAAAGATGGCTTTCATGAGAGAAAAGATAGGGTGGGGTAGGAGAGAAGGAAATCAATTCTCTTATTCCCACAAGTGTATATTTTTTAGCTTTATGGACAAAGGAAAAATACAGGGTCATAGGGTTAGACTTTTAAAAATACTTGTTCAAGCCCCAGTGCATCTAATTAAAGTTCATTACAGGTAAAACTGTAGATGAAAACAAGAACTGACACAGTGATGCACCAGCAACCACATCTGCGCTTAGATGAAAACATTCAAAATGAGTACATTTTTCAATATCTCTAGTTGGGTGCTTAGAGCAAAACTGAAGTCTATGCTCCTGACAATTGGTCACTATGTGTGTATATTGCATGTATAAGGTCCTGAAAGATATTTTTTTTGCTCACTGAAAGTGCCAACATGAAATAAGTGTGCTCAAGTGACCCTGCAGGCATGAAAGTCAGTCCGCAAAAAAGTTCTTGATATGCCCCCATACAGACATCTCAAAGCAGATTGCCTCCACATAGCATATTTCACCTCAGAAGAGGCTTAAATCTGGGAGAAAATGTCTACTGAACTCTAATAAAATCATTTCAGACAGGGTCAAGCAAATCAGTTTCCCTCCCACATATTGTATTTTATATCCAGAGTTTATCTGGTTAGGTTCATTTTCTAGGTAAGTCTCCTAGAGACAATCTTCAGTTATGTTTATCATGCAGGAACCTGAGGACAGATTGACAGGTTTGCTGCTTATTTCTTCATTCATTCTTTTTCTCTAGAAAACAGTCTAATTCATAGAGGACCAGGTATTGAAAAGTGAAATTCTAATATTGTTATACAATTTTAAGTGCAAGACCTTTGGTTATACACACTGTTTTTGACATGCAATCATATTCATATCTTTAATGAATGTAGAATCAGACTCAGAATACTTAATTTAAAATATTTGTCTTAAAGAAAAAGACCTCCACAGAATAAACATTTAAATTTCATTTTGAGCATAACAAAGGTATGACTGGTCCATCTTTAGACATGAACAAGATATTTTAATTGCATATGGTGAAGATAGCAATAAAACTACACAATATATGAGAAAATATTCCAGATTCAAGCCGAAAGCCAACAGCTGGAATTTAAGCTTAGGTTACTTCGTCCACTCCGATATTTTCACCAGTTGCCTTTGTCTGCATTGACATAATCAATATTTTTCATGCAGTAATAAAAATAGTTTGAGCCAGTGATAGCTCCACGAAGGAACTTTAGCAAAACCTAAGCTTAGAGTATTTTAAATCTAAGAAACTTTATAAAGATGCTTAAACTGCACATGGCTAGCATTTAATCCTAAAGGTGCCTGCTTTGTGGATGTTTTGTAGGGAGGTATTAGAGTTGGTTAGTTCCATTTTTTTGGCAATGGTTCTAAAAATTGAATGAAGTAACATTTTGTTGCAATAAATAGAATCTAAATTTAGACCTATATGATGGTCTTTATTCAGAAAAATCAGTCTTCTCTGGCCTTTCTACGGAGAATCAAAACTTTGAAATGCTCAATACTTGGTATTAGTGGTACATCCACTATCAAAGCTTAAAGGAGGACTCAGAGGATGAATTGTCACGATTATGTAAAAGATCACTTTAGGCCAAAGATCATTACTGAAAACATGGTCCCCCTTTCTAAAACACATCTCCTAAGCTCAAAGAGCCATAAACAGCACTCAATAAAACAATAACTTCTACGCTGCCCACAGCTGAAAACCTGAAGGAGCTGAAAAGCACTATAAAGCACAAAGAGAGCAACAGAGGGGTTAAGCTGTAGCTATAGCTGCAAGCTTCAGTGTATTCCAAGGTTAGAACATTCTTCCATGGTCATACATATCAAGAGCTGCTCACTAGGAAAATAAATGAGGTAACACCTTGGTATGAATTATAAGCATGGCTAATGATGATCCTGCAAAGGTCTCTTTCAGAGTTGCAATTAGCTTTGAACTCATGTGGAACCTTGTGGTATATTTCAGAGGATGTTAAGAGATGCAGCCTCTAACCAGGCTTCAGACAAATGAAAAACGAAGTCTTATATTTCAATTGGTTTGCAGATTAACTCCACATTTCAGGAACTGGCAAACTGGCAGCATTGTACTTGAAGATGTAGCTAATCGGAAAATTCCATGATTTATTATTGCATTTTTTTGATATAAGAAAAACATCTGACTAATGTGGGGGGGTTTTTTGGGGGGAGGGTGGGGGGATATTATAAATATAGAGTATATTTTATTTTTGTTAATTACCTTTGAAGGAAATAAGATGAACTATACCACTTTCAAGAACATGACTTTCACCACACAGACTAAAACAGCCTGAATGTTACCTTGTTCTCTTTATAGTCTGCTTTATAGCTCCCCGAGTGATTTCATTACTACACACCACTGAACTATATCTGCATGTCATTAGGTGTAGTTGAGCTTTCCAATCTCTAGAGGTCTCTGCATATCACACTTTAGCTCCGCGATATCCCTGCAGGAATTGCATTTTGAAGGTGAGAATGAAGAGCTGCATATATGGGAAATGTCTGCTGGTACGAGTCAGACTGACAGCTCTGTCATGAGAATTCAGCTCTCCTAGTAGTTTATAGGAACCAAAGAGAGTGGGAGAGATTGATGGCATAGTATTAGCTAATGACATTGCACAAGAATATTTTATGTTCTATAGCTTTCATATAATCATACAACATGCAACAAGAAATGGCTGGATTTGTTGATGAATAAACACAGCTGTTAACCTCAAATGTCAGAAAAAAACAGCCTTGTCCAGACCTGGGTATTTGTTTCCTTGCATGGTTAAGAAGGATAGAGATTTGTTTGTTTTTAAAAAGAGTTTCCTTTAATGGTACAGCTAACCATAGAAGAAATTTATCATGATTCTTATATAGATGCCTGTTCTGGATATATCACCGGCAACTTTTTTCTCATCCCTTGACTAGGTGACTGCTTTTTGGTTGTTGAATATGTCTTTTCTGACTGACTTTATAGTAACATTTATGTACAGAATACATTGAAAGAATTCCAAGCGTCTTCTAG
The DNA here is from genome assembly GCA_013389825.1 of Crypturellus undulatus. Lineage (NCBI taxonomy): Eukaryota > Metazoa > Chordata > Aves > Tinamiformes > Tinamidae > Crypturellus > Crypturellus undulatus. The sequence continues at coordinate 539,176 of VWPW01026092.1, forward strand.
ATGTAAGGAATAGATTGGGGGACAGGAAAAGGAAGATGTAGAGTAATTAATTGCTTCTTTAGCCAAGAGCACGAAGGAATCTGCACAGACTCCTCAATACCTCATATCAATTTCACATTCAGAAATTAATTACTCCTGTCTATGGATAGATTACAAACAAACAACCCCTGCAAACACACATAGGCATTTCTGACTAGTATTAACTCACAGCATTAAGTTGGTTTCAGATGCTGTGGCCTTTAGTAACCACTCCACCCAACCAACTCAAAGAACCTGACAGAACATTTTGATGCTAAGGCAGCTGAATTCATAGAATTTAAAAAGATACAACTTTGTTGCCTTATAGTCACATCATCTGCAAAAATAAGAAAGGGAGGTGGCATTTGATGTTATTACTTATTAGTCTACTAAGAGCACAGCAAAGGTATGGAAAAATTAAATGGGTCCTCTGGTACATTTTAACTTAAGCAAATTCTGTACTTATGTTAAAGTAACACTAGTACTTTTTAAGTATCTTGTCCATGTAGACCCTAGTTCTTCTATGTATAGATCTGTGAGTGGAAGATAAATTCTTTCAGTAAATGATGTTTGCCCTTTCCCTTATAATTCCTTTTGGCATCAGGACACAAAAAAGGAGGGTTGCTATGAGGAACTGCAGAGAAGAGAACACATCTTTCAGTAGCTTTAGTTCTGACACACAGCAATTATTCACTCTGGAAATTAAGCAAGAGCTGTCCACTTCTGGTGAGCAGCAGGCAGTAAAACAATATGTAAATGGGTGCAAGCAGATTTTACCCAAGAATTCTAGAATAGCCCAGCCATCTTATTTTGACTCCCAAGTAGTTAAATGGTCAAGAGAAAGTACTAACAAGCACCTTGCTTCTGATGCCTTTTCTCTCCTGCCACTCCTCAATTGGTTTAGATGCAATCAAGTAAATAGTTGATTTCATTTCTGCCCTGAAAACTAAATTTCTCCATATTGACCCAGTCTGCCCACATCCTGGACCTTCAATACTTTGTTGCTCTCCTCACATAGGAAATTTTGTTGAACATGTACAGACTACAATGTCTTCCAAGCGCCTTTCTAATCTACTTAAGGCAGTTCTATATTTCTACAGAAACCTTAAGCCATGACCTTTGCTTTTCAAAATTCTGTTGGGCTATTTTTATTTAAAAGTGAACTGCCTGAGCTACAAAAAGCCTGTTTAAAGTTTCACAAGCATTAGTCCCACTTGGTTAGCTGTATATTGTATAACCACTCTATTGATTTTCATTATTTAAAACTTTAAAATAACCTACTCATACTTAAAATTGTTTTTTTTCCTTTCCATGAAATTAGATTTTCTGTGCATGTATCTTTAAAACACACAGTGTATTTAACATTTGAATCTTTTCAGTTTTCAACTTTAAATCCATTAGAAAGCTCTACTAGATGTTTTGACTTTTAAAATACAGTAAGTAGGGATACATTTTCATAGACTTGTCTTTTAATTTCTTTTATTGTCTGCTTTTTTCTCCAGTTATATAGGCAAAAAAGTTAATCAGAGAACTGACGTGTTCTTTGTACACTATAGTAGAAAAAAATGTAAATCCTAGTATAAAAAAAGTCCTGCACAGCTGAATGTTTACAAGATCAGTAGCCTATTTGTGCTGGAGAAAAGCAAGATCCTACTAGCCAGAAGATGTACATCTCTTGCAGAGAAGGGCTGTGGAACAAGAGCTAATTCCTTAATCTTCCTATTCATTTGAATGAGGTAGCGATTTGATGCTGAGGTGCCTTGCTGCAGAAGAAGTCTTAAAAAAATGCAATATACATGAGAAGTCTAACTTCTAAGAGAAATATTCAGGGGAATCAAGTAATGTTACAAGGAATTACTCATTATTTTAGTAATTGTTACCACTTAGCCCTATATTTTGAGGAGCCCCACAAAGAATAATCTATGGAAACTCCCACAAGTCTGGAGATGAGACAGGAAATGCTAGTAACTCCTATTATATATATATATTATATAAAGGAGAGAAGTTTGGACTAGAAAAATTAAGGTCAAAAGGTGCCACTATATTCTTCAAAAAAACAGCATAAACAGAATTAAAGATTCCTTGCTAAAATGTATCTTCCTAGAAAGATCTTCCAGAAGTCTGAAATGTACCACAATCCTTATAACCCTTGTCAGATATATTGGCAACTAGATGATCATAAACAAAATACATTTACATACAGCAGTAAGAGGTAGTAAGGTCTTTGAGAAAAGAGGTTGAGGACATAAGTATTTACACATATTGATAGCTATGTCAGGTATAGTCTGAGTTCAGTAACCCTTTGTTCCACAGCTTTAATATAAATTTTAAAAACGCACCTTTTAGCTACTCACCAGACATTCATGTTACAATACTATTTAGAAGTTGACAACTATTTAAAATGTATATAATATTTGAAGGAGATGAATGCATTAGAAGCAGAGAATAGGCTGCATCTCTGTTGAAATCCATCTTAACCAAAAATAATCACTCTTGACTCTCGAGTTGGTGATGCTTTCTCTTTTTACCTGATATTTGCTTACGAGCACCACAGTTACATTTAGTGTTGTAAAAAAAATGCCTTTTTTTTTTGTCCAGCAAAGGGGAAAAACATTTCACAATGGCTTTATATTTTTGATATTCTTTGATGAGAGGCCTTGGAGCTGAAGAAAATCCTGTTTTGTACAGTGTGTTGTAAAATTTCAACACTTTAATTTTCAACAAAAAGGAAAAAAATCTCCTGTTCATGACATTTTTTAGTGGTTGAGTTATAAAAGTCACAAGGAAAAGATATTAGTTCTTGATCATTTTAAATGTATTTGTAAAAAAATAATTTGCAACTATTATTAGGGCAATAGCAATTTTTTTTTTTTTTTTTTTTTTTTTTTTTTTTTTTTTNTTTTTTTTTTTTAGGATAGGTGTTTCCATCAACAGTGAGTTTTTTGCAGAAAAATCATGGTCACAGCAATAATAACCTCCTACCATAGGAGGGAGCCAACAGCACTGCTTTGTCTGTGGCTTTAAAAATTCACTTTTTCAGCACTCACAGAAGAAGAGGTACTGAAATTCTGCAGCATTCTGCACTTTTAATAGAAAATACAAACTCTAAAAAATAATGGTTTATTGCTCACTACAGTCTACCTACATTTATTGTTAAGTAGTAAAAAGCATACTTTAAGCTGATGCTTAAGCAAATTTAAACAAGCAATGTTTAGTACATATTTTAAAGTGCTTATAACCAATATAAGTTTACCAGACAAAGTAGTCACATATGCCTTTATTTTTAAAATAAGTTATAAAGGTATGTTTTGGATACTCATTTAGCACTTCAAAAACATTTAAAATAATACTACATTCTGCCTCAACATCTTACTTAACTCTACATTTGGAGAGAGTAGCAAGAAAGTGTTTATGCAAAAAAAAAAAACCCCTTATTTAGAAATGCTTTCTTATTTTTTGATTTGGAGCATAATTTCACTTTCATCTGACCATTCACTGAGGTAACAGTGTATGATACTGCTGGGAAATAGCCACATGACACTCAGTTTCAGCACATTCTGAACCAGGTTAATTTACAGTTTCCCTGCCCACCCCCAGCAAGGGATCATTATGGCAATATTGCCAAGTCTCAAGTCGCACATGACTCAGCCACTGGGATTACCTCAGCTGGAATTCCTCAGTTCCAGAAGGGCTCTTCTTTCTTCTTGCTGAACATATCTGCAGTTCTGCTAGTTTTCCTGCCACAGATTCCCTGTAAAACAGAATAACCAAGAGCCTAAATCATTTATTAAAGGAAAAGTGCATTATCATGATATCTGTACTTTTGTGTTTGGAGAATCATGGGTATTCCAGTCTGTAATCTATATGAGAAGACTAACTGATACTTCTGGTTGAAGTGGTTGGTGATCTGAGATTTCTCCAGATAGTTATCAAGAGAGGGTGCTTCACTGCAGTGCTTCACTTTTCCCGCATTCAAAATGTAAAGGATAAAACTGATACCTTTTTTCTACTCCCATATTTTAGGGCTTAAGTTGTCAGCAAATATCATGTATATTGTTATCTGGCAGATGACTATGAGAACAAGCTGTTGCTGTCCTTGATGCTTTCAGAGATGCAACATGCAAGCCACAAACACAAGCACGAGTGTTTAGAATATTGTCCCTCTTTTCTATCAAATCTCCCTCTCTGAGAATGTAGCAGGTTAAATATGTAGCCCATGCAGCACTTAGCAAAGGAAGCTTAGGACTGAAAATTTACAGATTCCACCTAATCTAAGTAAGATAACTCAGGTTGGAAGAAGCCTCAGGATGTCTCTAGTTCAACCTCCTGCCCACAGTAGGGTCAGCTCAGAGGTCAGATCAGGTTGCTCAGGGCTTAATCCACTTGGTCTTGAGACCCTTCAAGGATGGAGACTACACAACTGTGCCATCTGCTCAATTTCTGGCTGGACTAATGGTGAGGAAGTTATTCTTATATCCAGCCTAAACACCTCTCAGTTCAGTTCTTGTCTACAAACACTATGTGAATGTGTATCCATGACTTTACCTGTACAGACACTCACCAAAAATGTATATTGACAAGTCAAAATTTGAGAGTTCTTATAAAAGCACGAGCTTTCCAAGAGATTGTTACCATTCTAGACATTTACTGTATCTACTTGCTGAAACTGAAGTGGCTTTATTTTTTTTCCTCTCCTTTCACCCACCATCCTTTTTTGCTTTTCTAAAATCCTTCTATAAAAATAGAAGAAATCTGAAGGGTTATTGAAACAGCTATTGATTCTGTACTTTTTAGTGAAAAAGCAGTTGTCAGAGGACTGCAAAGAAATATTTTCTGGAGTCTAATATCATTAATGCTGACCTAACAAGCACCTCACTTCTGTGAGACACTTCTTCCCCTCACTTCATACTTGATAGCAGTATTGGAAAATCATGTATACTCCATGCAATCCTGTGGCTTCTTTCTGCTGCATCACCACATATGCACAGTACAGTTTATCAGCTGGAGAATGAAAAAGATTACAAAATTTGAGGTCTGATAAGTTGCTCCAGCGAGTGTAAATTTTCCCTTTTTTCTTATATATGTCTCTTTCTTATATAATTCTTATGTATAAGCTTTTGAAATTAAATTCATATTAAATTTCTTTCTTTTTATTTTTTTACATGACTTCTCCTCCAAAATCTGACTGGAATATATGTGACTAAGGTATAAAGAGCTGAATATCCCCAACATTTTGGAGACCAAGGAAACTGTTTTTGTAATTATTAGATGCCGTCAGGCAAGCCCTTCGGAAAGGCCTCCATATACAAGAGGCATGAGGATATGGAATGCGACAGCCCATAAAATGCCGCAAGGCCTGCTTTCTTCTCTATGTTACAGGAGGAGGTACATCTATTAACCATCCAGTTATTTGATAACAAGGCAATGCAACTCTGCTTAAGAGCAAGAAACTGTTTGTAACAATTCTGTCCATTTTAGATGACACAGATAATTTCCAGTTATCCTGAAACAAAATGGCTCTGTAGATTACAGAAACCATAAAACAGACTTATTTTATCAAAAATGTATGTTTCTTGGTGGATGTTCACTCACATGAACTAGTTGGTATAAAATCATTTGTGTTTTCTGCAACTAACATTTTAGACCAATCTACCTGTTTTTCTAATAATATCTGAGGACATGTTAAAAAGTCCAATGTGTGTCCAAATCCTAATGTGTTTTTCTTCCTAAAAGCCAGCACAATTATCAATAAAGGCAATGTTAGCAAGGCAAAGACCAAATCATTTAATCTATCCTTCTAATATTACATGACAATACATTGTGGTATATATGAAGGCATACAAGTTTTGAACAAATGGTTCCTTTGATAATTTAAAGATTTTGCAAATTACTACACCCATGTCTCTAAGACTGTAAATTAAAAAGTGTGATAATGAAAACATGCTTAGCTTATAATGGCATTTCTCAGAATCTCTCCTTTGAACCAATCTATTCAAAACAAAAAGAGAAATTTAATCAAGGGGTTTCTTGGTCAAATTATTACTTTCCCCCAAGACTTATTTAATTTTAATTATGCAATAATGTGCTTAATAACAAGAACTGGGTTTTAATGAAAATCTTGTCAGAAAAAGGCCTTTAAGGGGGAACTTCAAATTCTTTTTAATACCAAATATAGATATTAGTAATGCAGTTTTACTTTGTAGCCCTTAGCAAAAGAATCAGTTATTATACTCTTCTCATTTCCTTTGCATTTGAAATAATTCCTCATTTGAAATAGTCACACTGCTGTGCTTTTAACAATTCTCTTATGTAGCTAAATAAAAAAAAAAGTTACAGTAATTTTACCAACAGCTAAGGAATTCCAATTGCATTTCACTTGCTACCTCTTAGGCAGCCTGATACCTTCCTCTGCTTGTGCACTCCCCAACCCGCTCTCTGGTTGTCACAGTTACTTTCAGCGGAGTGCAAGAATCTATATCAACATCAGTAGAAAAATCCTTGGTCAGACTCCACTTGGAGGTATTATAGTATTAAGTGGCTTAGGTGTTCAGATTCCATGGTAATGGGAGAGGCTAAGAACCTGAATAGAATAGAAGAGAATAGTTAATGGCATCTTACACAAGGAGGAGAAGTGGAGGGAGGCCTGCAATTTAACCCGCTTCAGATTGCAAAAGCGACACAGGAAGAAGCCTGCAGTGCCACAACATGCTACAAAATCAAACAAGTGGTTCAAGTCAAGGTTTCGTGGAATATAGAGGGACAAGGAATCACTGTCACTTTTCATCATCTTTGTGAACGGGACATAAGAAGATGAGATACGTTGGAAGGCGTGACATCGGATGATCGTGAGCTAAGCGCCTCAGTTTATGCAGACGACCTCTCACAACTGGCTAGACAAGCTGGAATGAATGATGATACTCTTTCTACCTTGGAAATTTGGTGTACTCGGCTGGGCTTTACAATAACTGCCACGAAGACAAAGCACTTGTAGCCAGTAAAAAAGACAATAGATAAGTATTGAAAAGCAATTGCAGTGAAGCTGAGAACAAGTCAATTTTCATGTGTGTTTAGAAACTTCATCAGTGTTGACAGTTCTATGTCACAATGACACAAAAAGTAGATAAGCCTCAGGCATAAGCATGTACAAAAATGAGTAACAGACTGAAAAAAAATATTGCATTTAGTACTGAAGTACAGCTTGAACAGCCTAATGTGCCAACTACACTGTGCTGTGGGCTGAAGCCTTTAATAGATGTAGTAACAGTCAAAGAGATGACAAATCAGCTCTTCCCTACTCACTCTTTCTGTATTTTGTACTCTGTAATGCCAAGAATATTTTAAAAAGAACATGTTATGTGAGAATCTTTTCTCTCTATGGTTCTAGGTATCATAGTGTTCTCAGTGCAAAACCTTGCAACTTGCTTGTTGATTTCAACATAGCTCAAGTCTGGTTGATTTACGTATTATTTCTTATATAAATACTTACATGGAAGTAAGTGGGGATGGAGAACAGAAACTTCATTTGAAGAACTTTGTGAAGCTGAAGTACTAATGGCTTTCAAAAAAAAGCTAATCCTCCCTGGAGGATTCTCTGACAGGAGGAAAATCTTTAGTGTCTACATTCTCATGGCTTTTGGGTTTTTTTTGAAAGCAAACCACCAAAAAAAACCCCAAAGCCCTTAAAACTGATAGGCTGAAAAATATCAAAGATTTCAATTTACATATGGTAGATACATTTATATGAATGACACTAAAGATTCTGGCTGTATCCCTCTGTCTAAATTCTTTTTGTTTTCCCTTCCTCAGGGGTCTCCTTCGCAGCCTCCCAAGTATCACCCTCAAAATGCAATTATAGTTTTTGCATAAACTCTGCTGGCAGTCTCAGCCTGCATGAAATGCCAGTTGTTTTATTCTTTAACATGACATCTCCCGTATCCCCTCACATTAAGCAGTCATGCAGGTGGCATTGCTCGTTGGTTACATGCAGTAATCCAAGAGGTACCACAGTTAAAAATTAAGGAAATGAGAAAAGCGCAGCATAGCAGTCAGTATGAAGCCAGATGCCCAGCAAGAGAAATACAAAACCTTATCTCCTTCTAATAAGAGGAAAGCTACTATAAACCAGAAATCTACAGCTGAATCCACAGCCTTCAACATCAGAACACAGAGTAAGAAATCACTTGAGCTACCAGAACATCCTCCACAAAGCATCAACATCAGTGCAATATGCAAGCTAGTCAGTGAAACTGTTGTGCAACATCAAGATAGATCACTGTGCTGATGAATAATATTTCCGACACTTTTCAGTTGCTGATCCTGCAATTCAGAATGCAAATAAGAATTTGATGTGAACAACTGGAGTCTGAAACCTGCAGCCACCTGCTGCATCCCTAACTATCTGAGGCAGTACTACCAGCTCTGTCCTCTTGGGGACAAAAAAGAAAGGGAGTAAGTGGCCATTTAAAGAAATGGTTCAAAGAGAATGCAATTCTATTACATCACTCAGATTTTTTTTTTCAAGCTGTAATAGACGTCCCCATCAAAATCTTTCTTTTTTTTTTTTTTTTTCCTAAATGAAACATCTATCCCTGTCATAACTGCAAAAAGCAATAAGAAAGCACAATTGATTTAAGCAGTTTTTATACTGTTAAAAATTTAACTAAGGGTAGAAAAATATTGATTTTATTGTCAACTTCTGAAGGAATGAATAATTTAGAATGAAAGCATCTTAAGAGAAAACAATATAAATCAAGGAGCAACTACTGAAACCACACACAATAGCTGTGACATTTTCATCATTTTCTTTTACATTTATATTTATTATGTGAATCCTATATTTATTATGCAAATCCTCTAGAATATTATGAGGAAGTTCATTTTATATTTTTATGTATGTTATATAACAGATCACAGCCTGGAAAAGTAAACAAATTAGCCTTAACAAATTAGTGATAGGCAAATGAAGATTCGGCATCTGAATGTTACTAAATCTAATTTAAAAAATTATTTGGAATTTCTCTTTCAAAGCCCATATATTGTGTGACAAACCTCCTTAGAAAAGAGATGATGCCTTTTGTGATTTTTTTCCTCTTTAATTAGATATTTCTTATTTAGTCCCTTGTGGACATGCAAGAAGAACAAAATGCTTGTGGTTACAGAAATAAAAAGTCTAGATAACACAGTTGGAAAAACAGATGGAATGCATTAGAAAAACAACAGGATGCAAGGAATGTGAAGGAAAATAAAGAAAAAATGGCAGGAAAATAAGTCACTGCATTACACTATTGACTAAAGATTTCTCTTTCCTTGAAGGAACTAGATGTCCTGCTGCTGTTTCTCTGCCCCTCACCTCATCTCCCACAAAAAAAAACCCAGGTATTGAATCTCAGCTTTGTGAAATCAATTTTGAAATATATTTTGAAATCCCCAAATCAGCATTTGGAATAAAATATCAACCCAGTTCAGTCCTGACGTTAAATTCTGCTCTTAAATCTAGATTCCCTTTGTGTAGGCATTAATATGAATGACCAGAATGTGCAGAGAGAGAGAAAAATTTCCATGTTCATGCAACAGATCAAGTCTCCTGAATCAGCCATTCTGCACAGTAGGTGTAAGGGAGAAGAGAGACAATGGAAACAGTAATGAGGTTCTGCTAAGTCCTCCATTAGAGTAAAACTAGAGAACTAGAGTCAGCGCATTGCTTGAAATTTGGTGGTTCTCACTTTTTTTTTTAAACTACAGAGGTGCTCACTGCTCAAATAATACAAGTCATAAGGTTTCTTTTGCAGTTCTGTGATTTTTGTATTTTATATTCTTTTTTGTAATATTTCTATATTATATATCCTATTTATAAAGTGGGAACAATAAGCTTCTGTAGCAGTCGTATCTTGATATCCAAATGCATATTTATATTCTTATGGACACATTCTTCACAGCAATTAAATAGCATATTCAGAATATGAGTTTAAAGAAATACAGTTTATTTAGGAATACAGGATTAGAACCAACTTTCTGTTTCATAAAAAGGACATTACCTGATGTAATGCACCATGTAAACCTTTTCATAAAAGCATCCAGTCTATCTTAAAACTGATCAAGTGGAGATTTTTCCACTAAATACAGAAAGACTGTATTGTACCTCATTGTATAAATGGTTAAGGACATCTTCTAATTTCCAAGCTAAGTGTCTTCATAAATAGATTATGTCCATATGTCCATGTTTGTGACAACATTGTGTTTCCTTGATTTCAGCTCTATAAAATATTTATAGTGAGCGAGCCTCTCTTCTCAGCTATGATTTTGCAGATCTCTGTAACTGCTCACTCTGCTACTAATAGTTCACCTAACATGTTTTCTGTGGTTTTCAGAACATACACACACAAGTACATATGCATGCACTATTTTTTCAAAAATCTGTTGTGCCAAGTTTCCAACGACTTAGTCTGTGATAAAATTTAAAGCTCAAAATGGAAGATACTTCTTTTCAGTGGAATCAGAAAAGGCTATTTCTGAATATTCTGGGAAGCAATTCTCCTTTTTATTTGCTACCCATTTAATTCAAAATTACAGACCTTTCCTTTCCCATAATCCAGAGCATTGCAGGGTGCATATTCTACAACTCTGTAGTATTCCTCTTTATAGAGAGGAATCATTCTTTTACAGGTTTTTTAAATGAAGAACTTTGCATATTTTACAGAGCAGATTTTCAGTTCAGAATCATATCCAATATGGTAATAAATGAAAATAGAAACAAGCCTGTGCAAAACCTTTCAGGAAACAGATGCTGAGACATTACTTGAGAGAAACTGTATAATATTAAATTTCTTTACCCCCAAAATAACAGGGAATAATATAGCAAAGACTAAGTTCATAACAGGGATAGTTATCCACCACAGCATATCTTGTACAATATTTGTTTAATTAATTACTTTTTATAGTTTAGTGTGACTTCTGGTTTAAAAAGGTTCTTATAAGGAAAGTATGTAAGATTTTTGTAACAACAGAACTTACTGTGAATGACAGTAAACAACCCTGTAGAGTGCTACAAAATCCTGCAGTTTGTTTAACAATAGCTCTAGCAGGTGGCATATGGTAAGAGCGAGTCTGTCGCCATCTCCAGGGTGCCAGACATTCCACAAATTTTCTGTGCAAGGAATTTTTGGTAGATTTAGATTGTAAAGGCACGTGAGCATCTGCTGCCTGCTTAATCTCATTACCATCGACGGAGTTAACTCCTACAGTTCTAGCTTAGTATCAAGAGCCAGCAATCTTACTCTTTCACTATAAGGGGTAAATTTTACAGTATTTTCGAAAAATACTCCATGCTAATACAAAGAATGATGTTGCTTTAAAGTAAACACATTTTTTTAAGATCTATTATTTAACAGAACTTCAAATGATAATTTAACTTGACCACCTGTGCTTTGTTTTTATTTTTAATTCAACATTTTGAGAAAGAAAAGAATCTAAATTCTTTAATCCTGACCTACTGTTAAAAGAAAACCTAGGCCTAAAGAAAAATATGTACTCCAAATTTATCTGAATTTGAAAACATCTAAAATACTTACATTTTACAGAAAGCTTTATATTACTATAGATCACTACAGTATCTACATGACTTTCAAGTAAAATAAAGTGTAATAATAAAGTTCAATGAGATCCATGGAGTTTCTAGAACTTTCTCGGTCTCTACACTGGAAAGGTCTCCTGGTTTTGAGTTTACAGACTGTTATTCATCTAAGATAAAACAATTGTTTTTTCCTGTTGCTATTAAATTGTCACTAGTGTTAAGTCAGAAACATGAAATTCATTGGAGAAATAAAGAATTAGTGTTTACCTTTAATAATGCACTTACCTTTGTGTACTATAACTGCTTTTCCTGAGGACTACTAACATCACCATCTCCCTGTAAATACAAACCTATCATTTACCATTGGTGAATTAGATCAAAGAAAAGTCTTACAATGATGGGCCAGGCTACTGAGGGCTTTTAGTAAGAGGCTGGTGAAAACAGTGAGAAAATTTATGTGAATTTTGCAGCATGCTTCTGGACAGAGTAGGCTCTCAGAGCAAAAATTGGCTGAAAAGTGATGTTTTACATCTATGATCATTCCATTTTTCATCAATTATGTTACTCAGGCTTAAAAGAGATGTGAAATGTGCAACAAATGCATTGCCTCTTTGGACTGCTCTTGGCTCTTTGATGTATGCCAGGTCCCTGTCTCCAGAAAGATAATCTTCTATTCTGTGTCTATTAAGTACTCTTTAGTTTACCTATCTTCAGTATAAAGTTTGGGTCAGATCCACCACTTGAGTCAAATATGCAGCATTAGAACCCAAAACTACATCAGTCAAGACTCAAGGAATATCCTCTCAGAACAGATTTTTGGAACAAATCTCAAAACAGTGGATAATGCCAGTATTTATCTTACGATGCCAGCACACCGCTTCAGTTTTAACCTAAGGCATTGTCCAGGAGGGAGCACCTGATAAAAAAAAAAAAAAAATCGCAGACCAGCGTGCAGTGCGTGAAACAGGGAGAGTAAATGGTGAGCACCAGGTGCTTCAAGGAGATCCCTATGCTTTCTTAAGCACGCATACACACAGACTTAATAAAAAAGAGTTAAGAAAACCTTATTAACAGAAGCGGCATCTAATCCTATGCAACTACTCAGTTCTGAAGACATTCTACTACAAGTATTGTTTGGAAGGTTTTCATTAAACTCGTAAGCAACATTTGCACATGAATCGGGAAGGGATGCTCCCCTCCTCAGCAGCAAGGACGTGTGCCTGAGAGTCCGTAGACTCCCTGGTTTGGGCACGGGCATGGGTGTCTGGGTAAAGGAGGGGGCCAATGTTGCGGTTCCTGCACCTCAAAGAGGAGCATTGCTCCATCCCCACTAGGAGCCACCTCAACAAACAGACAGTGTCAGGTCACTTGGAAAGCAGCACGTCGTGGTTTAAAATGGCTGCATGGGATAAACGGGTAGAGAAAGCAAATTCCCTCTTTCCCCTGTAGGCAGCATTGACGAATTTGGATAACTGGGCTGGCAGTAACTCAAGGGACCCAGCCCAGATGTAATCTGAAGGATATTCTAGCTGAAAGGCTGGGTAGAGGCTGGGTGTTTTGGTTTCCAGGATAGCTACAATTGCTTTCCGAGAGCTGGCAAACCAGTAGGAAAGATGTCGCTGATTTTGAAATAGCTGGAAGAATGGGCAGAGAAATCTCTCTTCCAGAACAAGTAATCCTTCCTTTATTTATTTTTATGACAGCTCCAAACAGTGCTAGTATGCTGTTTATGGGAGAAAGAAAATATGACAACTCCAAAAACAGCTACAGAGGAAAAGCTTTCCTTGAGAAAGCAGCTTCATTTGCTCACTTTGAGGGGAGAGAAAGAGAGAGCGCGCGAGAGAGAAAGAAACAAAAAACACTTTCTTATGCAAGACCCTTTGCTGGTTTTGACCTGTCACAAGGAGCAAGCCAGATGTGTCCACTTTAGTGTTTTTTGCATTTTTATTTTGCCATGAAATGTTGATAGTAACAGCTATATAAAAACTTCAAAGGCAGGCATACATTCGGACCTCTACAAGTACCATATGTGCCAGTCATTCATCTCAGATGTTGCATGACAAATGTAATAGCATTTTTAATGGGCCTTTTTGGGGAGCAGCAGTTGAACAGAGGTAAGCTGAATGGGGGCAAGCCAGAAACAGAAACCACCATGTGCAGCTGGTGCCTTCTCTCCCCCAATGAATATTTTGGAACATCTGGAAATAGTTGCCCAAGGAACAGAAGAGCAGTTTACCACCAACTCATTACTGGCCCTTGGCTTTAATCTGCTGCTTTATGGACCCCAGCTTTCATTAGCACAGTAACTCAAAAAAGTAGAAAAATCACTATGGATTAAATACAATGCATGAGCATTGCCAAACAACTTGAAAGTCACAAGGTAAACCATTGCTACAAAGTCAAATCCTAAAATATATTTTATATTCAAGTTTGGATTAATCAAATAATTAATAAATTGTTGAGTATGCAAATACCTGCTCAAAGCTTTCACCTGAAGTATCCCACGTATCTTTACTCCTACAGTATTTATAAACTATCCTTCTCTCTCCTGTTAATCAACATCTATAAACAAAAAGAGAGGCTAAGGACAAAAACTTAAGGAAATGAAAAAAATCTCATATTAAAGGAATTTTCAAAAGTGATTATTTTAATAATTGAAGATTAAGTCCTGGGGAGTTGTGCAGTTTCCAAGTCCTGTTCTGTAAGGTTCATGTAGAAGAAAGTTTCACACAGAATTTTGATATTTAAGAGTATTCTTTTTTTCCATTTAGGACTTAAGTCAGAGTATCACTTGGAATTTTTTACTGCCTGCACTAAGAAAAATCTCATTCTTCTTGAAATGATCTGAACATCCAGCCTAAACTGATGGGTTTTCCTGGATCTTAAGGCCCCTGGGATTCTAAGGCTGTTACTGTGAGTAAATCATAGGGTAAGAAGAAATGACACTAAAAATTCTGGGAGAATTAGAGAAGCAGCCTAAAGAAAGTCAGGCGTGAAGCCAGAAACTTCCTTATTCACAAGCACATTCTAATGCATCTCTGCCTAGTTTTTGACATTACTTCAATGGTATCACTGCTATAAAAAGATCAAATTTTGATGACCGAGCAAAATTCTAATAGAATTCTTTTCTAAATATCTCTCAAAGCATTTAGTGCCAGAGGGTGATTTTTCTAACATCCGCTAAGACATATGATTCTTTGTTTTATATATATTTTTAAATAATCTGTGTGGAAGGCAACTAGTGTGCTATTAATCATCCCTGTGATAGTTTTATATCTTTAACATCTCATGTAAGAAATGAGAAAACTTTAGAAAAGGAAGTAATTCTCAGAACAGACTCAAGTTCTAGTTCTTGCGGAGATCTATTACATAGTACACAGTAGACAGTATGCGTATAACAGTTTATGGCAGGTAGATGTACAGAAATTGATTATTTCTATTTACCATGCTTAAAATTATTAATAGAAAATATCTTGCAAAAAGTAGCACAGCAGTGCCTCTCTATATCCTTGGTTTCATTGACCAATCATTGCTATCTATCCTGAACTTCAGAATAATTTCTGTAGTGTGTATTCGCTAGTATAATTGCAGAAACATTAGCTAACATTCGTTTTGTTTCATAAGACAGTATTTTCAAAAACTGGCCCTTGAAGACTGCCCTATCCTGGAGCATATAGCATATACATCTGCAATAAGCCAGAGTGAGAGTGTATTCCAAAAACTTTCCCAACGTACACAACATCTCCAATGATGCTGTCTTACTCCCAAAATTCTTTAAAAGCTCAAGGTCAAACCATCTTGTCACTTGGTTGGTCCATACCTTCATCCTATATTTCCCATTCCTCCTGCTACCTTGATATTGTTAAATAAAACTATCCAGAACATTTGAGTGCCTGCATTCTGAGTACTCCAGAAAAATACCACTTACTTAGGCACATAATAGTTAGATCCTTCTATTTTTCCAAGCTTCCTGACAGAACTGTAATGTCAATTGCTTTTAAAGGAGTCTTCAGTCAACATCTGCATCATTTTAAGACACTAGCAATTACACACACATGTGATCATATTTTACAAATACCAAGAACATTATAAAACACTCAAGTAACACATGGTTTAATTTTGTTTCTGGAAGATGCATGATTAGCTATTTTGAGCCAGAATCTTTGCTGGTTTCAAAGTAAACCATGTTGGTGAAAGTAACTGTGCCTTCTGTAATCAGATAACTATATTTAAAGTAATTATAGACTATATACAAAATTTGGTTTAAGATATGGGTTGACATTCTAAATATCTTTTGATAGACTTATACGTATCTGAGTTTGATTCTGTCATTTCTGCATTTCCTTTTTTACATTACACAATTACCACAGCAATTGTTTAATTTTAGTTTTTTCCCCTCTCCCCATAAAAGAGGAGCTCAAATTCAATTATTCTAATTTAAAACTGTACTTACAACAAAAATGTTTTCAAAACTGAGATTATTTGCTTGAGAATTTTTTAAAGCAATTCAAACCACCAATCTACTCATACTAGCAAAATACAAAAGCTTTCCTCCGCCAGAATACATAAACAGCTTGTTTATTACTTTTTTCTTAGCCACCAGCAGCTGTGCAAAAATATCTTGCTTAGGAGAGTCATCTTAATATCAGCCTGTTTTTTTTTTTTTTTTAAAAAAAAAAAAAAAAAAAGCACACATACTTGCAGTTCTACACCAATTTTCAGCATCATAAATGAATCCTAATTGCCAGTTCAATAAAACCAGCTCTGCAGACATATTGCAAGTAGAAAAAAGAATCTTGCCTCAAGTTTCTGTAACTTCTGTGAGGAAGAGAAAGCAAGATAGAGCAATACTCTCACACTCTGGACACTTTTAGTTCAAATTAATTTACTAGGCCACCTGTAGGGGGTTAAAGATACTGTTGAAATGGGAAACATGCACTAAGCTTTTCCAGAAAAGCCAGTCAACCACTTCTGGTATGCAAAAACTATGGTTGGTATGAGTCTATAGCAGTGAGCAACAAGAAGTCATTCATATGCAGAGAGGTACAGAGACGGGAATGTGCCCTGTCCACATCAGGGGGTGAGACTCAAAGATGCTGCACACAAGCAGGTTTGGGTCTCTAACACTAGTCGTGCAGCGAGAGTTAGAAATATCATAGAGTACTTCAATTGAAACCAACTGGCAGGCAGTTAACTGAATTGCTTTGAAAAGGGGGTATAATATTTGTTTTTATGGCAAGACACAAAACATGTTAGGAGACCCTTGCTGAGAGCTCTACAAAGGACATACAATATCAAACAAAACCAGTTTTAATCCTCTAAATTAACCATTCCATGTGCTTAAGCAAAAGGGACTGTCTAGCTTAGTCAGCAACTACGTCAATCACAAGAGTTACTTGACTAGGCAGCCCTGCAATTGTTTTGTGTGGAACAACTTAAAGCAAGTCGGCTTTCACAGGGAAAACAAACCCATATGATCAAACTTGTACTATCTATGCCAAACTGGACACACACATCATTCCTTCTTTACTTCTGTCCAAATGAACAAAGATGTCCTTTAAAAAATGGGGTCATATTATAATGGGCATTAAGCTTCCCCTTTGTCCTGTTCTCCTGTATCTGAAGTCAGGTAACAAAACTGACATATGAGTATAACAGAAGTTCTAAATATGCAAGTAAACATGATATGAAAGATTTTCCAATCTTGTCAAACCCAAGAAAAAGCCTGGTAAAAGCAGACATATTATAAAATATCTGGCTCCAGAAGTGCTTTGAAGCACTAGTCTAGTAACCTAGACTTTGGAAGGCATCTTTTTAGTAAATTGCTACTTAAATGACCTATTGTAAAAGGTGTAGCTTTATTTAAACTATTTCCTACATAATTCCAGGCACAAACAGAAGTTGTTTTCACATGATCATTAGGCATTATAAAATACTGTGCAAAAGGTTAAGCAGAAAGCAAAGCTGATGTATACTTTCAGGTGCTAGAAATACTGGCATTATCTCAGTTTCATGCATGAGCTTGAAGGTGAATTCTTAAGAGCTCTTAAGAACGCGCCATGTTTTATGTTTTTGGTTCATGGTCACAGTCTTTCAATGTTAAGACTGTATTTAGAAAATATGTGGGCAGCCTGCACCTCCATAGAGTTGTCATGAAAGATGACAAAAAGGGGTATTTTGTATGTAAATGTTTAAAAGCCACATTAGCTGATGAATATGCAAGAGAGTATATACTTTTCGTGCAGGATACAGCAATAAAACAAAACATTAAATTCATCATGCTTCTTTATTCTTGATGTTTTTAATTATAGAACAAGCATTCCTTATTCTAACATATTGCATGACCATATCTTTCCTCATAGAAAAGAAAAAGCTTTTCTATTTTAAATTTGCATTACTGTTTCTCTGATGCAGATGAATAAATACTAAAAAAATTACTCTCCACACATATTGAAAAGTAAAAGTAAGAATTTATCCAACTTATTTTTTCCATTTTTGTAAGTGAATATTTTAAATTTGATTTTTATTTGACTGATTTTTGTTGACTTTGGTTGTTTTTTTAAAAAAACATTATTTATTCAGTGTTAACAGAGGCCTTCTCTTCCCTACAGTATGATGTGACAAAGCACAAGCATACAAGAAAAGAAAACACATGAACAATGGAATAGTATGTCCAGAATCAGAAGATTGTTGGAGATCTTCAGAAACCAACCTAAGAAGTCCCTGAGCAACCTGATCAAGTTCAAGTTGGGCTTTGGACTAGATGACCTCCAGAAATCTCTTCCAACCTCACTTGTTTTATGAGGCTGTGCTTCTGCAAGTAGGGCTGGACAATTCTGCATTATAATCCTAAGCAGTTAAGACTCAGGTTATTTATTTTGTGACAGAATATCACAGAAAAGTCATTAGAACTGCTATTTAAAGTTGATTTGTGGCTTGGGTTGAGATGTGTTTTCTAAGAATTTGTTATTTTTAAATTACTCCTGTTAATCTTGTAGAAATCTTCTAAGCCCTGTTAAGTTTTTACTTAGGCCTTCCTGGTATCTTATGGTAGTGTATTAATTAAGCTTTGTATAGTGGTGTTTTTGGTTTGTTTGTTTTTTTCTCAGAACAATAAAGACTATACCAAGATGGCAGGGTGAGACCAACAATCCTGTCAGTTAATGGAGGCAAACCAAGTCAAAGAGACTGAATTTATTTAGCTTTGAGACTAGACATCATATATTCCTACCAGAAATTCTAGAAATAGTATTGTGGAAATGTTATTTTGCTGTTTCTCACCCTCCTAAACACATTCACCATATACACACACAGCTCTGCTCAAAGTAAAAAGTACATCATATAGATTTCTGTGAATAAAGAGAGACTATAAGTTAACTAAGTCTGTGTCAGCAGACTATTTCTAGCAGAAGATTGACTTACTGCAAAGTATTACTAAATCATAGAGATGAAGTAAACCTTTTTCTAAACAGGAAGCAGAACTCTTGCATTTTGAGAGTACCAGAGTCCTGCTGAGTCAAGGTTTAACTCAGAGTATAAAATAACACTGTTCTTTCCTGATTCTGCGTAGACTCCAAACAGATAAATTTAGGCTTCTGCATTATTTTCAAGGTTGGCAGGAGACCTGCATTTGTAATCAGACCAAAATTAAGGCAGTCTCTGTACCATGTGGAAATTTACAGAGCTCTCAAGTAGTTCTATGGTAGTATTCATTTTAAGGGTTATGAAGATAGGTTAAAAAATGCATCTAAAGATTGATTAGCACGGTTAGTGATGGGTACATAAAATTAAATCATTCTTATGACATTTCAGACAAAATGTGACAGGAAGGAGTCTGATAACTCACTTTTGAACAAAATAAAACTATTTTTCTAAGAAACTTAGAAGTTCAGAAAGAATAAGCCTATAAGGAGAATTATGAAATTCCCACATCACAAAAAAGTATTTGTTCCAGAAAACAAAATTGCATTTAGATTAAAAACAAACAAACAGTAAAATAAATAAATAAAAATAAAGAATAGGTTATATGTAAGTTAATCTAGTCCAAAAACATTGGCTAACACGCTTTTAGTTTTTAAACTCCTGTTTAATTTGGCACCACTCTGAAGACTTTTGGTTTTCAAAAGGAAATGAAGGCAGTCTTCTGTGGCTTAACATCAAAACCATGCTGATTGTCTGGGCTCAGTATCTTTGCAAGTTAATCTGTTTTTGCAATGCAATGGAAAACATGCTTTAAAATTAAGATTAAAATAAAGAGTCAGTAAACCTGCAGACCATAACATTTTCATACTCTTCCTGTGAACAGCAAGGTGGTGCCACTTCCAGTAGAGTCATGTAGACAATTACTCCGACAGCCTTCCTGCTTAAGAATGATTCCCTTTTGAATAGTAGGGTCTCAGTCTCATGTGTTATTTTGATTTGTTTTTTCTTTTTGTAAATCAAGTTTCAACATAAACATAATATAAAACTTCTCTTGGGAAATGATCATTTTGAAAACTGGTATTTTCCAACAGGAAAACACTTCAAAAGAAATTGTGATTGTTCCAATCTAAAGTTAGAAGAGACTCTCAGGATTAAACAAGTTGACAGTGGAGAGTGGTAAGTTGATGAGGTACTTTCATTGAATTTAGAATGTCAATAGTTAAGAAGAATTTGTTTCCATTTATGTTGAATTAAGTTCCATGATTTAACATCTAGGAATCAAAAAAGCAAAGAACCAAATAACATCCTCAAAAGAGAAGGGAATATATATTACTCTTTCTCAAAACATACAGTCTATTTACACTGTTGCCCATACATTGTTTAAACATGAAATGGAGTTTTTGTTGTGCAACAGCTAAAGTTTCAGCATTTGAAAAGTAACACAAACAACATACAAATGTAAGACCATAGATAAAGTCCAGGCTATCAGACCCTGAGGAAACAGTCCTCTGAACTTCCATACCTAACATGGGTAACTAATGATGTCATGACTACTCATGAAAAATAAACATATTGTAATATGTTGATATATGGATTTGCATATATTTGTGTACCAGCTTTTGAGAACAAGCTGACCCCTAAAACACAGAAAACTATAAGGAAACTACCTGATTTTAGTGAATGATACTGCTACCTAATGATCTATATTGCTGACTTATTGATATGTATCTGAATGAGACTAAAAACACATTACAAAATGAATTGGACATTATTCAGATCTATGAGTTTATTTTTAGTGCACCAATCACTTCTACATCCATAAGTCTGCATTGCTTAGGGATTGTCCACATAGACATTAAATATACATAAGATGACTTAACCTACACACACATTTGACTAACTAGTATTTAAATGTAGTACATTATAGTGCTTCCAGTCTGTTCCGCAAATAAGTTATAATATATAATGAATTTTAAAAGGAAATCAAAATATCTGGTACTACAAACAAATCATATGCTTTGTAGCTTTATTTAATTTTTTTCAATTTTGAATATTCTAGCTTTCACATTACACAAAGCATATACACTAGTTTATAAAATGTTTATACTATTTAGTATTTATCTATTCAGCTCATTTTTTTTTATTTAGCTTTTGACATAGTCTTATACCAATTACCATGGCTTTAAAATGTATGCATGTTTGCCCTCACTATCTGAATACCCGTTCTCGCCAGTTGTCTCACTTAAATTCAGTAATTTATATTCAATATTTTATATTACTAGAAAGATGTTAAAAATAATTTACAGTATAATTTGTCATACACAGCATTCTCCATACTTGCTCCTGTTAAAAAGAAGCAGGATGAGCGATTCTAGTGAGCTCCTAAACTTGGCCCATCAATGCACAGGCTTCGCAAGGGATGCATAGCTGGGAGGAAACCCTTGCAGCACACAAATAATCTTGAAGGTAAATCCACATATTCAGCCAGCAGGTGTCTCCCTTATACCCGCACAGTAGCTGCATCAGCTGGCTCTACCCGTGCGCATTATAGTAAAGTCTGTAAGTATCTAAGAGGGTGGAAGAGAAATACTTTCTGCATTCTTGAAAGAGTAAGAAAGCACAGAAATATTATTTAACAAAAGCTTTCCAAATCTCTTCAAAGCTTTCCATGCCTTACCAGATATTTAGAGAATCAGTTATTTTACCCGTGTTAACGCTTACTCTTCCATACACTGTATTCAAATGATTTTGCTGAGCACGTACCACAATACATATAACTTTAGAAACACAGCAGCCAGCAAAGCCCCTCTCAGGCACAGCACCAGTAACCAGTAACTGGGAGTATCAGAGTCTGAGAGATACTTTAGAAACACTTTTGATTAAAAGATTAATCTGATTTCAGATGTCAAATAACACTAATGCTCATCAAAATGGTATATGAGCTACAGGAAAAAAAGAATCTGTAAAAAGTATTGCACATTCATATCTTATCTTTTCTTCCAAATCATTACTAATGCTAACATCAAGCACATTTGCAAAGGGAGTTTAAATGCATATATCCACTTCTGTTTGACATTTCCTGCTTTACTGCCCTCAGAGTCCTGTCTTGGGTTTTGCACAATTGCAAATGTGTCTGGATTTCTGAAAACCCAAGAGAGCAGGAGATGAGCATGCTTTGAGAGCCAAGAGTTTTCCTTTTTCCAAAAGCCAAACAAAAGGGAGAGTTTGGCTGGCTGCAAAGTCCATGGGAAGAATAAATCGTTGTGCCCAGGAGAAATGGTAGTGAATGGGAGAGGACTAACAGCTACCTGCAGCCAGTGAGAACCAGAGGAAGCAAAGAGCTGGAGTCAGAATGGAAACTGAGCTGAGAAGCGGGGGCAGGCAAGATTTAGAGCAGAAGGAAATAGATACAGGACAAACTGGGGGAGGAAGTGCTGAAAAGCAAGGAGATTAAGACCTCTAGAGTGATCTGGTGAGAAGGAAGTTTCAGATGGGAACGTGGGTGTGAGAAGGTCCTGGAATGAGGGTGAAAAAGAGGGCAAGTGGAGAACAGGAGGCAGCTTCTTGCTAGGCGCAATGGGGAATGTAGGATAGGAAGCACTGGGAAATTTGAACTGCAAGATGAGGAGAGAATTTGGATTTGGGACACGAAAGATATGATATTAGAAAGAACAAATTTGGTAAGAAGGATTACAACAGGGTATCCCATTCTGAGACTGAGCATTTCTAAGTGAGACTTTATTTTAGGGTAGACACCTGTACTATTATGGCTGCTGCCACCTTTCACTCCAAGTCTGATATTTTTCCTTAGGTTTGACTGATAATGGAGAAACATCTCATAGGATTTTGTGTTTTCTCTAAAAACTGGAAAGAACACATTCTAACCACACACAGCAGAGCCACAGGAAGACAGCTAAAAATGACAGCAAACAAATTTTGTTGATGAGTTCAGATTCAGGAGCATTAAAACCATTTGTGAAGCAAATTTAGATTCAGAAAAGTATTTCAGTTTAAAAAGATGCACACATGAAAACAAAATATTTCTAGTTTGACTTTTTTTCTTTTTCCCCTCAAAATGGTCTTTCAATTTTTAGCACAGCTAGATTTTTAAAGCATAGTTTGCTCTGAAAGTAACATTAAATCCAAAAACCTTCCGTCCAGTCTTCAAAAGACTGGGAATTTGCGATTCAGCCACAGAATCAAAAGCATCAAAACATTTGCAAGCATCTACATGCAGTACCACTATATTTCAGAGCAATTTATTGCATCTACCTCCTCCATTCCCCCCAGCCCCCTAACCTCACCTTCAGTATTTTCATCTACACACACAAAAAAAAAAATCAAGGCTTTGTGGAATTCTCAAATGACTTAGGGCTTATGCCTACTCCTAAAGGGACTCAACTGCTGAAACTACAGATTTTTATAAGTTACCTGTCAGAGCACAGCACCAGGAGATCCAGGGCTGGGTTTGAAGTCTAGCAACAGCCACCAACAGGGCCAGTCCAGGGCCCTAGCAGGAAGACCCATAGGAACAAAGAGGAAATAGTGCCCATCTGACATGTATCTGAGTAGCCCATGCAGGACAGAAGGTTTCTAGAGGGTAGGCCCAGCATCCCTCCAACCTAGAAAGTAGCACTTGCCAAACACCCTTGAAGAAAGTGCCATAGGCACCAGGGCTGAGCTTAAATGGGCCCAAGGGCAGTTCCTTGGAGGGGAGGTTTTGCTCCAGGTGAGGCTGGTCAGGGCCATCAAGGCCTATTAGTGCCCTCCAGGCCCTAACACTGCCGTGCAACAGATGAGTTGTGATTAGTCCTGTTTCCTTAGCTCACAGTATGTACACAGAATGCGTTACGTTGCCCTAGAAGAGCATTTTAAAGCATGCCTTTGTGGCATACTGAGAGTGTGCATAAGTCATACGTCTAAAATCACATGTAGTAATTTTACAGTTAGCTGGATCTGGGGCTGAATCCTCAGGCTATCAAGTGCAAGATGTTAAAAGGTATTAATATGCCATAAGAGTAAATGACATATTTTGAAAATTCTCTAGTGGTATATTAGAGAAGTGAAGTTTTTAATGATGTTTTAAAAGACAACTTGGCTGCTCTATGCTCATGTGCATTTAGGATTGGATTAGGAGAGTTGCCTATAAGTGCCTTCAAATGAAGATATATCAAAAAAAAAACAAAAAGAAAAAAATGCCTAGTCGTCTTAAGTCCTTTTGGAACTAGCTTTAAAGACAGTTTTGAAACTCTTACCCAGAACCTCTCCAAATCTGACAAGGGCTAATTATCATTAAAATGGTCCCTAAGTACAGAACTTACTTCTGGAAAAATTACTTCTTTTCTTTAGCGATTCATGTCCCTCTATTTTTGTGTCAGCATGGGATGATTTTCAAAGAATTGTTAGTAAACAAATATTAAACTATTCCAGCTATTGAGAACATTCCTGAGATCTTGAAGAAATGTCACAAAATAGGTGCAATTTTTCACCCTCTTGTAGTTTTCAGTTTTAATTTAAACTCATAAACAACGGTCATACAGTATTTTAACATAGTGGTGTTCCTGGCCCAGATAGGCAGGGAAGATCCTTCTTTGTCTTTCCATTTTATTTCAAAGTTTCCTGGGCTTTCTGTCAGCTTCTTTGCAGGCCAGATCTCTTGCCTGGGTTAAATACATGATCCAAATAACAGCTTATTTATCATGCTGTTTGGTGATGGATGCGGTGGTGATTGCCTCCCATTCTTTTCTGACTGTAAAACTGAATTAGATTCCACACCGTGCAAATGTACACAATGCGCATTGTAATGGCAGCTGGTGGAGTGCTGCTGTAGCCAATTCTGGGTCTTTTTCCAGTCTCGACTTCTGTTTCTTGTCTTCTATGCATTGCTCTCCTCCAACCCCCCTCCCAACCAGCACCCTAAAGAAAATGGAAACAGTACCAGGCAATGGCACCAGCTGGTCCTATTTTCTGTCGACAGATATTCATGCTCTCTGATTGGAGTCATAGTCCCTAAAAGCCACATTTACACAGGAAAAGAAAACACTGTACCTTTTCTGACAAAAGTTAAACAGTTTAGAAAATAGACTCACGTCACTCCAAATGATGGTGCCTCTTTAAAAAATAAAATGTCATCCCCTTCAAAACATGAATGCACATGGGTACAAATGAATGGACATGTGTACAAACACAGTATAAGTATGTAGAAGCATGACTTTTATATCTTTCCCTTTTTTGTATTCTGAAAGGAAGGAGCTGCTACCTGTTTAAAAATACAAGAGGTTTAAACTTAGAAATCCTCCTATTATCTTTTGACACCACAGATGTTCTTAATTGTTATGCACATTTGTTGTACAGTAGGGAATCATGAGACTAGCAGTCCCATGAAATTTCAGTTTGAAACATAAAGGGATGCAAAAAGGTAACTTCAATCCATCTTCCTTTTCATTTTGTGTATTTA
The DNA here is from genome assembly GCA_013389825.1 of Crypturellus undulatus. Taxonomy (NCBI): domain Eukaryota; kingdom Metazoa; phylum Chordata; class Aves; order Tinamiformes; family Tinamidae; genus Crypturellus; species Crypturellus undulatus. The sequence continues at coordinate 564,642 of VWPW01026092.1, forward strand.
GATGTTTCTCTGCTTTGGTAATCAAACTTCCGGGGTTTGTTTTTAAAATTCAAGTGCTCTGTAAACAAAGGCACACAGGCATTTAGTTAGATCTCTGGAGTTCTTTTTTCTTTCACATGAAGAGGTAGCATCTGACCAGGTTTCTTGTTTTGATTTTCGTGTGTAATGCAATTTCATATAAGCCTATAGTTAGTTGGTTGATATATGACAATACGTATTGTGATGTGACTGTGTAAGTGATGGGCTAAAGGCCGTTTGCAGACTCCTGCAAGAAAACTAAATAGTGATTGATTAATTCACTGTGCACTGGTGTAACTGTTAAATAGACCCTCTCTTTACAGCTGCCAGTTTCTTACAGTTATTGAAACGGCAGCTGAACTGCATTTCTTCCCCTTTCTCCTTGGATAAAGTGAATTGATCTCTATCAAACTGTAAAAATGGTGTGTATTTCTGGAATTCTGTGATAAGTGACCTGCTTTACTGCATGCATGAGGATGAGGCGGTATTTTATTTCACTGATTTATTACTCAGTGTAAAGATACGTTTCATTAAAACTTTAATATCTAGGATTTGAAGACCTCATTCATTTGTGTTTCCCTATTTAGCATCTTGCTATTTGCCTATATTTTTAAAGTATTTTCATTGTGCAATCCCGTTTCTCATACGCTTCAGAGCATAGAGTCTTTTAACCGAATCCCTCTTATGACTAACCTATCTTGGTGAACTTTTCAATTTTGATTGATTTATCTTTATGTTTTGGGGCTGGAATGAACATAAAATTTTAGGAGTACAAAAATTTTAAAAAATGAACTTTTTTTTTTAAAGGCTTTGGACTTTGTAAGAGCTTCAGCCTGTAAGAAATCCTCCAAAACAGGCTTTATGTATGTTTCTTTTTCTAGAGCCCATCATGCCTTCCTCGATACAAAAATCAAGGAATTTTGAATTTGAATCTGAAGTGTTTCTTGTCAGACATGCCTGAATCTTCCATGCAGCACCCTACTCCTTAGTGCTTTTCCCTGCTGTGATCTCTTCTCATCCCTGAGGTGCAAGAGATTTTGGAGCAAAAAAATATCCTTCACCAGCTGTGTAATCCTTCCCCTAGACACTGGGAATTTTCTGTTGCTACTGCCCAGCCACCTTGGCTTTATGATCATTCACTGGTCTTTTCCCTGATGGTTGCTTTTCATCGGATTGATTGCCTGGTAACTTCGGTGGTACCAAGTTTCATACTATCATATCATACACATCACATACACATCATATTTTCCTTGTAAGCTTCATAATGTCCAGGCTTCCTGGATTTTTGTGAGATGGATGGTGACTAGACAAGAACAAATCATGCACTGAAAAGAATTTACTGGACTCATTTGTCTGAAACGCTTCTCTCAGTGATCTCTTTATGATCATCACAAATATTTACAAAGGTAAAACATGAAATCCAGTGAAAGGGTTGGAGAGGATATGAAGTGAACAAGTTTTATCAATTTAAGTCATGCGTCCAACGTGGTGCTGTAAGCTGTCTGTACTATGCTTCAAACTAAAAGCAAGGGAGCAAAACATTCAGAATATACAGATAGTAAAGAACAAAATAAACTATAAATGGAAGACAGCTGGAGACAGCAATTCTGAAGCTATAATCTTGAGTATATCTAAAGCAGAGCAATCATTTCTTTTCCTTGACATTAACAAAACATAACTCTTATTCACTGAAAATTCAGAATTTGTTCTGAATTTCTGCATGTAGGATCTAGTCCTTAGTGACACCGTAACTACTGAGTGTATTAAGAACTGAGTAGACAGTTATTCTGCACATATTATCAGAGAGTATGGAGAATAAATAAAAGTATGTCTGACATAAAAAGAGAAATGGAGAAGAGTAATCTTATGTGGATTGTCAGAGGGATAATTAGTTACGAGATGTCATAGAAGTAGAGCATCCTTGTCAGAATTATGGGAAAAATAATCTCCTCAACTTGGCTTCAGCTCTTATTTTCTTCAGAAAAACTTACTGAGCCATTTTCTGATCATCTCTACCTTAATATAAACTGCACTGAGTTGAGCTAAGTTATTCTGGTGTATCTTAGCATCCTAGCAAATGAATCTGGATGGTCCTATGTGAACTGAAAAACCTGGTGATACCTGGTGAGATATGAGTTGAAAAGAAGACAGTGAAAAGTCACATTTTAGAGAAAACTGCTGGGATCTCCAGATTTCAAAACATCCTCTCTGTGGTTCAGTGCTATTAAAAAAGACATAGCAACTCAGGCCCAAGTCAAAGGAGGTAGCAGCAGCAGGAGGCATATTGGCTGAATGCTGAAGAGTAGATTCCATTCCCATGGATATGAAAATAGAAAGGAAACGTGAAGCAGAAGCCTGTGGGCTATGCAGATGGCAAAAGGCACTTCATTCGGTAAAATGAAGACTGCAATCTTCCAATCTGTGCAAGAATTAAGCTTATCAGGATATTCTTTTACCAAAACATAAAATGCCACACTTTTAATCTCTAGGTAAAAATATTACGATAATTTTTTTTCTGCTGTAAAACTGTATTTACTAAATTACTGTATACTTATACAGAAATTTCTTTTTATATATACTGTAAATAATGGACATGTGTCTGTATCTCATCTTAATATAATTGAGAAGGAAGTAAGAAGAGGAAAAAACACTTAGAAAAAACAGACTTCTTGTGCTGAACTGTAGGAAAAAAAAAAGAGAGAATAACACTCCTACTACAGTTTTATAGTTACAAAAATGACAGGATACCATCCAGTGTTTATAGGACTTTACCCTGTGCCATTTCCTCAGCACCATCCATCACTGCAGAGCATGCTGGAATCTTGATTACCAGGCCACTTGAGGGTTCCTCAAATGCTATTGCAATAAAAGTGATACTTCATGATCTTTACTTGTACAGTGAGAAGTATCAGTGAAAACAGCTCTCTCATTTACACTGAGAGTTTGATTAATTTGCTTAAGTACAGGGTGTTAGCACCATGAGGTCATCCAAGGTACCCAAGACACTGCCGTGGAGCTGGCACAGGCGAGACAGGGTGTTCAGGTGACCAGTGTCCTTCTGACCTCAGCTTCCACTATTTGGCTCTAATGTGGGTGACTGGAACAGGACACTTTGACCACGTTCCTTAGAGAAGTCTGGTTTTACTCCACTTCTCCTGCCTTCCTCTAAGCACAGCTCAAACAGACATGGCAGCCTTTGAAGTTCCTCAGAACAATAACATTAAGGGAATAAATATCCAACTGACAGAACAAGAAAAAAATCTCTCCTACTTTCATCATCACACTTAAAAGATGTCCATATACAAACATCAGCATCTGCAAGTATTCAGTATGTGTCACTGAACAAGAGGAAAACTGTGCTATAGCAGTAGATCCATAGAATTTTTGACTCAAGACATCCACAGTGATCAGTCACTGACCAAGTCCATATGTAAATCTAGGTGTTACTGTACATTGTAATGGAACCATTCTGTGAGGATTTTTTCTTTATGTAAATCGAACTATGATTTTGTGCAGATAGTGGCTCCTTGTAGGCTTCAAAGATGGAATTTAAACAAACAGATTTGAAACCCTTGTCTTGAATATATACATTCCGTAGATGATGCAAGTATATGTTTTATTTAGGTCTAGTCTATTTTTGTTGGTTTCACTAGCATAACATTCACCTTTTGTTTTTTTGGACAGATACTGCAAATTCTTAGGTATGTTTTGAAATCTGACCTCTTGGTCACAGCATGGCTAAATGCCTTCACATTTGAGGAAACTATCCATTTATTCCATTTATTCCATTTATGCATTACTGGTGTATGTATATATATACACACATACAAGCATAGGAAATTACACATACACATAAGACTCCAATTTAATTGCAGTGGTAGCTAGTGAGTTTTCTAGAGCTAGGATTATTTTTTTCTCCCAATTTACATAATAAACCAAAGCAGACAGAAAGAACTCTAGTAGAAACTGGAAGGAACAGTAATAAACTTGACATTTCAAACTGCCCATTCTTTTTGCTTGTCCTCCTAAGTCTAAATTACACAGTAAAAACAAATATTCTTTAAATAAGAATGAGAATCACTTTGATTTTCCTTGGCATTGCTTTTCATAGCCTCATATTTCTGTAAACAAATACCTCCAAAAATACACAGGGGAATTATAAGATAGAGTTTGATAGAGGGTTAGTGTTATTGCCTCTGTTTCATAAAAATGTTAAAAACAGTGTAAATCAAAAAGAAGGAGAAATCCTGGTGCTGCTGTAGTCATTTTAAATGACTGAAAAATAACTGCAGTTAGAGATTCTGCTTCTGGGACTTTGGAACAGCTTAGAACAGCTTTTCAGTTTTCCATGTTGGATGTGATTGTATTTTGAGGACATTTTGGTTCTTTGAGGCTATTTCTGAGGTAAGAGTTTAGAAATGACTGAATAGAAATGACTTCACTGAAATGAGGTTCCCTTTACATTTCTGTAATGTAATCAATCTGAATTTATCAAGAAAAAATCTCTTTCAGTTGCAGATGAGCAGCTGAAAAATTATTACTGCTATTATGTTAGGTACTTTTGTTTAATTACTATGAAGCTGAACAGATTTTGGAATAAAAAACATGATGAGAAAAAAAAAACAATCAGGACTAAAGCAACAAAAAGTACATTTTCTTTGCTTTTTTAAAGTAGAAACAATACAAGTCGTCTTTAAATAATTCAAATGTGATGCTGGGCCAGCTTCTCAGAAAGCAGCATTTCCATTTTCATTTACTAGTTTCCCCAAATGTTTCATTAAAATTGAAAGGCTGTGTTGGAAAACAAACTATAATACATCCACGTATGGCACATTTTTAAACAGGTTACATTGGACACTTACCTTCTTCAGCAGCTGGCACTTATGAGTGAAACATTTTTTTTAAAACTTCTGAATGCCAAAATTCTGATCACTAAATGTAGAGTAGTGAGATGTGACACTAGGACATCCTGTCCTCCCATGGCTTTTCCTCTACTGTTCTTCCTTGTTTCAGGCTCAGTCTGTGGCTCTTCACTGCAGAGCCTGATTTTTCTGGTGATGAAGAGATAATGGACCCTCTGAGAAATAAGACACCACATAATAACAGTCTACTCTACAGAAATAGTCCATTTTAATTTCATGGTTGTTGCATTATCCCACATGATTTCTCACAAGACATTACAGCACGATCACAATAATACCACTACTGGCATCTACATAAAGGAAAGTTAACTGTAAAAGTGGTCTTCTTTCAAGTTCTTTCTTTCTCTTAGCCATATAAAGCATTAATTTATAATGACAGAATCTCACATTTTTCTCCCCTTTTTCTCCCCTAAAAGCACATTTCATACTACACATTCTCAAAGCTAAGGATGAGGGCGTTTATTTCAGTATAAGGAGGGATACTGACACCAACCACACAATAATCAGTGTGGCAAAACATTTTCAAAGTAAGATATTGAAAAGAAAGATATTTATGGAATCAGAAAAAAAAATTACTGGTATTTTTTTAAAGCAAGCTCTCAAATAAATTTTATTTTACTTTGTTATTTCAGGAACTGTGTGACTGCCAGTAGTTGCTGTGGATGTTTGTTCAGACAACTTAGCTAAAAATATTATCCTTAAAAACATCCTTAAATAAATCCTTATTTTTTAAAAAATTATCCTTCTCTATATGTAGTTATTGTAATGGCATGTGCATAGAATATGTGTATTTCTATTTTAAAATATACCGGTGCCTACTGCTGTTATAGACCTATGAAACTATGATATGAAACTTTTTTAGAGATAATTTTGGACATCTGTGGTATATTAGTGGCTGTATCTTGCATTTTGACAGTGAGAGTAACCCCTTGCTATGCGTGTCTCTGTCTTTTCTAGTGATAGAATAATATTGAGTGTATGGGTTCACTTTTATTTACTGGAGAGTATTAAGTTATGAATGCCTTGGGGAACAAAAAGAGATGTCACAAATATTTAATATTTATTTGCAAATAATGTTTCAAAAATTCAGCTACTAAAGCCCAATCTAAGCATATATCTATTTGACTTAGTGCCCTACACCTGACCGTGGCCAATAGCACTTGCTTAGGAAAAGGCATTACTGGTAATATTTTTAGTAATATCTGTTACTTACAAGTAAATACAAGTAAATATGTGGTATAGTCCCAAGGAGAAACATTCTATGAATAAAAGTAAAAACAAAAATAAGCCAACAATTTCACACATGCTTTGACTAGCATGAAGACAAGATATTTTATGACTGCAGCATAGAAATAAATGAAGTAAGGCCTTTTTTCCTATTGGAAATTCTTTTAGCATCTCTTCCTAGTGGTTGGCATAATACAGAGAGAAAAAAATCAAATTCTATTACAGTCACTAATAAAGTGATATAACCCAAGTGGTAGAGTTGTGAACTCAATTCTAAAGTTTAATTATTGCCTTATAGTGTGGTAGGTTCATAAGGTTTGTTTGCATGGCTTCTTTGTTTATTATCAGAAACCTTTCATTTTATCAAGCACTGTTTTCCCTCTCCCTCCATCTTTATTTCCCATTATTTTCAATACTTTCAATACAATCATATGAGACACAGTAGAGAATTCTTATATTTCTCCTGTTGCTTTTTGATCTAATAACTCCAAAGCTTTAGCTGGTACAGGAATATCCTCCATTCATTTAAGTTTTCCAGGTCAGGTCCGCTAAACTTCAAAATTCTCAAAAGGTTAAAAAGACAAGACTTTAAAAGCAGGCTTCGGTTATGACTGCAAATCCCTCTGTCAGTGAAGTAAAAAAGGGGGATAAACTCAAAGCTAATTCAAAAACATGCCTAGAATGATTGGTCCATTTACGGTTAATCTTTTGATATGACAGTTTTATCAGAAGTGAAGGTTAAGTCACACTTTTCCTTCCTGAAACTAACAGATAGTCTGTCAGCTAGCTAAATACATCAGTTGCCCAGGTAGAACCTGCTCTCTAATTCTGGGCCTGAAGAGGAAGATTTCAGAACATGATGCCACCTCATTCAATCTAAGAGAAAAAGATAGTCAAGTAAAAAATATACACATTTGTGAGCATTATAATATATAATATATCAGTTTCTTTGGAAAGTATCTTTTCTAACCAGATCTTTTAAATTTTATATTTTCTCTGATTTCTAGAGATTTTGCATTAGTCTGCAACACACAAATCCTACAGCTTCAGGTAAAGTGATGAGGTTTTGGAGTGTTTTGGGCCATTTGCTTCCAAAGTACTTTCAGAGTACTTTCTGTGTTAACTTTATATAATGAGATTTTTTTTGTTGTTATAAAAAAAATCAGAGATGAGGGAAGGAGATGAGAGTAGCTCACAGATCAGATCACCCTACATTCAAATCCATCCTTCAAACTGAAAGATCCTGGAGCTATTTTAGAAACAAGCAGTCATCTCTATCCAGGAGACAATACAGATGTGGAGATTCTGGTTTTCTATTCATACATGTCTTATCTAATGCAGGACCTCACTAACAATTTCTTCAGCCATACCTCATGTATCTCACATTTCCCATCCTGCATTAGTTTTTTTGCTTGTTTCAATACTGTGTGCACTAGACAGATTTTCAGTAAGCTAGACACAAGAGTGCCTTGATCCATTTTCCTAAGTACAAACCACATGTGTTAGGATTTCAAATTAATGTCACATGTGTGTTGTCTAACATTCATAAGCAGTGACTTTATAAGCTATTATGCTGTTCTTTGGTCTTGATTTGTTAACTCCTCCTGAAAATCTTTAATTTTCCATCACTTGAACAGTTCTCTGCAGTGTGTGTGTGTTTTGCTCATTCAGAGCTCTGGTTTTACTAGAGAACATCTTTCATTTCCTCATCTGTCCTTCATTCACTGAAATGGGCACAAGCAAAGAGCAAGGAGATTCAGGGTAGGATCAACTTAACTCTTCATTCTGCTTGCTACAGAGGTTGGAGACTGCATCTTTCTACCTGATATTGTAGGCATTAATGCCTATGGCCTTTTTTTTTTTTTTTCCAAAAAAATAGGAGGTGTTGTCTTCAAAATACCACAGCCAGAAACTCTAATGGTGTTGGTTTTCCTGTTGCTCCACTTACACGCACTTGTGTTTTATTCCATTGCCTAACTGAAGTATTCCAGCAGGACCAGGAGCTGCATATACAGAGCTCTCGTCTATATAGCAGAATTCAAACTCATGTCGCCAAGGCAGAGCTACAATTGCTGGGAGGAAGCACTCTCTACTCCGCCTGTTAAGGCGGTCACGTGTCACATAAGAGAAATAATTAACTGGAGCATGAATGTCTGGGGCACTCTTAAGAGCAAGTCTTACATTCATTCCCTTTCGTCCTCAGTGAAAATTCTGTGTTTCTTCCAGTGATTAATGTAAAAAGCATAAACAATCCAGGGAGGAGAGCCTGGTAACCAAGAGTCCCTCCCCTCTTCCTTCCCCTCCTCTGGAATGCTTTTACCAGAGTCCTGATCAGTGTTTCCTTGCCAGTCCAAAGTATTGGCTGTATGTATGCAGTGGAAAAGGTTTTGACTGCCAATCGTTCTTACTCAGCCTGAAATCAATTGGATTGTAGGAGCGTTCTCCAGCTGGATTGTATGACTTTTAACCTCCCCATAAAAAAAAAAAAAAAAAAAAAGCGTTTTTGATTCCAATCAACACATTGTGTTAAGATAGGCAGTATTTCTTGCGCTTCATCCTGAGGTGATGAGTTGTGCAAGTAAGTTGGTGACCTTAGATGCCTAAAACTGAAGGGTCTACTGTGGGAGTCAATAGCATTGGATAGCAGCTGAAAAGCTGGAAATCTGCAAGTGATCATTTCTGTACTTTAGATAACAGTATAGGGCCCAGTGCCCCCCTTTTTTCCCTGAAACAGCTGGTAGAACATGTTTTCATTCTTTTTCCTCTGCATTGTTGTTTTTATTGAGATATTAAACTGAGGATTAAACTGAAAACACAAGCTTTATATTCTGCTTTGAAAACACTGACACGCTTGCAGCCCTTCCTTTAGAAGAGTTCTGCCTCTGGAGGAGATGCAGAGAGAATTCTCTCCTGCTCTCATGTTTTTCTCCCTTGAAGTTGGCAACTTTGTTGTTCCTGAAGAAAGTTGACACCAAAAGAACATTTTAATGCAATCAGAAACAGTTGTCTAGTGCTGAGGCCATTTGCAATCTTCCCATTCCAAAAATAAAAATATATATATAAAAACATATGTTCAACCTCAATCATGCTGTCTCCTCTTTCATTCCTGTCCTTAAAAGCATAAGGAACATCAAATAAGACTTCTGACTGGATGAAGAGTATATGCAAAGTTACTTCTATTTGTTTATTGATGATGCCTAAAAACTTGTAAATAAAGGCAGGAGTAGACTATTGCTCTGACTAGCATTGCAGTAGAATTTTTTTCTCCAGTTATCGATGAGCTGTGTGGCTTTATTTAAATGCTTTCATATTGGTAAAAAAAAGTTGGTGAACACTTACTATGTATTACTTTTAAGGTATGAATTATTCATATAAACTGACTCAAATTAGTCACCATTAGTCACATTATATCCCCTGTTCAACAAATGATTAAAGTACTATAAATAAGATAAATAGCATCCATACATAAGGAAAAACATCCATGGGTAACTAGCAAAATACCTGTGAATTATGAATATTACATCTCCAAGATTTGGAGCAATCAAATATCTGTTCAACAGTAGGCACTGCTACAATGCAAACAAATTATGGCAAGAAGAATATATTTGCATCAATATCAGTTATCCTGATAGTGAAGTGTTACTGACCTTATTTCTTGGGTCTATTAGATATATTCTTCTGATATCTAACAAGCAGTAGAAAATGTTAATAAAGAGGATGTCTTCCTGAAGGATCTCTTCATTTTATCATAGTATAGGATTTAAAGACTATATCTGGACAGGGGAACCATGTGAACTTTCCAGCATGCATGCGCACGACTAGACTCGGTCATACGTGAGATCCTGTCTCCCTGTTCACTATGTCCTGGCTTTGTCTGGCTTTCCACCCAAAGGAAAAAAATGGGTGCATAAGCCACCGAGTGCAGTGCACTGAGCGCTCAGTGCTCAGTCTGAAGGAGGGAAGAGGAAAGTGGCACAGGTTGCAGCACACAGCTGCAAGGAAGATGCTTGGCTAATGTCAGTGTCATGAGAACTGAGTGCCTGATCCCTTCAGGAAAGGAGGAAGATCCCATTTTGCACATGGAGACTGAAAGGACTGACCAACACCTTCAACATAGAACTGCCAAGACAGAAATTATACCCCAGTCTTGCAAATCATTTTCTTAAGGTTCAAAGTCTGCAGGAATATAAAAACATTGAAGTTCACAAGCAGGTTTGTGCCACTTTCAATTCCAGCACATAATAGATATTATTGACTTTGTTTAATTGCAAGGTCTGCAACTGGACATTTGCAGACGCTGAACAGTATACTTTTTTTGTTCAGGAATATTTTCATATACAAAAATTATTCATCTGAGAAAAAACATTTTTGGAACGAAACTTTAAAATAGGTCTTAGAAGTAGCTAATCCAAAACACTCTACTGAACATGATTAAACTTGGCTGGGGAATCTGTGCGCCTAATTCTTGCTATTGAATCTCTTGCCTACCCTTGAATTTGTTGAAACCAAAGGATCAAACTTACTCCAATGCTATTAATCATGTACTGTATATTTCTTAAACAGGATCTTGAGAGCAAACCTCAAAAAATAGGCACAGATCTTTCTGTATACAATGGAAATTTCTAAAGCTACCTCTTCACTGAACTTGAATTTAAAATTAAAAGAGAGGGAGGAAGAAGAAAGGAAACTCATTGTAGTGGCTATGTTAATGGTTTATGTTTTAACTCCAGTTTCCTGGGAGAAAAAAATCATTTAAATCTTGATGGACTTGTACTTAGTGTTATCAGCACTGAATGTAATATGTAGTATGTAAGTGTGTATAGTTTAGATAATACACAGCATATGTAGCATTGCATTTCTTTTAAATATTTTTAGTGTTTCATATAGAAAGCACCTACAGAAAAATAAGCAAATAATGGGCATGCCACTTGCCTTTCTCTCCAGTACATTTTTGGTTTGTTTTTAAAGCAATTATATAAAGTGCTCTAACAGCTGCCTAATTTAGGAATGTTTTCCTTCAGCAAAAATGCAGACAAGATAAAAGATATTCTGAGAGATTTTAGAAAAAATATTCAGTGATGCCAAACTGTTGCACCTATGTAAAATTTGGGGCTTTGTGGCTTCTACTTTTGCAGACAAGGGGGAAAAAATAGAAAGTTCTGCAACTTTGGCACTTGTTTCATGTTAGATGATGCATTCCATTTCATAAAAATTCGTTACAGTAGTTAAGCAAAACAATGGGCCTTCTATTTTCCAGTTATGTTATTTTTTAACATACACCAGAGCTGTCAGTGCAGTCAGCCTGTTTCCCCGGTCTGCGAGAAGGTTTTATGTTCCAAAAGGCCTCCACCCCCCACCCTCTAATGGTGAAAATAAATCAATTTCATCTGCTGGTAGTTTCATTTCTTTTTCTTTCCCCCCTTTCCTTTTTTTTTCACTTCCCTCTCCTCCTTTTGTGGGCCCCTTTCCACAATGCCATATGGCAGCTGAGGGAAGGGTAGAGCAATGATCTGCATTTTCAGCTCTTAACAAAAGATGCAATAGTGTCAAAGAGGCTCATGAATGCATGAGACACATACGTGTATACAGAAGTGCCTCCAGTCCTGTCAGAAGGGACTAAAGAGACGGCTGATAAACCTGACATGGCTTTAGAGCAAAGAAAGGCAGCAGTCGTTCCCTCTGTAGTTCATCTCGCTCCCATCCGTCTCCCCCTAACCCCCCTTTCTCCTCCCACCCCTTTGGTTTCATGCCAAAATCCCATTAGCTCTTTTAATGACATGTAGTTTGAAGTAAAAGCCTGTGGCAGAACAAGAAAGGCACAAGATCAACCATCTTATCTATTCGTTTTTGATACATGTATCACGAGATAGAAGTATTTCAGCAGGGGCTGTGTCAGCTTAGCGACGTGAACAGCAAAGAGAAAAAATGCAGCAAGATGCTGTAATCATTTTCTCAGCTGTCCCAGTTCATCTCCCTAAATCTTAACATATGAATAGACAAAACTTAATTTTGAAAAGCTGACAAAGTTTTCAGTATTCGTGTTAGAAATGCAGCTTAGGCTTTGTTTCCCCATCCCCTCCCTGAGACTTTAAAACTTTTAAAGGCATTCCCAGTAGTCACTGGGCAGCAGTACACAGAGTATTAATTCAACCACTTACTTAGGACTTCTTTAAAATAAAATAGTTCATCCACATTCTAGCAGAAGGGTCCACAACCCTGCACCACTTGGCAAACCAAAGGTCTGTTCTATCGATAAGGCAATCTTCTTTTACTACAACACTGTTGTAGAAAAGTGCAGTGGTAATGACCGTTTATATGAAACACGCTATTTTATTCATTGTTTCTCTGAAGGTGCTTGTGCTTAGTCCATTGAGACAATCAAGAAACAGTTAAACTTCCTAAGAAGTTAGTGAGATTAACTAAAATCGTAATGCCATTTTAAATTATATTAAAAAGATTTAATAAGAATATATTTTTAAAAACACTTGTCTCTATCCTGGAGGTATGAATTCAATTTTTCAATATCCATATATGCATTCCCAATTAGCCCAAATAACCTGGAATGTAACTATTGACCTTACATAGTCTCTAGTGCTAAAATGTATAATTGAAAGTTTCTATTGGATTTACTTCCATTTAAAGACTGGCTGGGTTTGCCTCTCATGGCAACCACTCTTTAAAACCCGAGTTTGAATAGAACGGTGACAAAACAAGTTGGCTATTCAACATTTCCTTTTTTCTTTCAAGAACATCTGTTTACATGGCTGATGTTCTCTCAACAGGGTGTGGATATTTTATCAGCAACACACTAGTGGAGCCAGCTTGGAGATTTTTTCCCTCTCTCCCTCTAACATATACTTTTGCATAAAAATTTAGGAAATATTTAACCATTTAACTTATTTACAAATTTTCACTTCAAACTCTTCTTAAAGGACAAGCTGTTGTGAGTCTAAGCATGACTGCAATCAAAAATATAGCAAAATAAAAATATTAGAATTCTTGTTCTGAAGTTGTTTCATGTTTTCATGGAATATGCCAATATTCCCTGCAATTTTAAGGATCCAACTGACTTTGAATTTTAAACTCATTATTGCTTTTATAGATCTCTGCTGTATATTACTGATTTGATTTTGGATTCTTTAAAAATCTCTATATAATCAGCAAATCTCCTTGATTTCATTTTTTGGCTTTATTCAGAAAAAGCCTGGTAAGCTCCTTGCAACAGGAAGGTACCTGTTCTCAGTCAAGGTAGTTCAACTCCACAGTAGGTTCATCACACACTAGGGAAAAGGCTCTCAAACTCATCTGAACAGAGATACCAAATTGATGTAGATAACTCATATTCACTCTATACTGATATTGTTGGAAGTGCTTACAAACGCAAACCTATGAGCTCCTGGGACATGTGATTGCAGGCTCACCTTCTTATCTAACGTATCAGTGCTGCCAGCCTGGTTCTGAAGCACTCCTTGGTACTGTCCTTAGTCTGTGACCCATGCCGGGCACCTCTCCATTGCACCCTACATCCTCATTTCCTAGTGTAACTTGCTTAATTCTGAGCCACATACACACAGACTGTGGCAGCACATTCATTCCAGAATGAGGACTTGATGTGATCCTCTTGGCTTTAATCTGCGTTTATGTCTTTGTGGACACGTCACTCAGTGACTCACAGGCTGCTGACTAGAAATTTCTATAGTCATCATAGTGAACTCACCTGTGGCTTGGGACTGAGCCCATATCTTCCTTGCACCTTGGCCTCATTCCCTGCTTGACTCTGCTCCAACCAGTGCACAGAAGAGATAAATAATTGGCTGCTTTGTTCAGTATGGAGCCAGTAAAATAGTGCATTTGGGGAAACATCGTATGCCTGTTTTTCAAGAGCACAGAAGGCAGTTTATTCTTTTTACCATATGGTGTAACTGAGGCCCATTAATTGGGAACAGAAAAAAAAATCGTTTGAGGGGTTATATGCAAATACTTTTTTTTTTTCACTCTAAGTACTGATTTAAAACTGAAAATATTTTGGTGGATAGGCAGATATTTTTCTGAGCTACCATAATCACACTAAGAGATCCCATTACCACATCAGCGACATGCCTTTTGGTCTGGTAGCATCATTTTAAACACATGAAATGTCAAGTCTATCAGTATAAAACACAAAGGCACATTACTTTTCTGTGGTGACCAAAATTTAAAAAATGCCAGTCTTTGGAGTACAGAGTAATATTCCTTTAGATAACAGAAACTTTTGTACAGCAGTATCTCCTTTGATGCAAAACAGATAACACACATTAAGTTCAGGAATCAAGCAAATCTGACATTTACCTACTAATCTTTAGAGTGGTAAAGCTGAGCAGTTGTACTACTGGGGCCCTTTTTTTTTATTCTTCATAATGCCTCAATCTTCAAGTTTGGTCCAGAGGGTGAAATATTTTCTGTGGAGTGTAGCAGAGAAGCATGAAATATCTAACTTCCTTCTCATTGCTTGGATTAGTTGAGCTAGAGCAATGCCCGAGCGTGAAGTGACTTAAAAGAGGTTCATTGCCTGATCTAATAACCACTCGGTAGGAAGGATCTGCAAAAGTGCAAGATGAGGCAAGCCACAGGGGAGTTAAATTTTGGACTAAGAGAACCTTCTTTCAATATATTTTCCCTCTTTTTAGTCATAATTTCATATACCATGGTTGAAATTGCAAGTACGGCACCTCAGGTCTATCTGGTTGTAGCAATTTTTTCCTAGCTAGTAACAGATTCATTTCTCTTAAAATTCTATTACTCTCAGCTATTTCTCTGAAGGATTGTAACAATTCTTCTTAAAACAGATCAGCAGCTTTGGTATAATCTTACTTTGTATAACTGGAACGAGGTCTACTTCTAGCAAATCCTGCAACTAGATGTGACAAGAATAGAAAAATTCGTTTCCTCTTTGCCACCCAGCCAGGTAGTTTTGAAGTTTTCTGACTCCAGACCCAGTGTTAATTTCCAGCCCTCAGTGAAAGAATGCAGCTAATGTTATAAACATCTTTCCTTACAGCTTTGACATTAAGCAGGAACAGCACAAAAGGGGTCATTTCTCATGTGCTTAGCTGACAGGTAAAGGAAGTTAGTGTGGAATAAACATATACATCTTAATAGATTAATTAAAAAGGCGTTTTCATTATCTTTGATGTTTACAAAACAAACTTTGTGTTCAAATAAATTTAAACCAGGGCATATACTTTAATTATTTGGGTAGACTTGAAACTTTATACATATAGAATCGGAAGACTAATTTACATGGGCTCAACAACTTGGTCTCAAAGTCCTCCCTCAGTCTTGCTCTGTGGACATGAAGCTATAGTTGGGGTTTGAAATTACGGTCTTAATTTCATTAGCAAACTATTTGGCAATAATTCCTAAACATGTTCATTTGATTTTGGATAATTATTTATCTATCTGCATTATTTTGAATCTTTTGATGCAATGCAAGTATTTGTGAGTATCTGACACTGTGTTTAATATTTCAGCTTGCTTTGATGAATGTGATTGTGCATGTAATGAATGTGCATGTAGGTCATGCATTTTTGGTTTTCCCCCTGGTACAGGAGTAAAATTGATAATAAGTAATTTGGGCTCTGAATCTGTGTGGTCAGGCAGCAGAGCAGTAAAACATTTTAAGGAGAGTGTATTATCTCTATTCTGAGCTATACAGAACTTGCTGCTAGGCAAAAATTCATAGTTACAAATTATTGAGATCTCATGTGCAAAATTTAATTCTCTGATCACATTCACATAAAGCAACAGCCTGTGCAAGCACCATCTAGATTGCAATGGGTATTTTCAGAGCCTTGCCCAGATTATTTTTTTTTCTGCTTATGGCTCTGATGAAATGCTGTTGGAAACAATACTATATTTCATGTTAAATCACAGTGGGAACACTTTAGCTGATGATCCTGAAATTCCCCACTTCTGAGCAAATGAATGTCAGAAAAACTAAACTTTTGGACATTCAAATGTTCAGAAAATCAGGTGCAATCAGGTGCAGAAAGTCAGCACAAGCAAGGCAACACTGAAGTAATTTTGAAAAGTGTATAAATTTATTTTTATACAAGGTTGCATTCAATATGGACTTGCTTATAAATCTGGAAAGCTTGCAAAGCGAAAAGTGTGCAGATCAAGGCAAGCCTACTGAATGGGCACTCCAGAAATGTATCAGACATCTAAAGAGCAGCCTTTTTGCTTTAATCTTGCCTATTGTCTGAGTATTTCAGGCACAGGACAAATAAGGGGTTTTGATTTAAGGAAGTGGAATGATCCTATATTGAGAGACAGCTGAAGGATTCTGTCAGTGGTCAGCCAGCCCCATAACATTGCAACTGAGAACTTCTGAGAAGAGCAGCAGAATAGGTCAGTATTCTTTGATGAAGCTCAAGATCTTCTGAAACCAGATAGTAAAAGCCTTATGGTGGCCAACTCCAGAGCTCTTCTAAACAGAAGAGCAGCATGGGCTGCAGGCAGCCAAGGCTCCTTGCCTCCTCCTCCTCCTCTCATATCCTGCCTGAAACACAGATTCACCTGGATTCAGAAGATATGAAATGAGCCCAGTTTCTGCATTGGAGCCTAATGTGCTTCAGGCATAGTCCAATTCCTTGGATGCTATAGGAACTTGGGAATGCAGAATAATCACAGAATGGTTGAGGTTGGAAGGGACCTCTAGAGATCATCTAGACTAACCCTCCCGCTTTTTGTATTTTTCTTACCTCAGAGCAGAGTCAAAAGGATCTCTGCCACTCCTCCCCTCTAATTCACAAGGAATACATATTTAGTTGGAAATAAGAATCAGAAGTTTCTGAGGTGTCAGATCTAAACAAATTTTCTCAGGAAACACTTCAGAAATATCATAAAACTAATCAGTTCCAGATGATGTAGCAGAAAGTATTTAAAGTTATATCCTAGTGACTGGAAAAATAAACAATAGGCAGCCTCATAAGTCTTGAGCATTGTCAGAATTGCTGCTTAAGAAAATACACATGCACACAAATACATAAATGGATATTATTTGTAATTTTTCATATCTATATTGAAGATAAGGAAACTAGAAACATTTGTAAAGATAGGAAACTACCATATATTATTTGGTTACTTTGTCAAAGCTGAGAGAAGCACGTGCATTTTGGAGAAAAATAGGCAATGTTCACACTTGTATATTTAGTAGAAACTTTTATGCAGTCTATTTACTCCCCCTGGCTTTTTTTTTTTTTTTTTAAAGTATGAGGCTGTTTGCTGCAGTGATGTCAGTGCTGACACAATCAACACTAGAAACCCAAGAACTGCATGACATTTTTCAATCTGGTGCACTAACCATCTCCATAGAAACCAAGATGCTGTTATCTTAGGGGCAGCACTTAATTTTGCAGAACTCTATTTTGTTAGAGAGGAAGATAAATTATGTGTGGACACAAATTCTTTCATCTAGCAAGTGGTTAACAGAATGGGCTATGGGTTGGTTTTAAAATCTGAATTGGTTATAGATTTAACAGATTTGAAAATTGATATGATGTAACATATGATAACATATAAAGGATTTTTCTGACAACCTTTATCACCTTAGCAACCAGATCTGTGTACCGCTATCATCTTCAAAAGATACTAAACATCTTAGGGGTGTAATAAATCAACCTTTTAACATGTCATATACAGAATTATCAGGTTTTAAAAATCAGTGAAGAAAGGACCTCAGTAAGAAAGAGCATATTTGGGACTAGTGCTTGTGAAAAGCAAGTTATGCAGGAAGGAGACACATGTTGGGATGGAGGCACAGTTAATGTTAATCCACTACTGGAAATTATTTGGATTTAACTTGTTACATCTATTTAACTAGCTGTTAGAAAACTTCACTGCATGAATTTCAGCAAATACTTCCTTTTAAAAGTGGTTGGTAACTATCACAGGCACTTGTAAAATTATTATAGGAATGAATTCAACTCTGAACTCCAAATACTAGTATTTCTGAGCTTTAGGGTTACTTAAATTCAGACAAAATAGTACATGTTAGTTATTACTTTTTGTTATTCCCAGATGAAATTGTTAAAAAAAAGAGTTACACCAGAAATGATACCAGAAATTTATATTCAAAAGATGCTAATTCAAATCTGATTTTTATGTCTCTTGGTCTTACTAGCCTCTTGTTTTGTAATACAGTAGTTCTTGGCAGAAAACCAAATTGTGGTGTGAGATGAGGCTCCGAGGTATTTGAAATAGTGGCGAGGAAGAACAGTCTGATAATTACAACATTACCTTTCAATTTGGAGAATTATCTGTTTTGTCATTGGTTGCCTTTGTGATTTTAGGGAACATCATCTGGAGCTAGATTTGCAAGAGGACTGAGCTGATTATTACAGCTTTTTTTTTTCCTCCATGGGGAATTTACATGCTTACACAGTGGCTGTAGATTTTTCTAGGCAATTTGATGCCTAAATGTAGAAAGTTATTAAAATACACAGTTGCTTAGTAGTAGTTGAGATGCTCTCAGACCTTAGGAAGGTGGAGGAAGAAGCAATAGATAATCAGCAGGAGAACCAGGATATCCTGGAACAACATCTGGAGGCCAAGGGGAATGCCCTAAAGCAACTGAAATGGTAATAGAAACCTGTATCTACCATCCTAGACATCTGTGATGGCTGCATCAAAGATACTGCTCTTAGTGTTGTGCATTTACCTTTCTGGTGCTAGTTTACTCTGTTAAAAAAGCCTGTCTGAACAGTACATTTAAATCCAGTTACAATTAATGAATGTTTATTTTACTTTTTAAAATTGTTGAGAAAATTAAAAAAATGCATTTGAAACTTTAAAAATCAGCATAATCTATTCTGCAGTGTGTTCTATATTGTAAAGTTTTCCATAGTTGCAAAGTGTATCTCCCTAAACTTTAATTTGCTGCTTAATAGTGATTTTTTCAAATAGCAAGTTCCTTGTAGATAATTTGAATTCTCCACAAGGAAATTGGCCATGTAGGATTGAATTACAGTGATAACAACTGAATTTATATTGCTTATCATGATTAGATCACCTTGTATTCACAGCTATATTGTGTGCAATTTCATCAAAATTTTCTACCAGTCAGCATTATTTAGTATCTATTTAAGTAGTAGTAAAACTGAAAAGAGTGCATTGCAGATAACAGATGACCTTGTTGATTATTGTACATCCACGGGAGAGAAATATTTTTGTATTTTACCAAGATAAATATTTACATTCACTGAACATGTATTGGATTGCATTGTGGACAACACAAATTCCCTTAAAGTCAAAGGCAAATCTTCCAGTTACAGTTGCATAAAAATTGACTTTTCCTTTGCAGTAAAAAATTGCATGTTCGAAATAACTTGCATTCTAAAAGGAAACAGTTGTTTTAAAAATATGCATTTTTCATGAACTATGAAACAAAGAATGTTTCTGGTTCATCAGCACCTTCTTATTCATTATTTTAAAGTTCTCTAAAAGAATTTCTATGATATGACCCTTATAAATAACCTTTTCTTTTACCCCCAAAGGAGTACAGAGCCTCATCAAGAGGAACTTATGCCAAAGAAAGAGAGGACCAACAGAAAGAGAGGCCCACTATTAGTTGCAGTGCTGTGATAAATCTTATTTCTATGGATGCTGTTATAAATCAGAACCATTTTCTATGCTAATCTTTGGCGATAACATTATTATGGTGAAAACAGTGGAAAGGAGCTCATTCACATTCTTATCCAGTGAGGCAAGCTGACCGAGAAAGCTAAAAAGCAGATCTCATGAGCTTCCCCTGTAATAAAAGCAAAGTCATGAACCTCCAGTTTCTGGCATGTCAATGTCTTGCACACTTTCTGACAGACTTTATATTCACCCAATAATTGCTGCAGTCTTTATGGCCAACACTTGAAAGTAATTTCCTTCAAGGAGAGCTTTAGCTAGGTTGAAGAGAAGTCCATCGCAATTTCTTCGTAGTCACACAGTTCATGAACGCCGTTATTTCTGGAGCTCAAGAGATTTCATCGCAGCCCGTAATTCCTTTTCAACCTTGCCAACTACCTGCTGCTATGGCAACACTAGGTGTCTTTGACAGACAACCAGTTAAGTTTTCTTTTAACATTTTCTTGTATTTCTTTTAATAAGTTTTGTCCACCATCAAAGTTGCTATGAGGACTCAACGTTACTTCGAAATAGAAAATTAAATCTAAAAATTTCAGCTAGGACCAAACTGGAATGCAACATAATTGACAGATAATAAATCTATAGTTATTTGCAAGAAAGAACAATCATTATTGTCTGCTGGACAATACAGGAAGTCATAAGGAATATGATAAAAACTGCACTTTTATGCATTTATTGCTAAGACTGTAAATGAACAGTCTGAAGTCTGTTATCAGGACTCTCACTCATTTTTACTGCTGCCTAAATGGTTTTTATTATTACTGCAGTGTTATACTTAGAGAACTGTGTTTAAATATTTTCTTTTTCATTAGAGAACCAGATATTCTTTGCTGATTAAGTCATCTTCTTCTTTCCTGTTACAATCTGTTCTCAGATTTTTTTTTGGATAGTAGTGTGCTCTTAGCTTGCTGCCGAGATTTCTGTGCTTCTTGCCCATAGATTGTCCAATCAGCTTTCACACTGCACAGCATTTTGTCTCCAAAACATCTAACAAAGAGAACCTAAAGGCGAACTTTTATTTTTTTTAAAAAAAGCTCTAAGTTATTGTCAGTTTTAACACAAGAGCTAAAGATTCCATGAAATCATGAAAAAGTCCTTTTCCAAATATTCAGATTTTCTACCTGCAAAAGGCCTTTGATTCAGGTTCACTTGGAAAATCTTTCAGGCCACCTCCCTGGGCAGTAAATGGCATGGGACTCAGCAGGGGCAGTTCTAGGGTGCAGGGGCGCTAACATGCAAGGCTCAGCTTAGTAAAACCTAAATGAAGTCAGAACAAATTCCTGTCTTCTTAAATTCTTTCACCAAATATAATTTTCCACTTACTCTCATCAACTGCCTTGTATTTAGGCTACTTGTATTTAGTCTTCTTTCATTGTATTACATCCCAAGCTTATGTTACAGGTGTTGCCACATGACTTTAGCCATTCAACTCAGCCATTCTGCTTCAAAGCAGGGAACCAAATCATTAACTTGCACTGTATTTGACATTTGCGAAACCTTCCTTATTTTCTCTAATAAACCAGCTATAGAATATAGAGAAACCTGATGTCCAAAAGGTTGGAATACAGTAAAGATAATTTTGTTAATAACAAAATTAATGTGCATTACTCAAATTAAGAGTAATGCAAGAATACTTTTAAATCTTCATTTGTGGCATAATTATACAAAGTACATCTTGATTAAAAACTTTATTTCACTTAACCTCTTTCTGTCCTAGTTCAGATTCACTGTTCTTTTGTTGAAATGAGTATCAAGGGTTTCTTCTTGCATTGATCGTGACAATACGCCTGCGGCTGAGAGCCTGTGTAGAGCATGCTACAAACAGTGCTGAATCCCTTGAAACACTCATGGGGTGGAATACAATTTGGAAGTCATGGAGTGGCTTCTTCACTACAGGAGCTTCCATCTTTTTGCACTTTGCAGAATAACACATTTGTAGGACTATAACACAGTATTCTACCTCCTCAGGCTTCTTCCTCCAGGAGGTGAGGACTGTGTTGCATATGAGCCTCATGTTTTCAGCTCTGTCAATATCCCTGGTTAGCCCCGTCCTGTTCAGCCACAGTAAAGCTCCAGCCTTTCCAGCCTTATGAAGATACTTGAGGAATATAGGACCATCCTCTGATGGTCACAAATTCACTATACTAGAGCAAGCATAGAGTACATACAGATGCACCCTACTGATTCCTTTCAAGCTACTGTGATTAAAAAAAAAAAAAAAAAAGAAAATTTCAAAACAATTTCTCTACTCCCCCCACCGCCCTAGTTGGAATTCACAAACTTGCACAATCAATTAGCAGGTTTTTTTTGGTTGCTTGGTAACCAAAACCTCTTGGTGATTTATTGCAGGTCAAGCCTGCAATAGGAAGGAGGTGAATATTCTAATTTGTGATATATTTGGGGCCATTTCTTCAAAGGCTTTTGTTTTGCAAGCAGAGTACATGCAGCCTTTCTCATTTATGCAAATAATAATATTACCTTGTCCCAGTGTGATAACTGTACATCTTTCTGTGCTGCTTGAGTAAATTTCTGTTCATACTCACATGCATATAGATATTTGTGCAGCTCACATACACGAGCCTCTGAAAATGTATCCTCTGATACTCAAAAAGTGGCCAATTTTCTCTATTACTCACAGTATTGAATGACAGTTATCATTTAGTATAACTTGCTATAGAACAGAACTGCTTATCAAAAAACAGATTTCCAACTTTTAGGTCTAGAGCTATTTGCTATATGTTGCCAACATGTTTCATTTTCTCCTGTAAATAAACTACAATAGCAGTGAATGATCATGGCAAGACTGTATGAACACAGTTCCAAAGACAAGATTAAACAGAAGCAAATGGCTAAGCACAACACTAGCATTCCTGTCAAATTATTAAATAACTAATTCATTAAACTACAGAGCCAAATTGGAAAAGCTGGCCATTTGTGCATGTAGACACACTGTAGTTAGGATAATTGGGACCAGCTGTTGTACTGCTTTGCTTCTGGAAGGGATCCAACATATCTGAAGGCAACACCAGGGCATGGAAGCAGACTGCTAAGTGATGAGAGTGTTTCTGCTTCCACCCTTCAAGCCCTCCTTCCTCCAGCAGTGCATCTGACAACTGTGATGACTCGAGCCCTGTCCAGTCCATCTAGCCATCGTAAACCAGCTGGGATGCTTGGATCCAGAACTGGTTGATGAAAAACAAATAATTGAAATCATTCCCAGCAATCCATTATGGGAAGAGTTTTACTCTCCTGAAATATGTACTCATTTTCTTATGGCATTGCCTCAAGACTAAAAAAAGTTTCCTACAATAAAAAGGCAAAATAGGATGAAAATGCTGCTTTTTTTAATTGCATATGTTCCAATTTCTAGTTGCAAATGTTTTCCATAGGGAAGAAAATACTATTGTAAAATCTGCAGTGCTCTTCTTTTAAAAACTTTGCAATTTAGGTATTATTGCAGAGCACAGTATGAGAACTTACATAAAATGCAAACTGTAAAAGTTATTGCATGGATGTCTGAAGTATACTACACACTAAGTAACTATTTCATGACATATATTTAGGTCAAGAAATGGACTGGAGGAAAATATTTCAAAACCTCAGTGTAATATACCTTTGCGAATTTAATTCTCAGTGGGAATGTTGGTTTGTGTTATTTACATGCTCTGCATCATTTTTTGAAAAATACACATTTTTTCCACCTTTTATAGTAAGGTTGCTTGTTTATGAGAAAAGTGTCAGTTAAAATAGCACAGATCTGCTATAATTCTGAGGTTCAAAGGCATAAGAACCTTCAAGCATCTCAAACTTGTTTTTCTAACAATACACTGTAGCATATGTGGACAAGAAGCTTCTGGCTCTATTTTTCCCCTGCTTCCAGCAACAGATTGTGATGCTAAGTTAGTGACTTCTACTTCTAAAAAGAGTGAAATGAATGAAAACTTTCAGAAGAATAACCTACTTATAAAAAAAAATGAAGCCTTAAAATGCCTCTCTATTTCAACTTTCAAATTTTAATTGGGGGGGGGGGGGGGGGGGGAAGTAACTGTCAATATCATCGTTTTCCTCGATTGTGAAGTTATTTTCTTGTTTCTTTCAGCCTAACCTGAGCTGTCTGCAATTTTGGTTACGTTTAGTCTCTGCTACACATTTGGAAGGGAGAAATGCAGGAGATGAACATACGAGCTCTGGACAATAATGTGCATTGGTAAAGTCCAAGGCCAAACCTTTACCCCTAGAGCTAGCAGTACAGCCACACCAGTGTAGCTGTTCTGCTGCACCTGAACCATTTACTCCTGATTCAAACCTGGGGCTGTTAATTCAGGCCTTTCACAGCACTTGGAGCTCACATTAATACCTTGGCTCAGTACTGCAGCCCATGGCAATCTCAGTGCCGGCTGTGCTAGCTCGGGGATCTCTGCTGCACAGGGCATGCACGTGCACACTCACAGGCAAAAAATACTGCCACTGGAAGCAGCATTCTGCTATATAAATATTTCACAGCTTATTCGGGGAGGCATCAAATAATCTTTTCTGCAAGCGAAGTCTCTGTTGTTCCTTTGGTCCTCTAGAGCAGATCTGAGGACAGATAAAAAGCTTTTTCATTCAGCAAGGAGCCCAAACCCACCCATGTCAGGACTATGCTGAGTCTTGTGTGAGGGGTGTCTGAATTAACATCCTTAGGCATAAACACACTTTAAAGAAAACGAACATAAATTATTGAAGAAAATGGGTATAAAGCATGAAAAACATTTTCATTCATATAACTCAACTCTCAACCACTGCCATAGGCTTTTTTTCTCACCAAAAAAATTCTTTCAAGTTATAATAATCTAAATTCTTTCAGTATTATAATAATCTGAAATATATACCAAGGATTAAATATATGTGTGTGTGTGTGTGTGTGTGTGTGTGTGTGTATGTGTGTAATGCTGCTGTAAAATAGGTAACTTGGCAATTCATCTCACTAACACAGAAATTAATCTGCCCATGTCCTAAATTCCTTTTATCTTAGAAGTAGGAAATTAACACAGTTAAATGCCTGTAATCCATAAATAGTTCCTTCCAAACAAGGCACCTTTTGATCACAAACTTTCTTGGAGGCATAAACAAAATACAAGAGCCATAAGACTTAAAAAAGTAATGTTAAAAAGTTTCAAACCATAGAGACTAATAGCGTCAGCCAAGTAGATACATTTAGCCTGTGTTGGCATGTAGCATTAAGCATGAGAAACACTATCAAGTCACTGAAATGCTATACCAGTATA
Organism: Crypturellus undulatus; assembly: GCA_013389825.1. NCBI lineage: Eukaryota > Metazoa > Chordata > Aves > Tinamiformes > Tinamidae > Crypturellus > Crypturellus undulatus. Next base: position 589,753 of record VWPW01026092.1, read on the forward strand.
ATCTGCCCAGTTGAGAATAAGAGTAATGCTGCAGCACTCCAGGAGCAAGCCAAGAACTAAATCATAGCTCAGTGATCACAAAATTAGGCCTGACACCTTCGCTAGAGGAAAATAAAAGTACCCGTTATTTATGAAGCTCTGACTACACTGCTTCTGCAGTGAGTCAGCTACAGGAGCCGCGCTTTCAGCAAAAAAGCAGCTATGTCTTCTCTGCCTATGTCATTCCTAAATGTTTTTCCTGTGGGGAAGGGGAAGATCCATCCCTCTCGCACTGCTCCTCGCCAGCCACAGCCCAGGTAGTTAGCTCAGAGTGTCTCCCGCCGCTGCCGCCAGAGCGGTGGTTTCCCTCTCCACCACAGGGGCTGCTTAACTTGCAGGTGTAAAATGAGTTTTCCCCAACACTTCATTTCGTGTGTTAGAAGGAAATACCTCATGTCTTAGGCATCTGATGAGAAGGGTTCTCATGTAAAAACTTGGCAATTTAGTGAACAATGAAAGGGTGTTTAAACCCCTGTGTTTAGTTATATAATGCAGTAACTTTATATCCCTTTCTGCCATTTATTTTTTAAATCATGTCCACATGGCCAATTCATATTTTGCTCCATGTTGAAAATTTGTGTCTTACGTCTTTCAGTTTAAGTATCAAGAGCTGATTGTTATAAGGGGAAGAAAAGTGTTAACACACCTGGTGCAAGCAATGTTGGGCTATTCTAGAAACAAAACTTGGTCAGTAAAAAGAAAGTCATTCAAATGAACAGTTTAGCAAGAGAGGAAAAATGTGTTTCAGTCATTTGAAAGTGAAGAGTTCAGTGAATTAGTAAGTTAAAATAAAATGTAAGCTGAAGTTGAAGCTGAAGTAAGCGTACTACAAAATCCTTGAGCAAATGTAGGAAAATAATTTAGGTGAATGAGTTAATATGTGATTGTAGTAAGTTACTCTATTTTCCAAAAGTATTGTTATGTTTTGTTTCTGAATAGGTAAGAGATATGTATGTACAGCATGTATTTTCAGTATTTGATTAAGTTGGCAGATTTTTACCAAGAAAGTAAGAGTTCAGAAAGTTCAAGGCTACAAACCTCCATTAGATAAGTTTGAGAAAGATAAAATAAAGGCCTTGGACCAACAAGGTGACCATTTTCTCATATCAGAAGGGAAATTGTGTTAGTTCTCCTGTGTCAGGATGATAAAATTCCTTTGCCATATAAATGATTTGTAATGATGATTTAGGCATTAGAGCATAACTTAGTCTATGCCACCCTCCTACCTGAGGCAGAAAAAAGGTAGAATTAAAAAAAAAAAAAGTTTTGTTCCCTTCCTTTGGGAAAGTTTTTCCAAATTTTCCTCTAACAGAATAGTGGCGGCCAATTTAAAAACACTTCTATAGAGAAATCTCAAAACGGTGACTTACTTTCATTAGTTCTGGCACAGATACATAGACCTCAGTCCTCTTCCTCTGCATCCTGGGAGCCATGTGAAGATTATTTGGGACTCCCCATCTCTACACTCATGTATAAGCCTGGAGACAAGCCTTTTGCCACCTACCCTAAAAGCATGTTCATCTGGCAAAGGGAAGTGCCCATGAGAGATATCCAATTACAAGGATATGATTAGTGCCTTCAGATAGGGTCATTAGTGGACGGAACAACCATGGCGTTACTCCATGTGGAAGTCAAATGACGCATCAGTTCAGCTATCCAAGCCACAGATTCAGCTCAAGCCCGATTTGGAGCATACCAAAATAAAGTGAATTTCTGTGACACTGCATACTCTCTGAACCATGAAAGTAATCACATTGCAAAGTATTTGTAATCATTTTTGGACGCTGTTAAAGTTTGTAGAAAGCAAATTAGTTACAGTTGTAGGAAAAAAAAAATGTGAAGTGTCAACAATGCAAGCCTTTTGTTGATTGCAAAAGACATTTTCCATCTGGTCCCAAGCATGAAAATATCCTGAAGTGACCTGCATATGCCAGGGCTCAGCTGAACTGAGTGATAATGTAATCTTGCAAAAGCCCCAAATACAGAAAACAGTCTATTCATTTTGGGCTATATCCCACTTCCAGTGAAGTCAATAACAGAATTTCCATTGACTTATTTGGCAGGACTGATCTCAAAGTGATCCAGTACAATCACTTTTGATAGATATACACATGGAAATCACCGGCTGCATACATTTGGGGCAAATAATTGGCACAGGAAAAAAAATCTAGAACAACAGTATGTCCCATAGACTGATGCATTTTACCATTTTACAAAAAAGCTGGCATAGATGAAATAATGCACTACGGATCATGAAGGAGATGCATACCAAGTGTCGGAAAGGAGGAGAGAGCAGCTGCAATATTACTGTCACACATTTTCCTCTCATTATAGCTTAAATCATCTGAAATCACAAAATATTGCTCCCTACAATGTACACACAGTAAAAGCTAATTACTAAAAGTCTTTCTAAAAATGCTCATAACACACTTGCAGCTCTCTAAATAGACCTTACAACATACACCAAAAATGGGTATGAAAATCTCACTGTCAGTTACATTAAATACATAAAAAGGAACTGGAAATGGGGGCCAAATTAACTATTACAATACAAAAGAGAATAGATTTAGATATTAAGATGGAAAAAGATATAATAATCTAATGACTATAAGTAGTAATGGTACAAATATTTTACTAATAATGAGGAAGTGGGCTATAGTGTTTGGTTTTATTCAGCTTTGGTAGTGTTTTCAATAAGATTTTACATTATTCAGTCCAGCCTGCTCATTTCCTCACCCACATCTATTTTTCCAGTTTGCCAAGCTATGTTTCTCAGAAGTGCTTTGTAGTTATGTATAGAGGACACAGCAGATTTAGGAGAAAGTTCAGACCCCAGTTCTGAACACAAAGAGATTTCTTCTCACCTTCAACAGTGCATGATTTTTTCCAAAGTATAGTAAAAGTACAGTTCAGATGCATCTCTGATCTTCACTTGAAGAATATTTTTCAAAATATTCTTTCAAAATATTTTCTTCTTAACAACATGTATGGTTTCTATGCTTTTAAATGTAATTCCTTTCCACAGTTACCTTGCAAATTACACATTTAGAGGCTTGGAATAACCGCAGTTTCATAGATTAAATCCACACAGTTGAAGGCCAAATCATATTAAATATAAATAAATCTTAGTTCATGTACCTCATATCATTACTTATCTTTAACTAAGGAAGAAATAGGAACCAAAGAAATATTCTTACTTCTTTCGCTGAGAATGGTTGTTTTTATTTTCTTTTTCCTGGATGATAATAACCATGAAAATTATAGTTTTCTATTAACTGTTGCAACATGATTTTTTTTTAATGAATTAATAATTGCTAGTAAACTGTCCCTTTAGGCCTAACCTTTGGAAAGATGCAGGGCATAAGCACTCTGTCTTGGAGAAAAAGCCAGGGGGTGCTGCATTCCTAGGCTTATGGAGCAATGTGTCCCTGAGGATGCCCTTGCTTTAGAAGGATCAGGAAGAGCTTAGAAGGATGCTTTGCAGTGCTGCTTTTTGTAATCCAGCATATTTCCATCAACACAGTCTGACTTGCAGGGCAAGGTGAAACCTGCTTTGAGGAGAATCCAAGTGTCTGACATTACCAGGACTCAGTTCAGGTCCCAGAGCTAAGGTCTGGGTAACTCCTCCATGGCTTCACAGAGACAGAATTTTTCCTCGTCCTTTTTCCCTTTGGAGGCCGTCACAGCTAAGTTTAAATTCATAACTAGGACATAATTCACAGAGCAATTTACATGCAATGAGAGATTATGTGACCTCACTCTGGAATGCTGCTTCACAAAGGAAGTTTCTATAGTTATTGAAAGCAAGCAAGCTTTTCCTCAGCTATTAAAGAAATTTAATCTTCTTATCCCTATATGGAAGCAGTCTTTGTTCATAAAAAAATTCCCCTTGCCATGTCCTATCCCCCACCATTAAGTTTTCTCCTCTTTTTTGTTTCTGCAAAGAAATTAATTCTGCAAAGGAATGTGAAAAACTTTTATTAGGTGTTTATTATCAATTACTGTATAATGAAAAACAGAGACACTGGCAGGGGCGGGGGGCTCTTAGCAACTTAGCCCTAGATTTTTGGTTAGATTTTCGCTTTCCCATGGGAAACTCTGTAAGAGAAGGACAAAAGCAGGACAATCCACAAGATTTCCCAGATTGTTCTATTAAGGCTGGTGGAGGGACACAATTATTTTTCACTCCCCTCCCTCACAAAACAATCAGGGAATCTGACCTCTGGATCTTGTAAGTTGCACCAGCATCCCAGGGAATCAGGTGCATTCTTCAGGACAATGATTAATTCAGCTTCACAGGGTTTCCTCCACAAGCTGTTCATTAAAAGCAAGACATAGACAAGGCTATTAGCCCAGCCTGACTACCAATGTCACATGCAGTAAAGAAGAGAGGCTGCTGGTTCCTGCTAAATTCGTTTGGAAAATGGGTGGACAGTGAATAACCAAGAAAACTGTATTAGGCTGATCAAAGCTCCATCCCCAAAGCCATCATTGTTATGATTGCACCGGTTTCTCAAAGAATTTGAGAGATACTCTAGATTACTAAACATGATTTTCTTTTGGATGTTTCACTAGAAGCTGTCTCAGATTCTGTGACTGTGTACAGACAGATTCCTAAACAGCATTCCCATGCTATAAAGAAAAATTATGGGGGGAAAAAACCTAAATCAAGCATGTCTCCTACAAAATAAAAACACATCCTTTAAATATCCTTCTTCATCATGCATCTCTGTCCTAGGGATTCTTGTGATATCCCAGGACAGTTTCAAGGAGATAACAAATACACCTTCCACGCACGCAAAGATGTCTTTGATTTACAATAAAATTCTAGCATTCTGGAATTCTCAGAAGTGCCATAATAACTATTAGTCCAATGCACCGTTGAAAGGCCATGTGGAGTTTTGATTTGGAGTTTCATGTAGGAAAGAATAAAAAGCAGAAAAATCAACCTCGACTCACATGGAAACACCTCTGTGCACACAGAAGGTGAAAGCTAATACCAGTTGTTAAGCACACCAAGGGGGAAACAGCAATGTTGAATTGTGATTACTTTATGTGGACATTTTGTTTCACATGCCAGGTTTTTAGAGCACAGCTGAGTTCTCTAATTTGTAAGTGTCTGGAAGGCATGTTTCTCCTTTAAAAACTTTTATTATATACAACAATATTTTAGCTTGATAGCCAAGTGGTATGTTATTTTAGAGAGGTCCAAACGCATTCTTTCTGCATTCCATGTCAGTGTAGTTTCAAACATGAAAATCAGAACATGAGCTTGATTTCGCTTCATTTCTACAATGGTCACCATCATCCTGTAACCCTATCCTTTACATGCAGCGAGATTCCAAGAAACCTACTCCAGGGCCAGATTTTGTAATACGAAACAGACACAATGGAGATCAAAATTAAGAAGTATTTGTACTATCATCTCACTTCTGCATGATTACCATAGAACTCTCAGGGCTGTGAGTCAATAAAAATACAATAATAATAAAAAAAATTTCATTAAGGGGATCCCGAGCTATATTGACATTACTTGTATTCTTTCCTTCCTTCCTCCAGGATCTCTTCTAGTCTTTATGAGTCAGAAAACATACTTTTCACTGGCCATTTGGATTACAAGAAAGATGGCTGTGTCATCTAACCAGAGCTGAACGGTGACGCTGGAGAAGAGCAAGGCGTGCAAGCACGGAGGGACAGCTGGAGAAAATTAAGTGTCCGTAGGTGGCGGGGGGCTGAAGGGAGCGCTCTGCTATCCTGGATGGATGTAACACGGGAGGAAGCGGGGGCTGGCGGCCCGGCGGGAGGCCAACGCGTGGGCCGGGCCGCGGGAGGCGCCGGCTGCCGCGGAAGCAGCCCGCAGGAAGCAGCGGTGCGGGGAGCATCGCGGGGAAGCAGCCCCGACGGCCTCCGCTTCCCTGCGAGGGGAGCCCGGCAGCAGCGCNGGAGGCCAAAGCGTGGGCCGGGAGGCTTCCGCGACAGCCGAAGCAGCCGGGAGGAAGCAGCGGCGGAGCATCGCGGGGAAGCAGCCCCGACGGCCTCCGCTTCCCTGCGAGGGGAGCCCGGCAGCAGCGCCGGCGCACGCTCCTCCCCAGCACCCGTGGTCTGCCACATTGGGTGTCACCAGCCCTGCTCGCTCCCAGTTGTACGGGTTGTTCTGAGACCACTGATCTCAGCTTTGTTTCTTAAGAGATGCTCCTTCAGTTGCTTAAGCATGTAAGCTGTTTGCTTTCTTTTTTTTTTGTGATAAGTTTTAGCCTCAAACTTCTACTTCCAAAACCTACTCTTAGTCTCCAGAAGCACTCCAGGCTTACAAAGACTTTCCCCCAACAACCCAGGCATGTTTACAGTTTAAGGATTGACCGTTGCACCCCTGCACCACGCGCTAGAGCGGTAAAGGAAGCACCTACCTTGCGGCAGGCACCTGGGAGCCTCCCAGAGGGACAAGTTCACTCCAGACAGTGGGCAGCGCCAAGGGGGACAGCAGCAGGGCTCACCAGGCACCCCAGGGCTGCTAGCAGCACCATCAGGGTCAGAGCAAGAAACCCAAAGGAGAGCTGGGCCTCCCAGGCTGAGCTGGAATAGCTCCAGGCCTGGCCAGGGCAAGGCAGCTGGGCCCAGGTGAGGCTGGTCAGGGCTGTGAGGGCCCATCAGCGGCCCTGACACATGCACCTGTAAAAGGCAGTTCTGCAAGGATTCCTAATGTATCATCTGTCTGCAGAAATGGAATCCGAGTAAAGGAGCACCACCAGCTCTGAATCTCTACCAGAAATGAGTGCCAGGAGAATTACCTGTCAAGCTTTTAAGAAGAAGCATGTCCAAAACCCAAATACATGTTCTTATAGACAGCATTTTTATGACCTTTGTTATTTTGATGTGAACACAGTTCATCTGTAAGGACAATTCTTCAGCTATAACAACTATATATGAAGTCAGGGGATGGTAACACTTGTTTGCCAAGAACATCTATATGGGCTTTCATTTCCTTCTAAGTTTGTATGAGTTTATTGAAGCACATTTCACAGTCCCTAGATGCTCCTCTGACACTTCAGGAGTCTCACAAAAATCCTTCCTATTTTGACAGCAATTTATATTCTGTCCTAAAATCCATGGAAGTTAACTGGAGTCATCCTATTAGCCGAAACAGGATTTGATATCCTCCAAAAAATTACTGGGAGCTAGCAGAACGTGTTTGTAAATACAATGTCACCAACATTGTCTATCTGAACAAGTTAATTCCTGATAAACGCTGTTGGCCATGATGAGGTTCTTTAGCATGCCCAAAGTGCAACTAACAGTATTATACATTATGATCAGGAAGTCATAACCTCCCAAACATCATTATTCCAGATTTTATACATTTGTACATGTTAGCATCAATGGCTTTGATGTGACATGATACAAATATGAGCTATTTGCAAATTCTAGTACTACTTGCTTTCATTACTGTATCGGAAAGTTCATAGTGCACAGTTCTAGTGCTGGTTCTTCTTAAATCACCATGAAATCTGGAAAATACAGTGAGACTTTGAAATTTCAGGTGTGGTTAATCCCAACTAGCATAGTTTGGGTGACTCAGTCTTTAAAATGTTCTTTCTACATACTTGAAAATGTTTGCAATACAACTCAGCATCATAAAAAAAGCTTTTCCTAATGAGGATTGCAACTAGCCACTAACACTGACTCATGTCCATTCTGAGTATCATGGTGTCCAAGCACCTTCTCAGAGTGTCATTTCAGAGGAGAGAAATTCTGTGAATCATAGCAAAAACACTTTTATCTGAAACAAATATAGGTGTAGAGTCCAAAAAAGAGTTGTGGGGCCTGGCTGGTCATTAGCCCTATTATTAAAAACGTAGATACACCTGTCTGTAAGTTCTAGACCTTTCTTAGAAAAAATACTCATAAAGAGCAATCAATCAGTTACAAAATATTCATATCTTCAGTTCTGAAAATCTTAGAAAGACTGCACAGTTTTGTTAAACCCAATAGTAATATGAAAATATTCAACCCAGTCTTGCTCTATTTTGATTTCTTTCAAACCTGATATACCGGCCATGTAATTTCAGTAAAAGGAAGTCTACTTTTATAAACTTCTTCAGATGCCATACGTGTCTAATTGATTACAAACAAAAACCTTATAAAAGAAATGAAATGCTTTGATAGCCTTGGGGGGTAGATTAGATCTCAAGGTGAACAAAGAGCGGTAACTAAAAATAGAAAAAAAATGCTGAGTGTCTTTCATTTTACATACTCCATTGTCAAATAAGCATGAATTTTAACCTAGTTTAGAGATAACTACAAGAGGTAAAAATAAATTACGAGAATATCTATATTATAATTTAGAGCTGTAATTACAGCCATAAACTAAATAATGAATGTCCAATTATATTAAGAATGTCTTCATGTCAACTATAGCCGCAAAACTTAATTGCTAGTTGAAATCAGCTAGGATATTTCTAAGCAAGAGATCTTTCCAGACAAACACTGCTCCTCCCAAAATCTTAACTTCCATGGAGAAGCTTGCCTATTGCTTCTGTAAACCCTTTTCAGTTGACATGATCTCTTCATGCCCTTATCAGACCTATAGCTCTGGAACTGTAATGCATGGCTATGTCATGATAACTACAACAATCCCACATGTGAGAAATAAAGTTAACGATATATTTATTATGGGTCAAATTCACAGTGGATAAAAACCTGCAGCATTATGTAAAATGAGGAAGGTTCCCAGTGCTATAGTGCAGCATGTGTTTGTGCTTTTGAATGACTACCCGGGTTTATGTTTTACATCATTTAATCCTTTCTTATTTTTATTTTTTCTCATTTAGAGAAGGAGAGATAGTATCATGTAACCAATTCTTTGTGGATCATAAGCAGATATCCCACAGATGGTTAACAGACCACACTACATATTATGTTCTTTCCACTCTACAGATTAGGGTCACAGTGCCCCTCTGCACACACAGGAGATAATAAAAAGTTCCCAGAAAACTTGCTGGAGTGCTGCTTTCCCATGGTATATTCAATGTCGTGTTCACTGCTCCACTCCCTTTCAGAGTACAGGAGGTGCAAAAGGCCAAGGATATCAGCAAAGCAGTCTTGAATTCAAGGCTTGGACTTGAGCACTGTACATCATTGATACATGTGATTCTCTCTTTTCAGGCAAATCAGGGGTTTACTGATGTGCCATGCAGGTTGTCATGCCCTGTAACGTGTATTTCCTCCTCCTGTGCTTCCATTTCATTTCAGTTATAGGGGCATCAGTTTAGAAATTGTCATAGTTAACTTTGAGAATAGACTGCAAAGAGTCTACAATTTTATCTCCCAGGAGGCTTGTGTCGCTAAACCAGCTGTGTAAAGTAACATTGAGAGGGCTGACCACTTCAGTGCAGTCTGACTTTGCCATTTATTTGTAGTGCGAGCACAAAAAATCAGTCTGAGAAGGTATTTGTATGAAATCAAATACAAATCTATTATCAGTGAGGGAAATTCTGTGTCATCAGTTCAGCATACATAAACAGGGCAAGAAAAGGGTATTTCTGGTAGTTTCTGAAGAGAAGAAGCCTTCAGGAGCATAGCCTGCATTCTTCATGGTTCCCCAGATTGTGAAGATAGCAGAATAACAGGATCAAAGCTTTGCATAGCAAGTGGCTCGGCACTGCCACAGGAGGACTGACCCCTCTTCTCATTGTACCCGGGGTGGAAGCCTACTGTTAAAAACCATAACATTTTCTCATGTATTGATTTCACTCAGGTCAGAATTTGTCTGCATAAAATCAAAAATCCAGTTAGACTCCATGCCTGCCTTACCTTTGTCTAACACCATTTTGCTATCTCCCCCTCTCACACATACAAAGGGAGATATAAAATAAGCTGGAAAATATTTACAGTCCCAGTGAAAGAGCCATTGTGTTTCCTCTCAGATGGCTAATCAGTATTCCTAAATGCACAGACATTGTGTATAGATCTACTATAAATTGAACCAACCTTTCAAGGGAAAAATGTCAGGATTTGACATGTACAAACATGGGAACTTTCAAAGTTTTGTTGGTTTTCCTTGAAGTTAGCTTCTGTCAGCAATTCATGCCGCATATGGTTCTTGGGTAAGCCACCTTTTTGTTGTTGTTTTTGTTCCTCAAAAAGAAAATCTATATACCTATCAATCTATGCATGTATCTAATCTATGTCAAAGATTCAACATTTTTGTATGCAGCTTTCAGTTATTCAGTGCTTGCTTTCAAGCCTAATGCATGCCTATCAGTTTCTATCAATGCACAGTGGATGAATATGACATTGCATTTTTTCCCAAAGGCACCAGGCTCAGTATATAAGAAAAGTTCAAAGTTTAGTGTATTTCCTATGCTCAGTTCATTAAACTGCTTGGAAGGAGGATTCAGGGCCTCCATCATAGCAGTACCATCAGCATAATGCATGTGCTTTGCTGCTTGGACACAAGGCAATGTTTGGTAAGTTTATCTGGGGTACACAGTCCCCAGGTAAAGTTTCTTGGTGAAAGGAATGAAAATCCTGTTATCCTGTTACACCTCTCTCGAAAGACTCCAGGGGTAGGTGCCCTGTTCTGGGCAGCTTTGTTCCAGCTCTGCCACAGAGGAAACTTTTTGTTTAAATTTGATGCTTTATTCTTCTAAGATGCCTTGCGCTTCTTCTTAGATGATTCTTTTTAGTTTTGTTCAGGAGACTTTTGCATCTCTGATGTAGACTCAGGCAACTGGCAGTAAGTGATGCCCTCCTATCAATTCCTGTCAGTTGCAGATACAATAAATAAATAAACAGGGGAAAACTCTCCATTATCACTATTTTAGGAAATCACTCCAGCTCAGTCATTATATTGGGCCTTTCAATATTGGGCCTGGATAGTTTGATGGATACTCACACCACTGCAGCTTCAAATATCTATCAACCTATCAACTTCCCTTCATTATTTGTTTCAGCATTTCACTATGCTGAGGAAAACAATATGGATTGCAGAAATTATCGCTTCTGACTATGCTGAACAGTTCATTAATAAAAGGTGTACAGTTTAGTACTCGTCAGCCTAAGTGTAAATCACTGCCGTTGTTCGTAGCTGCTTGATATGTATCGAGCAAGAATTCCATTGCAGCCTGGCTTACTTGATTTGTTTCTCACTAAGCTTGGGTTCACTTTCTGTTTTCTCTCCAGAAAATCAGTAAAATCTTTTAATCAACAATGAAGAATCATTTGGAGAAATACTGCAGGGAATACTATTATCACATTTAATTACATATACTGAAATAAAAAGATGATAAAACTCGTTCAGTGGTAGTACATGTTGTGTTTAAACTATAGAAAAAAAGTCATTAAAGAATAACCCATTGTTGTTATACTTCTAACAAAACTCCATGGGATTCACCGCTCAGTAACTAAGGCTGATCAAGTAGGAACGAGGATCATCATATATATCAAGTTTTAGCACCATTGCTGTAGCCAATTTTATGAAATAAATAAAAATGTGTTGTCACATGGCAGGGATTCAGGCAAGATTTGACACAATGTACACAGATTTAGTCTCCATGAATATGAACACTTTGAATATACCATGCTTTATATGTATGCTGTCCACTTGCATGCTATGTATTTGAAAACTCGCTTTGAACTCCTGGGTTTATACAATGTTATGTATTCTGTTATGTATTCTGTTATGTAATCTGTTACAAGATTATGAAGAAAGCTATGAATAAGAGCAAAAACAAGCAAATAGGATAATCTGAAAGGATAATGGATTAATTCTTGAGATTTTTTTACTGCCCTTTTCATGAATACAGAACTTCCTCCATTGAGTTTACAGCTTGATTTTCAGAGCTCTTTCAAAAATGAAATTTCCCAATCAAGCTCTACCATTCATTTTCTAAAATTCTTTGCCTATCATATACATCCCATAAAGGAGACATTTCCAGGGAACTCATTCTAGCTATATGAGTTGAAGTCACTTTCAGGCTATATTGACCGTAAGGCAAATTTTGTGGAAAAACTTCTAATATTGTTCACAGACTGTTAAACCATCATGACTGTTATAGACTGAAAATAAGAATAGAAATTAAATGAGGACTCTCATTTTCTTTTTTTTTTTTCTTGTTTGTTTGTTTATTTTTCTCTGGTCTCAAACAAACAAAAAAATCCCAAATCCATAAAAGTGGCTTATCCTTGGAATAAGGTAAAAGGGAGCTTTAATTGGCAGGAGAGAAAAAATATTAGTTAACAAGTTAACATTAATAACATAGATTTTACCGTCCAAAATTAGTTTGAGATTTTCAAAACAGAGGGTTTTTTTAAAATCTTTTTATGTGTTCTGTATAATAATTACGACTTTGACAAAACCAAGGGTTCAAATATAGATGCTACCATAATAGTATCTGGGTCAAGTGCTCATATGTAATTTAAATGCTTAAAGTTTGAACACTTCATTCCTAATTCAAAGTCAAGCTATTTTAATGATTTTGTGTTATTTCCTAGTGATAACAGACTTCATTTTGTATTATTTTTTTTCTAACATGAAAGCATACATTTTGTAATTAAGTTTTCACTACCTAATTATCATGTCCATGAAATTATCTGTGAAATTAGTAGACATAAGATAAAAATTTCTACAGTGCCTGAATGGCATAGAAAAATAAGTCTCTTTTTCAGAAAAACACTCAGATCCTACTGACTTTCCAAAGGACAAGGTTAGGACAAGGCTTTTAAGTCACCCAGTTATTTTGGTCAACAGCAGCTGACTCAGAGCGTAAAAACACCATAAAATGTGGAGCTCTCTCTATCTTACAGCCTTGCTCAGTGCAGGAGTTACTAGGGAGCTTTTGGTTATGATAATTTCTGTATTAAAACAATATATTTAATAATATGTCTGATCATTTTTGTTCTTTTGACAGCCCAAAAAAGGTGCTGTTCTTTTGACATAGAATGTTATACAATAATATGTGTTACTGTTATTATAAAACCATATGACATCTGAATACATAAAATTTAATGCATATATTAATACGTATAGAATGTATTCCCTGAAGAGGTTTAAGAGAAGATCTAAAATCAACATCAGGAAGAACATATATAAGCAACAGCATCAGTAGAATGCCTCAACTACACTAATGCAATTGAGACCTCTTAAACAACTGAGGGATTGATTTATATCAGTGGATATGAATCCATGGCCCTAATTATCTCTTTCAGGCGTTTCTGAGTTAATCATAACCAAAATTTATTTGCCTGTTAATACAGATACCTGAAATACAGATATTTTAGCACTGACTTCATCATTATTCCTAGCAAGGTAGAAATAGATGATAAAATTTAATGTTAGACCTGGAGACTGTACTGCTTTTCAGTAGTGGATGCTGTATGGAATTCTTTACCGAAGTGTTTTAAATTAACTTGAACTGATTTGTGTTTGGATTAGGCTGTTGTGTCCAGTTTTAGGCAAGGACATTTCTGAACTGATGATTCCATCTTGTCATTCTTTCCCATTCCTGGACTATTATAATAGTCCCCATAATCCTGGACTATTAGGACAAGTGAAATACTTGATATTTCTGAAGAAATGGAAAAAGAAGAGTATCTTCTTGCGCTGTTCAATATTTATAAGCAAATAATCTGTGCGTTGGAAATAGCAGTGTTGATATATGCTGTGTCTGTATACAATGATGTTTCCTGTGTGAATACAAATGCTAAGTTACTTATTTCACTGCAGATGATGTGGATCTTGAAATAACTTTAGAACTGATTTTAAATATATTTAGCTTAATTTATTCACTTGTCTGGCATTTTTTAACTCAAGTGATAGACAATATCTTAAAAATATATTTATATTCTTTTTTATATCTTTTTTTTTCATAAAAGAGCTGTTAATGTCTGTGAAGCAAATGCTGATACATGCTAGTACAAATGATGGATGAACTGAATCTTCCACATTAATCGTTTTTTGTATGCGGTCCATAGTTGAGTGGCAAATCTTTAGGAATGTCCTTAGTGCCTATTTGTATTAGTAATCTAGACCTTGTTACGAAGCCTGGTTTGGACTGAGAGAGTTCAAATGCCCATTCCATAAACCTGAATGGCTTGGTTATATGGATCATTTATAAATCTAATAGTTTAAGAGTTAGATCTAGATTTTATTCTATGAAAAACTAAACTTTTCACAAAATACTTTTCAAAGAAAATGTTTAGTTTTCATAGAAACTTGGTATTTATCATTGAAAATCAGATACATATACATGTGCATATGTACACACAAGATTATTATTTTTAACCAAAAAGATTATCCAGTCATCATAACTCTGTCACACACTTGGATGAAATTATAGATAATGTGTAAATCAAATTTTCCTTTTGAGGTAGATGCACTTATGCAGCATTCATACAGGCCTCCCTGTAGATATGAATTAGCAGTGGAAATGCTGGCACATCATTAATGATAATATCCCTTCTCCTCCTCTTCCCAAGATCATAAAAATATGTTTCTTACTCCCATGTAGGCAGCTCATCAAACCTCAAGAGACCCAAATTGGAGATATTCACTAAACAGATTCCAGGCTTGTTTTTTTTAAAAGCTCGTATCAGGATTCCTGAACAGTTTGAGTATGGTCTTGAATAATTCATTTCTAAACCTTTGTTGTTTCATCAGATAGTAGATTTCCAAGAAGCCTGTCTCTGTTCCTCAGCTGGCTAACATTATGTCTTGTACATTCCCATCCCAGAAGTATGTTTCTAATTAAGCCACATAATAAGAGTTTCCTGTGTAGAGGAAGAGATGGGGAGAACAAATAGTTTTAGAAGTGGAAGTTTTGTTCCATCTAGGATTGTTTGATTCAAGTTTCATTCTATTTAAAAGAATGAATGCAGTAGAAAACTTTGGAAAAGAACTTTTGAAAGAGAAAAAATTAAAAAAAAAACAAACATATATTTGCTGTGTAACATGCTTTGTAAATTTATTTATGGCAAGGGATAAAATCCCCCTTCATGGAATAAAGCAAAAGTCCCTCCAGTTGTGAAATTTATTTTCCCCCACTGGGTAGGAAAAAGACCAGAAATGTTTTGCAAATGGAACTCTTAGTACTGCTGGCTATGAAAGCTCATGCTTGGGCTTTCAGTTAGCAAACAGACTGTGGTTTCATTATTCCTTGCTTACAGCCTACCTGGAGGTTGAAAGCAGAATGAGTCTGCTAAGTACGAGCGCCCATCCGCTGGGAATTTTGAAGATTTTGGCTCTAAATCAGCTTACTATTATCATTACAGTTTTGCCACCCTCTAGTCACCTAGTAACTGTTAATATATTTTTTACTTTCCTAGATCTTTGGCATGATGCATTTTCAGCTGAATCCAGCCCTATTAAAGCAAAAAGAAAAAAATCCTAGTGCCTCAGGATCTTTTCTTTCAAAACACATGGCATAATCTCTTTTTTCTTCTTTTTGATTTTTCCAATATCAATGTTTGTTAACTAAATATATTTAAAATAGGACAGATTTGCTTTGGGATTTACCAGGGACAGAAAGTTCATTCAAATGTGTGGTTAGTATGACAGTGTTTGGAATAAGAATTTAAAGGAGCACAGAAATTATTGCAGTTGTTTTCTCAAACAAAAGGAAGGGTAGTGGGACTTGTTCAGCACTCACATGGTCATGAATAAGTTATTCAGAGCACTCTGTTACTGGAAAAGTATCCTTTGGAGTGACGAATATTCACACGTCACTACAGAGCCAGAAGCAGTATCAGTATGAAGATACTTCTTTACTTTGAAAAGGAGGAATACTTTATTATCATAGCTTCTTTATGATGCTAATAATGTTGGCACAAAGCCACCTCTTTCCATATTTATTTTCCGTATCCTCACTCCTTAGGTGAAAGAAACCAGGATATCTTGTAATCAAAAAAACCAGTGTTTTAGGGTACATTTTGTAGTGTACACCAGGTACTTCACTTGATCCAAGTACAGGATAACTCAAGATCCTGCCAAATTCATGTCACTTCTTTGACACCACAGGAAGGTAAACTGTCTCTTATGAGCTACTCATCAAGACATTCCGGAATGCAAAAATTTGCACAAGTGACCTCTGTGCCTTGCCACTCGGTGATTTCATTACATTAAGATGAGTACATAAACTGTTGCAAGATTCAGTCAAGTATAAGAAGAATTTGATGGCAGTACTTAAAATTTGTATGGAAGTTACTGTTAGGTAGAATTACTGTAACAGGATAACTGGATTTCTTGCTGGTGAAACACAGTCTTAGTATTATGTGCTCTTGCCTTTCAAAATTAGAATTGCCAGCTTATCTGTTGCTTTGAACAGTAATTGGACCAATCTGTAAAAGAAACTTTAAAAAAAATCTGAACATGAGTCATGAGTTCCCAGTACTCACTAGGAATTTAACTTAGATACCACATAAAACACATATGTGCAAGCCAGATGGTCACACAGTTGAGCATGTACAACTTAAAATATGCAAGAGGTGTGTCTTTTTTGGTGTTTATATATGCAGAATTCATGGGTGTAATTGTGCATGGCTTCCTATGAAAGCCAGTTGCTACATGAGAATTCTAGGAACGCTGTCTGGCCTCAGTAATCTTAATTACAGTTTAAGAATTGGGCCTTCTTTGGCTCAGTTCTTAGTTTCACTAGCATTTTTGAAAACCAATATTTTCTGAGGATGGGACAGCAGAACTTTTTTCTCCAACTGTGGCAGATTTTTGGTTAGATACCAAAATATAATGACATTGGAATGCCCACTCTATTTGTAATATTCCTCTTGGCCATAAATTCCATGAGAAATAGAGCAAAACACAAAGTTCCTATGCCAAACAGTATGTGAAAATGTCATCAGTTGTAAACCTACATTTAACTTTCTCAGCAATATTTTTTGGTGAACTGAATCCAATTATCATTAGGTTTGTGTAAAAATACTTTCAGCATGACATGGTGAGTATACAGAACAAGCAATCCAACAATCTCAGACTGGGAGACTTGAACACTTATTTTATGCTCTCAATTCCAAAGTAACAACAAACTATGTTGAAGACTGTCAATTGGCTCATGAGACTGCATAAACATAGACAGAGGGAGTGTGTTCTGGCAAGTACGAAATTCTCCTTCTGGGATCTTCAAGAGTACTTCCATGTACATCTTGAATCTTTAAATGAATGGGAGGTATGTGAAAAAGACCCACGAGCTGGAAAACTTCTTCAAAAGAAGGTCTGCTCTGTGGCAGGAAGCTGGGGAACACCTTAAAACCACTTTCCACGTTACCTGGTTGTTTTTCCTAATCCCCCAAATAATGGGAAAGTATATCTTACATGAACTAGTAAAAAGCTATCTAATTAGTCACATTTTAAACATAAAAATGCAGACTTTTTGGCTAATTTGAGTAACTCTGGAAGAAGTCTGAATATTGCTGTCATATATCTTGTGTCTCAGATGGTCTGGATACTTCAATTTTGTAATATCTGAAATTATTTCAGTTAGACAATGCCCAGAATATTATCCCCAGTGTGACCTGAAACTCTTCTTCCAGTGAATTATTTCGAATGTACTGGGTTGATGATAGTCAGTAAAAGAGAATTAAAAGGTTAGAGAAAATTCCCTTTATATGACATTTTGTTAATTCTTATTAATTAGTATGATAATGGGAACCGCCTTTTTGTTTTTGAAAGGCATGTTTTATGGAGTAGATAATCTCTCTTATTAGGCCAACTAATGAATTTAAAAGAAAACACAATATCTCAAGCATGCAAGCTCTTTTCAGATCTGAAATAGAAATCAAGAAATACCTGGGTGAACAATTGCTAGAGTTTAACATGTTTATATTAATCAGACCATCTGATACATAACCATCTGATAAGCAAATAACTCTTATATTTTTGAGATTATATTTGAAAATAAATGCTGGTGATGGGGTATCTCATTTTTCTCTATAAAAGTCTTCAAAGAATATGGAAAGATGCCCCAAATCTTTTTTTCTCAGACATTCTGACATGGCCGGCATAAATATCTTTTAACAAGTATTGCCTTAGGTCAGCATCCTTTGATATATGCTATCCCTTTCCTCAGTCTTTTAAAGGTCTATCTGAAATGTCAGAAATCTTGAAAGTATATGGCAGTATGAAAAAAAAAAGAGAGAGAGAGAGGGAAAATAATAATAACGCATTGTATATCCAGAAGTACGATTACATATGTCTTGAACTTGAAAGAGAAGAAGGCTTTGAGCTGTATTCAGTAACAGGTGCCAGCCTGTCTTTTGTCTTCAGTGGTAGAAACTAGTTAGCCTGAGCCCTTTTTTTATATTGCTCCACCAGGTAGAAATTATTCCGTCTTTTGATAAAACGAATCTACTAGCAAAGCAGCTAGTTGATATTCCGGTCTCCCTTGCACTGTGTGATGCCAGAGCTCCCATTTTGCCTCCATATTATTACCACCTTTAAGTGGTCTCTGTTGACCTATCTTTCTTCTTACATAGCCACTTACAGAGTGACCACAACATGCAATACTGAATATACAAACTGGGAACTAGTCAGAGATTCTTTCAGAAAGCTGAAATATATTCCCAGATATTCCCACAACCAGTTGTCCTTTCTTAATACTGCAGTCATGTAAGAGTATAGCTAACCTTTAGAAAATAGCCAATGTGCTGGTTTCTGGGCAGGTGTGCTTTGAGACACCTTTTTCGGCGCATAAAACTTACTCAAGCTACATTTCTAGGATAGGCAGAGGAGGAGCAGCTATTCATAGGCAGTGAATGGTGCAGCAGTTTCCTTAATATATGCACACTGCTGAGGAAATAAGCATGCAGAGTCAGATTTTGGTGACAATTCTCCTAAGAATATGAACAAAATCATCAAAGGAATTGATGAGACCTGTGTTGAATCCACTGTCGTGTTCTATGCCAACTGGGAAAATAAACAAGATTGTAGTAGCAACTAATGCTTGTCTCTGACAAATCGTTGTCAGAGAAAATATTAAGGACATATTTCTGTTTAAAAGAAAATTCATCTAGCCACAATCATCAGTGTTTAATTAGAAAGTATGAATTATTGAGTATGTGCTGCTGTTCTTCCAGCTTTGGAACTAGAGCCATATAGATTCAAATCATGGCATGACAAAAGGGCATGTTGTTCTGAATCATTTTCTAATGTTCTTTCTCTCTTTTTGACTGCAACCTTTTCAGCAATAAATTCAACTGAACATGCTAAAAGCAAAAATATTAAAGGTGAATCTCTTCATATATGCAAAGGGAAGACATTTTAAGCAACGAAAGCTAAGCAATAAAACAAACCCCTATCAATTCATGTTTTATTCCATTGCTGCAGCTAGCCTAATTTTCATCAGATCTTTTGCTTGTGACTACACTGTCTGACTGATCTTAGAAATTATTTTTAGATTTAAAAAAATGTGCCTACTTGTCAGTAAAAGGTAACTTCCACATACGTGTTTCAGACGATTTTTTTTCTCTCTGGGTATATCTATCGTAGGAACATCACATTTAGAGAGGACACGAGGCATAGCCCAAGGTATATTTGACTTACAGCTATCCAAGTCCTTGGGAAGAGATTAGTCTACTTTGACCATACATGCATTTATTTCTTTCTTGTTTTTTTACCTAATGGATCTCTTGTATATTGTTGCAGAGATTGTGTGGTACGGTTGTTAACAGGAGGGTATTCAGAAAAGAAAAGAGAGAAAATTAGTCTTGCCAGACTTCAAAGTTTACTGAGAGGGTTTGAAAAGCAATTCTCTCTACCTATTTTATGTATTTCTTCCTTGACAAAATGATTTTTATGTTAGATGAAGAGATAAGCCATTAGCTGGTATATGTAACAGACATCTCCCTTTTTGCTTTTTTTCCAAGACGATACAGCATCTTTTAATGTCTGTTTAACCACATTTTTCTCTAAATCCATCCTCAGGAGAGATTATTTCCAAGAATGCACCTTAAGTCCTAACACCATCATGGCTCCCACTGCAGAGCTGGAGTTTTTTATAGCATATAAATGGAAAGACATGAGGAGATAAAGAAATCCTAGTACCATTGAAGTCGATAACAAAACTCAGAGCCAGATCGAAGTCTGGAGTTTGATTTAGAATTTTTACAATATGAGTTTTGCACGAAAAATTCTTTAGTACATCCTATTTTTAACAGCTGGAAAATGCTACATTTCTGTGAGGCCAAGTTTGTTTATTTTATTCTAGCAGCATGTAGTTCTTGTCCTTTTTCATAAAAGTCTATATTGTACGTAGTAATAAATAGACCTGGTCTGCAATAAGGCTAAAATTAAATTGTAGAATATATGATATTATACATATATATATATATGTGTGTGTGTGTGTATCTATATGTATATATATATATTCTATATATATATATAATTAAACTGTAAAAAACATAAAGAGGCCATCAGTGCATAAGCAAAAACTGCATCTGAACTAATCCACCAAGGCAAAGTCAATACAAAAATATCTGGAAAAAAATATATACTCTATTAAATTTGCATTTTGATGAACATGTATTGTACATTTATTAAAACATCTTTTAGAATAAGCAACATTTTAAAGACCAAAAGGAGAAGTAAACATTTTATTCAACATTCAACAGCATGTTGTATCTAATATCCAAAGTTTATTATCTGTGCTGTGGGTAAGTGATTTAAAATTCATAAGGCAGCTCCGGTTTGTATAAGAAAGCAATTTTGCTTTATACAGCAAAACTTGCTCTAAAAAAATAAAACTAAGCATTTTGCCAGAAAAAAAAAAAAAGTCAAAGCTAATATGTCACCCATAATAACAGGAAAGGCTTTCTATTATTTTCTTTCTTTTTTTTTTTTTTTTTCCAGTCACTATTAGGCTATGGATATCTGCCAGAATTTTACTGAGAACCTTCTTCTGTACTTACCTCAAGCTAAAAAGATTTGGCTGCAAATCTGTTTCAGAGTTGCCAAGCCTTTTCTAGGAGTTTTACATCTGAAGGTTTCTCTTCATTTTGTTTTAAAGAAATTACCAAGGCCTATTTTTTTTTTCCTTTTTACTGCATAAAGTTAGTTACAATCATTAGTATTTCTTCACAAAGATCACTACTGTTACTGCCTGCAAGGTGTAATGCATGGAGTACAAAGCACAGCCTTTAAAATACTCTAGGAAAAAGAAAAAAAAAGTCTGTCCCTACAGCCTATGGAAACATCCACAATGTTACTTCCTACTTGCCACACTAAAAGTCACAGAATCACAGAGGTTGGAAGGGACCTCTAGGGATCATCCAGGCCAACCCCGTGCTCCAGCAGGGACACCCAGAGCACAGGGCACAGGGTGGCATCCAGGCGGGTTTGGAAGATCTCCAGGGAAGGAGACTCCACAGCCTCTCTGGGCAGCCTGTGCCAGGGCTCTGGCACCCTCACAGGAAAGAAGCTCTTCCTCACAGGGAGCTGGAACTTCCTGTGCTTCAACCCATTACCCCTTGTCCTGTCACTGGCCACCAGCGAGAAGAATTTGGCCCCATCCTCCCTACATCCTCCCCTCAGGAATTTGTACATGCTCATTTGACTACAGACTTGGTTTAGTATCCTTAAATCTGAGTAACCTAATCATAGCTGACTCAAAAGTTTCCTTCAGCAATCAAATAAAACTAGTATTTTTTAAATGAGTAAAAACCAATATCCACTAGGGGAAAAAAAACACTGACCATTTTCTTGCAAAACATATCCTCCTTTGCAAAGTTGAAACGGAACAAGAATTTGACTGTCTCTGTTTCTGAATTTTGTTTACATCAACACAAATATTTGTCATAGTGCTTGCACTCTTTCTGCATTGTTTCCAATTTTCTCAGAGGTTTTGCTCTATTTAAAGGTATATTCAACTGTAAGAGTTCGCCTTTTTGTTTATTGTATGTAGGTTCTACAGTGTGAGCAGCGAAACAGCACAGGATAAATCATGCAAAGGCAGAGAAAGAGATTTTAGTCTCTGCTGGTATTGAACCAGACCATCTTTCCAGTGCTCACAAAGTGATTTTTTATTTTTGGATATTAACACACACCATTGTTTCTTTGCTCTCTCATGATTTCTTGCTGTTCCCCAGCACCTCTCCATTCTTGTGGAACTAAGATGTGTTTTCATTCTCACAAGAAAACTGTCAACTATTTACATGAAGCTGTCAAATATTTACATTAAATCTCACTTCCAGAGATTTAAAGGCCACGAGTCAATTTTTTAAGATAAAGTAGACTACCCAAGCTTTCCTAACCAAACATTTTACTATTAAACACAGCCATAGCTCATATACCTATGCCAGTCTACGTGATTGAAAGATCTCACTTAGATGGGTCTTCTATGCATCATCCTGAAGTGCAAAAATTCAGGCTCACAAATGCTGCTCAAATTAGTTCTCATATTCGCATAGAACTTTTCTAGAATGCTTTAGTCCTCCATGCAAATTTTTAACCTTGGGAATTTTTGGTTATTCCTTCACAGGAATAATACGTTTGGCCATCCTTATAGCGTGTTGTAGATCTATAACAGCTTAGTGGCTTCATGGATCAGTGCTGGTGCATAAGCCAGGCACTCACAAGCCTAGAATATCCTGAAGACTTTTGGGGTAAAGAGTGGGGAGAGGAGTCTATGTACAGGATACAAGCTGGTTATATTTAACAAAAACAACAGCAAAAACAGGAAAAAAATCACTTGCGTGCTCGCTGCCTGGAAACGAACACACAAGCCACTAAAAGTCAAGTTTTTTCCTTTGAAAAGTAGAGTCAGTCCTACTTTCCAGCAGGTTTAAGAAACATCTATCTTTTGCAGTCACCACAATGATGCTGAACCTGTTTCCCCCCGAAATGTGACAACAGGGCTTCCTCCCACTTGCTCTGCCGGTTTTGAGCCTAGGGAGAATTTCCTGCGAGCAGCCAGGTCAGCGCAATTCCCCTGATGTTGAGGTTGCTGAATCGAAAACAACTTCACTGGGAAGGAATAGTGGCCTCCCACATGACACAAAACTCACGTGCCAAATGTCAACTTTTCCAGCTATGGGAAAGCAAACTCCCACTAAACTGCAACATTCGTTCCCATCTGCAAAAGCAGCTCTGCCGAGCCCGCCAGGGAGGCGGCGCTGGCTCCGGAGAAACCCGCGGCTTCCGGGGGCCTCCTGAGTCGGCCTTGTAATTTACTGTCGCTTGGGAGCCGCGGCGGCGGGACCCCGGCCGATCCCGACGGGAACTGCTGGCCTCCAGCTGGGGAGGGTGTTCTCCGAGCCAGCCCCACGTGCGCGCAGGTACAAAAGGCGCCCACAGCTGAAACCCGGGGGCCCCAAAAGGGCCCTTCCCCCTCGGATGAATTATACACAGAGCCGAGGCTCCGGGAACAGCCGAGCAGCTCACACTTTGGAGGATAAATCAAGGCTTTAATCGGGCCTGTCACTAAAGCAGGTGTTTTGACTGCCTTTATGGTTCATTTTTATGCAAAAAGGGTTGTGGGGATACAGAAATCATGGGGGATTGGAAGTAAACGGCACTGACAGCACTGATCCCACCAGGCGAGGGGGCCAAAATCGGTCTGTCTTTTCATATTATGAAATATACCTAACGGCAGCCTCTTTAAACCCGCTTACACAATGCGCTGTCTGTGAGCCCGGGATTTTTCTTTTCCTTTCTTTCCTCTTTTTTCTTTTTTTTTTGATATGCCAGGGGCTCTTTTCTATTCCGCCGTGATAAACTGCCCCAGCAGCCATGGCAGCTCCCGCATGCTAAAGAGCCGCCGCTCGCCCGAGCTGACAAAAGGATCCCGCTTCCACGGGTTCAAAGGACACCGCCGAGACCCGCCCCGGCCCCGCTTCGGGATAACGTCTTTTTCTTGGCTTGCATCCTTCGGCCGCAAATAAAATATCACAAAAATGCAAGTTTTCCAGTGCGGGGGGCAGGCTGTGGGGGGGACGTACCGCCCCAAGAGAGGCTGATGCCGCAGCTCAGCCAAGGGCGCTACGGGACCCGCGCTGCTTCCTCGGCATCCACCGCTACCGAGATTTATACGTTAGCACTGAGCTTTGACTTCATTTAATTCTGAAGTCTCAATATTAATAGCGGGCATAATTTCTAAGTTATTTAAATGAAATGTTTGAACACCCTGGAAGTTGAATCCATCCTGTAATATTTAAATTGTCATTGACAAATGTGCTAATGTAACACACTTTTCCAAAAAGAAAAATGGGTGCCTTTCCCTTGTTTCTACTATAACTCAATACCTTTTACAGTGTGTTCTGTAACATAATTTAAAATATTACTGGAGGGCATTGCCAGGAAATTTCATTTTTCATTTTCAACCCATAAAGCAGCCAAGAAGAAAAGAAGGAAGTGCTTCCTCTCCTGTTCTTTCAGACAGAGTTATTCACGTCTAGTGGCTCACTGCTCACAAATGACAGTTTTTTTACCAGTTTTACTAAGGAATTGATTCTCTCCTCTTTTCATATAAATTAAACTATATATTTAAAAAAAGCCATGCCCAGCTGACATGGCCTTAAGACAGAATGCCTGAGAATAGCTCTTTAAAAAATTTTCATTGGCCACGTGTAAAATAACAAGAAATGCATTATAATTGAACATGATCATTCACACTGCTGTATCTAGACAGAAAATTGTGTATCTTAGAAAAATGGGTCCATTTTACAACATAGGAACATAAGAAATGAGACCATGACCCCTTTTTTCGAGAATTCTATAAATGCTTACGCAGTTTTGTCTTTGACCCACTAAAGTGCTCTATGAACTTCACTGAAAATGTAACAAATGCAGAAAAATCACCATACTTTGACAAAGAGGTATTTGTGGGTCTTTTGCAAGTAATTTAGACTCCCAATTCTACAAACACACATTTTTAGCTTTACCCATATAATCACTCCACTAATACAAGGTATGTAAGTATTTTCCATACAAGGTCTAGGTATTATGCATTGGTATAGGCAGTCGGGTTGTCTTTCTATAAAACTCACATTTCAGTAGGACTTCTCATGCCAATAAAGTCTATTCTATGCCAATAAGAAATTCCATACGTGCTCATAGTACTGAATCTTGAAACACCAAGTTTTTTCAAGTATTTCAGGACCACTGCCTTTATGGGCTTTCAAGATGAACTGCTTCTAATATTCACTTGAAGAAAGATGATACATGTCATTAATCATAGCAAACATATTTAGACATGTTAGCTGAAATATGAAATATGTTAGCTGAAAAGTTATTAACTTTGCTCTCCGGAAGAGTTGCTAGACTTGGAATTAATATTTTAGATGTTTAGATTATAAGGCAATTCTAACATTTTGATTAACAGTTTCTTCTGAAAAAAAAATCTTCACTTTAACAAGAGTTAAAAGTCTAATGCAAATTTACCAAGTTCCTGTACCTGATCAGCTGTTTAGCATTCTTGCTGCAAGTCCACAGGTTTTTGTCTTAACAGAAATATTAGGTATAATACAATAAAACTTATTTGTATTCATCTTCCATAGAGCTCCAATCATTTTCCTCATGAAGTGCATTACTGGGGACTGATTTACAGTCAACCTTGCAAGCAGCTGCATTATCCCAAATAGCATTTTTTTGCTGTAAGAGAATGTTATAGTAACTAAACCTTTTGATGCACACTGCTTTTGATGCAAACGCCTAAGATCTGAACAACAGCTTCATCACTCGTGTGAACAGAATCAAACAGGCTTTTGAATTTCAGGTCATTTTTTTTTCTAATTATCCTGCTCTGCTTGGGCAAAATATTTCTGCTTTGTATTAGAACTTCATCTTACTCATAGGAATAAGTTCAATATCGTCAGATCCTTATCTGTCACAAATACGTCAAATTAGTCCATCATGTGATTTCCAATAAATTTAGATATTACTTAAGATACAGAAGCAAAGTCTGACATAGACCAAAATGCCAAACATGTATGAATCAGAGTGAATTCAAGGAGAATATATTGCAAAATCGTAAATCATCTGGGGAACATTTGTAAATAAATCTTCAGTGCTCAGTCCGTAAGGTTCCTGTACACACACACTGGTGGGTAGCAACCTTCTTTATTCCTGACTGGATTTGCCTTTTGTCCTCATCACTGCGAGTCCAAACAATCTGCTCCCACCTCTTTCCTATGCAGAGGCAGCATGCGGCAATAATTTATTTTTATCGTGTTTTTCTATTGCTCCTTTCACAGAGGGATTTCACTCCATGGAGGGACAGCCAGACAGCATTGAAATAAAAATAACAACATACATGCCCAGAAATTCTCAGTGGCCTTGGTATTTGGTGTAACATTCAAGGAAAACTTACTGTACTTGGCACTGATGTGTGAAAACCTAGGATGGAAATGGTGATGAGCAGCAAGCATATTCTCCCCTGCTCTCCTCTAGCTTTTGGAGCTTGTTTCTTCTATGGGTGCTTCCCTAGCAGCTCAAGCTTGTTAAGTATCTAAATGCAAGATCAACTTTTCCATCCCTAAAAGATGGAATTTTAGTAACAATAGTTTCACTTGGCTTTGACAAAGGGAGATGAATTATAGTTTATGTCCCTTCAGCATCATTTCTTTTGATCTGGGAAAATGAGAGACCTGTTTACACAATGATGAATATGGACAGGACAGTGGAGAGTTCCCAGGTGCTAGCTGGTTACGCTTTAATTATAGTTTCAACAAACAGATTAAATTTTCATGACATGTAAGGCTACTATGGAAAGTGCCAGTCTGACACCCTCAGATGATTGGAACTGTGGTTGTTCCTCCCATTGCAGAGCCCTGAAGCCCATCTTAACTCAAGTACAAGTCAAGAGAAACCACAACTGAAGAACCGCAACAAGAATCATTGCCTGAAGTTTTCATATATTCTTCAAGAATACATCAAATACTACATATTCTATATATAGAACTATATAAAATACACTACATAGAATACATTCTTCTTACCCAAGTACAGTCTATACCCAATTTGTTAGAGGTTTAGCATTAGCATTGCAATACAAGATGACAACGAGCTGAGGCTTATGCTTTATGTCACCACTACCAATACTGGTAAGTTACTTTTTGCTAAAACTAGTTTGAATTTTAAGGCCCAAGGGATAGCATGTGCTCTATCCTAAGTGAATAGCTGCATTTGAAATTTATTATGACTTTTTTATTACAAACTGTTCCATTATTATGACTGTTAATTTATTATAAACTGTTCTTATTTTCATTAATAATACCTAAATCTTGCCCTTATGAACCATGCTCAAAATTTATAAGACTAGCACTGTTTTAGATAAAATATAAGCAAAAATACTTTAAATATTCACTAACTCGATTAAACTAGCACTATAAAGATTAGAAAGGATATGAATTAAAATAATTTTTGATACTTAAATTAGCAATTATTTGTACATTAACTTTTTTAAATTTACATACCAACTTGTCTAGAAATGCCAGTCTTTTTATTTTTTAAAATTGAAATAGAGAAATGTATATAGAAAAGTGTTGCTAGAAAAGTGGTCTTTCTTATAATTAAATGCTTTTCAAAATTGATAAATATTGTATAAGAGGAATATTGTTATTTGAAATTTACTGAATTTAACCAATAATCATGTCTGAAAGCCTGCAGATTTTAATATGAAATGTACATAGATAATGGAGAGCCAATAAAATTAATATATTTTTAAAAACATGTCATATAGAATTATCATTTTGATTATATGGCAACAGAGTATATGTCTTTTAATCTTGAAATAAAGTTATATTTTATTTGCCAGAAGAAAAAAGGAAGTATTTAGTTGGTGTATGTTAAGCATCGTCAACAACCTAAAAGTCTTTAGTTACCTTTCTTTAATTCATATTTTAGAATATAAAAAAATACACTTAAGTAACTTCATAGTGTTCACCAGTTTGTGAAATACAGAGGGTCTGAGCCCTATGGTGCCAGACTGTGTATGTCTTTTGAAGTTAATAGTGGCACAGATTCATATCAGTTAAAGTATCTGGGATTGGATTATTACTGTATTTTTGGATTGGCTTCCCTTTGATCTCCGATACTTTCGAACGGAAAGATAGCCCAGTGGATAAGAGCTTCACGTCATGTTTTATGCTCTACCCCTTCATTCCTGGCTAGCCAAGCTTTGAAAAGGGATCAGTGAGATCAGAGGTTTGTATTTTTGGTGTCTTAATTGGCCTGTTGCTCTTTCTATAGGAACAAAACCCCCAGTGATGCCTGGAGAAGCCCCTGGTCACCTATGAAGCGGCAGGAGGCCCCAAGGATTGGTGAAGGTGAGACACTCTGCTGACCTAGTTCACGTTAGGTGATGTAAATGAGACTTTTCTGCCTCTCTGGGGGTAAAAAATACTTTCTGTGTCCATAGAACCCAATGGTCATTGCATGTTGCAATGGTGCAATGTGGTGGAAATGTTTTCGCATCCTGGTCAGAACTGTTGTGAAAAAGAGAACAAATAATGTGGCTTATTCTTTCTTGCTTGCTGGCCTCAGTCAGGTCCTGATGGAATCAGAAGGAATGAGGCCGTGGGAAATCAGAGGATGGGAATATGGAGTCTCAATAGCATGACGATGGGCCATTAAAAATATATTCTTATCAGCTAACTATCAACTACCTTATCTTTATATTGTAAGTTATATCTTCACTTGGGAAATAAGAAGGAATTTCTTTGACTTGTGAAGCACAAACTGGAGTTGTAAACTGCTAAATTAGAAATATCTACTCAGGTTCTTTAAGTACTAAATCTCTTTGTAGTTAAGTACTCCAAGAGGATTCAACCGTAAGTTACTATGTACCAATTTAATTATTTATCGTAAAAAGGCTGAACACTTATGGATTTTTCCCCAAAAAGGTTGCCTACTGATTCATTACACAAACAGATGAAAAGGCAAGCAAAACCCAACATGGTCTATACATGACAGGTAAATGTATAAATACGATTTGGACACTACTAAGAGTGATGTTGCACTGCTGGAAGGACTGAAACTCACTGTTATATAAATTGGATATGTTAAGTAAATGCAGCATTAGCAGAAATTGGCAAATTAGCACCGACTAAAGTACGGATAATATAAAAGTTATGAGCATTTTCATAGGCATTGACATACCATATCAGCCCCTCATACTGAGAAGAACTTCTGAGAGGAAAGAGTAGAAGATGTGAGCGAATTAGTGGCATATACGGTAAATTTTTGTCAATTAGTGTTTTCTATGATCAAAACTGTAAAAATATGTGATAAAATTTAGTGAAATGCATAAGGATTTTTTTCACTGGAAAATTCTGCAGACACCATATGGGAACCATTGCAAAACATTTGCTGTCCAGAATCTCAGGAAAGTGTAGGAAATTTTTACTGCTTAAAAATATATATATATCTTTTATCTTTAAGGTACTATCATCTAGTTCATCTCAGCTCTTTCTCATGCCACTCTACATATTTTGTAATTTTAAATTCAGTTCCTACCACTCAATCGCGTCCAGCACATCCTGTTTATAGTAATGGTAGGACTGACTGCTGGGGATGCATTTTAAAAAGGCAGCCCAGGCAAGCCATAGCCTCAGCCAAAAGAGGAAGAATGCAATTGCAATTAAAAATGTGTGGTTAAAAAATAAATAAAATAAAACCAGCCAACACACTTAAAGAATAATTTAAAAAAATGCAGATAAACTACTTGAACAAAATCCCACAGGCAGGGGAAAAAGGGGCAAAAAAGGAGGCAAACCCAATCTGGATTCTTTCCTAGCAGCCATAGTTACGCTGCTGGTTGGGCGATTGAAACAGACTCACAAAATTACTCAGTCTTGAATCGCTACCCCATGTGACCTGGCTGTGCTGCGAGCAGTTACAGGAATTTAACTTCAAAACCAGAATAAGAAAAAGAGCACCAGACTGAACAGCAAACAAAAAACAAAAAACAAAAAAAAAGGGACCTTATTTAGCTGAAAATTGTTATTTTTAGCTCGAAGCTGTTAAAGCCCAGTGACCAGGACTTTTTGCCTTTTGCAATGAAACTGATACTGCTTTTAATGTTTTCTGACAACTGGGTCAAAAAAGCGCTGATATTTTAATATTTGCCAAGTTTCCGAGCCGCTGTCCAGCGGCCTCCCCTTTGGCACGCCAGCCCCTGCCCACGCCGAGCCCCAGGGCCTGGCGGGCCCCGTGCCTGGGCGATGCAGCTGCCCCACGAGGGGACGGCAGCAGCGCGGAACAGTCTCGTAGCAAACCACATCATCAGGCAGCACCCATGCAACCCCGCACCCACGGCAGCCCCTATTTCCCACACGAAGAGTGTCCCCCCCCAGCACCCCAAAATCCTGCATTTGGGCTGAGCTTCCGCTGGCAAAGACAGGTTCCTCTCCCCTGGAGTTGAGCAATGCTGTTTTGCTGAGTACGCCCGAGGGGACAGGAGAGTGACACGAGAGGCACTTTCCACTTCTCTCCTCCTCTGCTAGCTGAGGCAAATGGACCACATAAGCTCATAAGTATTTTTCTGTCTCTAATTTCCAAGCTGCTACGCTTTGCGGGAGCTGAGCGGGCTCCCCACGCAGCCCCTTGCTGCTCTGCTAGCCACAAGGAGAGATCGGCACCTATTCTCAGGGCCCTTATTTCTGCTATTCTTTCCCACGCTTTTGGTTTAATAACTGTAGCTTTCATTTCTTCCTGCCTCTCGCAGTCTTGGGAGTATTAGCCTACCCTGTATTTTACATAATTATCTCAAGCATACTGGAGCTCTAAAACAAACTAAAAGCCTAGATTCTAATTTAAGCATTTTATTGGCACGCGTCCCCATTACTCATCACCGTAGTACCCGATAGCCTCCAGCTAAATAAACAGTGCTGTGAGAAGCCGGCAGGACTCTAGCAGACCAGCATTTGCTTTTACTGTAATAAACGAGAGAATGGTCTTCTAAACTTGTCAACTTTACTAGACTGGGGAAACAGATAATCTTCTATGAACTGCATTTCAAGAGACAGTGCAAAAAAAAAAAAAAGGAAAGAATTAAGCCACAGACAAATTAAGAACAGGGTGAAAACAAAGTGCTGTTTACCTCAGACAGCTGGGGAAATCTGTTTTGGAACTTCAATTAAATATTTATATTGCAGACAATTTCTACTTTACCAACGTATACCTTTTCAGCATAGATAAACACTTTAAAATGGAAATGATTGTCTTAAACGATGAAGCGTTTTAACTATGCAGCAGAAAAATTAACTCTTCTGCCAATGAACCAGTTAAGAGCCACCAGTCAGGCGTTAAATACTTGTAGATCTTAAGGTGTGATTTTAAGTAGAATTTCAGAACAGAATTTTTTTTTTTAATAGATGCTTGCCCACCCTCACCTTCTGACTGCTGAGGGGTGCTATGCTCAGGAAAAAGCAAAATTTTTCCTGAAAAAAACAGCTTTGGCAATACCAAATTACTTCATTAAAATGCAAAAGTTTGAGCAAAAATTATTTTTTTCCCAAAAAGCTGTAAGAGAAAGCTTTCTGCAGATTCCCTCATCAGTGACATTGCTTAGCTTGGTTTGAGCTGCTTTTCTGTAAGTTTTGCTGCACCCGTGTACCGAGGTTTGCTTCAGTACAACTAGCTGGTCTCCAGACCGGAATACCTGATGCTGCTAACACCGCGCACCTGGTTTTGTGTGTGAGCACAGCAGCCCGCTGCCTGTCCAGATGGGAATTCCTGCTTTTGTTTTCCAGATACTCAATGTCTGCATCTGCTTTCTTACCTGTGAAAACTAGAATTCTTACAAAATTACTAAAATGCTGTACCTTTTTTCACCTTTTCAGAAATTAAAGACCTTAAATATTGTTGTAGCTTCAGATGTTTACCATTTTCCCACTTATGACTTAAAGAGTCCATGGTTTTCATATGGGCTTTGAATCAAGTCATCAAACTACCTGTATTTCCTCTTTCAGAAGGGCTTATAGAAACTTGTTTATTTTATGGCATAGGACCATCATGGTCAAAGTATCTGCTGTATTTTCTGATGAACTTGTCTATGGTTGAATGACGTTGCCTTTTTTTTTTTTTTTTTAACAAAACAGCTTTTGTNCAAGTAATCAAACTACCTGTATTTCCTCTTTCAGAAGGGTTTATAGATACTTGTTTATTTTATGGCATAAGACCATCATGGTCAAAGTATCTGTTGTATATGACGTTGCCTTTTTTTTTTTTTAACAAAACAACTTTTGTCAGTGGTCTGATGTCTGTTTTAAACTATGTATTCCAATGTTTAAGCACTATATTCCCTAATTGAGTGCCTGTTAAAGTAACTGCACTAAAACAAACAAAAACATACAGATTCTTTTGTAATGTGAGGACAATATCCACACTAGCTCATCCGAGTATTGATATTCACTTTAAAAAAATCTCTTTAAATGCTTTTTATTTTCATCCATGGTTTGTTTATCCCCAAGCCAATTCAATTCACCTAGGACCTGAGTCTTTCTGATTTTATTTCCAGTATTTAGCATATTCAACAATAGTGTCCTCCAAATGCAGTGAAAACAAACAAGCCAAACCCCACTCCCATACCAGCAAAACACATTCAAAATAATTTAACAAATAGTCCTCTTGGTATAACAGATTGAACCAATGTATTTTTCCAATTCGCATGTTGTGTTATAAAATAGATTTGAGTTCCAGAAAAGCTATAACATATTCTAAGTTATTATTTGCCCAGTACATTGAATAACCATAAATATTGATTCAACTGAGTAATCAGTGCTTGCTCGAGTGAATAGCACTAACAGATGCTGGAACTCTAGGAAAAACTAGAAAATTGTACCAGATAAGCTAACTGGCTTGTTTGCTATTTTCCTAACTATTTTATAAAGTATGATAGGACTTATTTTACTAAAGGCACATCTGAGAGCTTCCCAGTGTGACCACAGTCTCACAGGCTGCAGAACAGTTCAACGGAGGAATTCTGGAGAGAAGACTCAGAGCAGCAAGAAGCAGAGAGACGCAGTAATCCCCAGGTAAGTGGGATAAATCAGCGTAATTGGCTCTTATAGTGATATCATTAGGGTTTCTTTGATTAATAATCTCTAATGAAATTAGTATTCTGAGCTAGGAGGTAAAGGAAGGATAATTATGTTGCTGACACTCCCCCCAAAAGGGTCATTTTTTTACAGATATAGTGAAAAATTTCAACATACTCTGCTACTCTGCCTTATTTCTCTTTTCAGGTATCATTTCTTCAAAGAAAGATTTAGGATGAGACGCCACAGAAATGTGTGATGTTATTAAGTGTATAACAGTGCTGCTAATGTTCTACAGAGGTAATCCATCGTATCTCACTCTCACTTATTTTATTTCACTGGTCTCACACGAGTCCCAGGCTCCACATTTAACCGAACTGTCCAAAGATACTCTGCCAACGGTTTGCAATATGGAGTCAGTAACTCTTCCTTAAACTGCCTGGGAAAATACCACATAGCAATTCTCAAGAGAAAAACTAGAGCCGGAATATTTTCTCATGCACCTTCCATGCGGGTGACATTCCTCTCCTGCCCCAGATGTGGCCCAGCGGACGCTACGCCGCGCGCCCACGCGGCTCGGCGCTGGCCTCCCGTGACATTACGAGCACCGCTCCCGAGGCTCTCGCAGCGGCCGAGTTCTGGCAGAGGTTTTTGAGTGCTCCAAGGGGATGGAGGCAACACAAGCTGCCTCCAAACCCAAGGAATCAATTTTCATTTCTGAAGACAGTCAGGCTTTCATTTATTGCCTGTTGACTCCATAGAGAGATAATAATAATGCTGCTGCTTTCTGTAAAAAAAAAAAAAAGATCATTACTGAGGACAATGCACTCAAAAATAAATAAATAAAGAATGAAAGGCAAACCTCCTCTTCCCCAGATCACTCCTCACTCCCAACCTTACAAGCCTTTTACTGTGGCACTGCGTGAATCAACCCCCCGTAATGCATACCTTATACTTGCCTTGTGTAAGGAGGTAAAATAACAGCAGTGTCTCGTGGGAGCTCCTCCCCTAAGTTTCATGGAAATGGTATCTAATTTAATTCTTTCACATTGAATTAAATAAATTAAATTAAGTAAAAGTTCATACTGATAGTACATGGTTTGCTATTCTATTTTGGTTTCATTTCTGATGAAACACTACCATAAAAAACTCACTCGTTCTTAGTATACTCTTAGCAGTTCCTTTAATCAAGGCAAAGGTACCCAAAGATAAGGTGTAAGCAGAAGAAATAAGCACATCCCTGCAAAAACACCCACAAATTACTAGTCATTATACCTGATCTTTGGTGTTTTAGTAAAGCTTGTGTCCACCTTTGCTTGTGCTCAGCCCACAGGGTGCTACTAACAACATGCATGAATGTGTTCTTTCTCTCGGTATCTATTACATCTCAATCTAAAAATGACCAAATTTACATGCAAAATATTAACATATTCCACATATATGCATTCAAATACAGAATAACAATGTATATCTAAGAAATTACACCATGAGAACTATTTTTTCACAACCTCTCATGTGCAGTCACTCACATGAAGATAATCTAAATACAGTTGCTCTTTTCTTTTTTTTTAGATACAGTGATTGATCTATGAGTAAAGTCTATATAAATTCGAGCTTTGGCCTTTGTATTTTAATTTCTGAAGCTGCACTCTGATTGCCAAATAATTGCATTAGCTCCTGTCTGACACGCATTTTTAGTAGAGGCTTTCTTTTACCTATATCTATGAAGATTGCAGTTAATGAAATGTACATATCTGCTACATAAAGTAGTTTTCCTCAGGTGTGAGGGAATGAGATAATTTAGTATATGCAAAAATGCAGAACTACATACGCTGACAAATCTCCACTGCGGCTGTGCCCAGGTATCTTGAACGGCAGTACATATAATCTGTGAGCATTTTGCTGGAGACTTTGGTAAATGATGTTGAAAAAATAAACTGTGTAGAGTAACACAGAGCACCAAAATGCGCTACTGGTGTCCATCCGCCCACGCTGGCAGAGGGCCATCGAGTTGTCGGTTGTTTACAGATCAGTTTTCCATGATAAACGGCTTTGCTATTTCCCGTCCAAAGTTACGCACTCAAACACGCTACCGCGTACGCTTGGCTTTTTAGGGGTGCCGTAGGTGAGATGAGAGCTACTGGACAGACTTGACGGCTGGTTGTTCTTCAATGTGCACATCCACAACTGTGTGGGCTTTTTAAACGCATTTTTTACGATCATAAGGCACCGTTGTGGTAGTCTGCTCGATCTCCTAATGTAGCACAAATCCCACTCAGCTATTACACAGCTAAGACTAAGATGCTTGCCTGAATTATGGTATCTTTCCGAAAGATTTATGCCAAAAGTTTCAATTACAGCACTGCCTGTTTTAGCAGGTCAGACTTAGGCTTACCAAACCGAAAAAACAAGCATCCAAGCCTGAGGAGTTATGAGGATTTTAGTATCATTCAATGACATTTTGAAACACTGATTTTCCTAATCTGGACACAAATCAGTTTCCTCTTTAGTTCTGTGACCCAATTATCTTATGAATTTAAGAAAGCCAGGTGGGTCAAAATAAAACCCAGGCAGTCTCCAGCCTAGCAATTTACCAAGCTCATGCTTTCATTTTATTTGAATAAAAAACATCCATCACTCTTTGTGGGAGACATGCAGAGCTGTCGTGCTTGTTTGTCATCCTTTGTATAAAAAACAAGCAGGTTACCTGCCAGTCTGTAGCTACTGAGGAGAGCGGGCATTACTTGAAGCAGCATAACCCTGAATAACAGAGAAAATTGGATTTTTTTTTTTAAACTATTCCTTTCCTCCCTGCTCAGTATTGTATTAATTTGCAAATGGATTTCTTCTTTTTCAAATGCCCTCCCCAACATCACCAATCCCTTCAGCTAAACAGGTTACAAGATTCTTATAGTTGTTTTTTTCCAGGGCTGCAGCCTCTCCTACCTGCCCATCTAGAATCGGGTAAAAAGACCCTGTCTGCGAGCTGTTCCCTCCACGTGAAATCCATTTCCAGCCTCACACGTGACTCCCTCCCCATTTCAATGATGTTTTATAGCAATGCACTTTTAAACTTGCAGCAAATCTGTTTATGTATAGAGAGAGCAACCAATTTATTTCAAGACCAGCTGGAGTCTGAAAAGAAGGCACAAACACAATCCTCTCTCATAGAAACTTTGCTTATTTTCCTTGTCTTAGCTGTTTTTTTTTTTCTGTGCAGAATAATAATAATTGGATAGCCTGAATACTCCTTCTGAGGTCTAAATATAATCACTGCTGATTTCTTATCTTTTTAGAAGATAAAGACACTAAGTTATGCCAAGTTATTATAGCCGCCCACCACCGTGCCATATGTGAGAGCGCGCTTCGTTCTCTCGGCGCAGCAGAACAAACTCTTCCTTTTAAGGAATAATTCATGGTCTCCACTTAACATCGCCGTGGTGACCCCCGGATGCTGCCGCACCAGCTGGAAACGAATCTTGCCAATTGGGTAAGTATTACAACTTAAAAATACCCTTTTGCTCTGAATAATTTAGTGCGCACACACACACACACACACACACAAAAAAAAAAAAAAAAAAGGAAAAAGAAAAAGAAAAAAGAAAACCTACAGTTCTAAATCCTTGCTGCATCAACTCTGTGGCTCTCGCAGGCCGCCAGGGAGAGCGTTGCCCCTTCAGCCCCTCCGCTCCCTGCTGCTGTAGCTGGTTTTCTTCCAAAGTCACTCAGTGCTGCAGCGGGGTGGGAGAGGATTTAGTCCCCAGGCTATGAGCAAACTATGAAGGAATCCCTTGAATGCAACAAATAAGAGCCAGGCCTCATCTCATACTATTTTTTTTCCACAGTGGTTTTAGGGTAAATGTGCAAAAGAACATATGTACCTCGTAGCCCAGGAGAAGCTAAGGCACTTGATGCTTTCTCTGCAATATACTAAAAGGATCTTGTGCTTACAGGGAACTTAGCATCTAAACTGGTCACTAAGAGAAGCAGTTGACGGCAGTACGGATTAGCCTGCAGCCGGCCGGGCACGGCTGCCCTGCACTCAAGAGCCCACACAGGGCACGTCAGAACCGGCTTGAGTTACCGCCCGTTCCAGGAGAGCAGCCCTGGAGCACCGAGATGGGAGCAGGTCACCCGAACCCCTCACCAACACGTAGAGCTGATCTCCCAGCCAGCTCGGCTCCCGGCTCCCGTCGCGGCTCAGAACAGAGAGGCTGGATGGGGCAGCTCACGGCAGTCAAAGCGCAGGATACTGCCTGCCCCACCAAGTCTCTTCTGATGGCCACAGGGCTTGTGTGGCCACCAGCGGGCCGTTAGCTTCCAGCCCCGTCAGCTCCAGTTCACAAACAAAACAAAACCTCCCAAAACGCTCCGCAGCAGCCAGCTCTGTCTTGAGGGAAAGAGCTGGTGACAATTCTCTCTCACAAAACGCAAGTACAGGGTACGACTGCTGCGTTTTTTTGTTTGTTTGAAACCACTTCCAGAGCTGTAAGAAGCCCCAGTTCTAAATCCTTTTTCTCAGGAAACTTAAACCCCTTGCCCAAACTACCATACAAATGCAAGAGCCTGCCACACCATTACAGTCCTTGCTTTTGATGCAGTTTTTTTTCCATTAACATCTAAACTGTTTTCAGCCACAGAGAGAAAAGAAACAGAACGAGGGTTGGGGGTGACCACCTGGGAGGGAAGCGAGTGGACGACCAACGCCAACCCAAGCGCGACGCTCCTCATCGCACCCCTGCCTTCTCCAAGACCCATTTCACTGCTGTGCTCAGGCAGCCAGATCCACACAACACCAAGACCGCCGAGCAAGCCAGGCAAGGGCTCTCTAGCCCCAGCGGTCAGGAGCCCCAGCCAGGACAGGACAGACTTTGGCATGGTCAGACATGGTAGGACCGCTCTAGAGAAATTCATACAGTGTTCACAGGGGAACAGACACAGCCTGTGGCTGATGTCCAGAGTCACAGGCAGGCCTGTGGCTAACTCATAGAAATGGACTCTGTCAACAAGTAAGTTCCATATTTTGAGATGTAATTTTAGGAGTTAGATGATAACATCACATGACATCTGCAGTTTTGCAGCTCTGTGTTTTAGTCTGCTTTAAAATGTTTTTCTTAATGAAATTATGAAGGTAAATTTGTCTAGAGTCACACAGATCTCTCTGTA
Source organism: Crypturellus undulatus (assembly GCA_013389825.1). NCBI lineage: Eukaryota > Metazoa > Chordata > Aves > Tinamiformes > Tinamidae > Crypturellus > Crypturellus undulatus. The sequence continues at coordinate 627,934 of VWPW01026092.1, forward strand.
AACTCGTGGGAGATACCTGGCATTTTGTGTGCATGTACGTGTGCACATGCACACGGCCATTACAAGGTAAGAGTCCTGGAGGGAATATACGGACTCTGTGCAAGGAGTCACTGTTTGTTTGCTCTGTGTTGCTCTCTTCCCTTGGATCAGTATCACACCAAAGTCACCATGAGGCCCTAAGTGCTTCCTACTATCCGTATAGCAGCCTGTTTGGCCATTGCTTACAGAGTAAGCGCTGGGGGGATGTGGGCATTGGCCAGATTTCTGTTTGGGTTATTACCTAGTTCTGATTGCATCTCCCCCAAGTTTTAATTAAATGCTTAAATTTAAAAATAAAAATTCTTCCTTATAGTCTCTGCTTTATATAGGTTTTACAGTTTGGTTTAAACTCTTGCTGTGCTTTACTCCAGACAGGCTTCTTTCCAGCACGAGGCTAATGGATCCCAGAAAATGTTTGGTTTTTTTTAAGTGCTCAATCTTTTATGTTGATACCACTTTGAGGATGTAAAGTGCTGTAGGATTGCTAATTATTGCTTTATTGATCAAAGTTAAAATGTTATCACTTCCTTTTTATTTGTACAAGCTGTATCACAGAATACAATGGGATAAGGTCTAGGTGAAGACACAGCCTGACCCAGGGATGTACTTGGGGGCACAATCCCCCTCTTTTGTGGAATAGTCAGCATTCCTCAGGGAAAGGTATGTACACCAGACTGCAGTTTCCTAGGGATCCCTGCTCAGCTCAGCTACTATGTTAGCTCTCTTAACACTAGCCAAGAGACAGCGCTTTGTGGGTTTTTCCCCTCCCTTCTCCTATAAAGCAACTCAGACTAATCTTCAGATGCATCCTTCCTGAGAGAGTAGACTTTTCTGTTCACGAATCCAGCCTTTCCACAACTTGCTGGTGAACTTGGGATGCTTACTCTAAGCGCAAGTATGGCAGGTTTGTATTTCATATGCTCATCTGACAGCCTTGTCTTTTAAGTCTTTCTAGCCTTGTAATCCTTGGAAATGCCTGATGCTGTCTACAAGTTGTACAGAAGAGGAAGAGAGGGTTTCCTAGGGCTCTATGGATTTCAATTTTTACTAAAAATAAAAGACAGGAAACTAAAGTTTAAATATTTTGTGGTGGTTTTTGTTTGCTTTCTATTCCTCTTCTTAAACCAAGTAACTATAAACACGATCAGGGTGGAGAACTCAAAGACTTTATTGTCAGCCACATCCCCCACATCCTCTCAGTGTGTTTATACTATTTGGTGTCCATTAGCAAAGTGTGATGCAGCGGTTACAGAAATAGTTTAAACACAAATTAAATAAGTGGTCATGCAACCCACCATCTTTGATCATTATTTGAGTACATTTTTTCATGCACTCATTTCAAAAGTGGCTAAAAAAGAAAACATGCATGCAGTCCTTAGGAAAAAAGTGGTTGAGCCTGTATTAAGCTTTCTATTTATTCAAAGTCCCACTAATTTCATCTATGGGAGCAAAGGCAGAACTACTAGCATTATAGATCACTGGCATTTTGATGATCAAGATATGCTGGTTTTCATGACCTTTTCTATCATTAAGATCACCAAGGAGCAAAATATTTTAGTTTCAAGTGTAAAATTACACCCACTGTTTATGGAGGTGCCAACCATGTAGATTTCTGACAGCATAATCATTCTTATATTTGGTGCTTAAAATACATGATCCACCAACAATTCTCTCCTGGTTGTAGGTCTGCAATCTAGATTATTTTTTGATCTGCATAGTATCACTGTGCCTGATTCTTGATAGGGAAGATCGGTGCTAAAATTTATACACCTTCATCCACTTGCAAGGAATGCCTGAGGAAGTCCAAAGCGAGTAAGATCAAGATAGATTTTCCCCCATTTACCACAGTCTCCAGAACTTCTAGTGAGCTTTCTGTCAATAATAAATGCAGTGCAGGCTCTGTGGCATTTCAGATACAACCTACGTAAACAAACATTCTTGCTCCTGGAGCCCATACTGGTCATATAACCCGTCTCTTTACATGATAAAATTCTTTCAGCAATGCACATACCAAATACTATTACTGTGTGTGGGTACAGAAATCCCCTCTAGGAAAACCTTAAGTATTTTATGACACTTGGCTGCAGAGCGATGCCGGAGAAATTCATTCGGATCTATTTTTGCTAGAAAGCCTCTCCTGCAAACAGTGATTCCTTAAATCATTGAGACTATCCCTGTGACACAGGCCAGTGGACATAAACTGATTTAGGGATTTTAAATTTAAAACAGGTTGGTAATCCCTAGTGGGTGCGGGGACTGTGAAAATGGAGCTTATCAGGCTGCCCTGCGAGCCTGTAGACCGGGCAAACCAATCCGAGCCTGAGGGTCTCCTACTCCCTCATCTAGAAACAGGAAATAATATCTGCACTTATGTATGAAGGCGGAATCGCATCATGGGAAGGGGAGGTTCACTTCTAGCTGCTGAACTCAAGGCAGACAGCAGTGTTCCATCCATGTCAATAGAGAGAGAGGAAAAAAAAAAGAAAAAAAAAACCTAAAACCATTTCCACATGTATTTGCTATTGTCAGGAACTACCACGCTGTACATTTTTACCATAGCTTCCCGTTCCCTTGGTACGGCTTCACACACCATGTGTTTCCAGGCTGGAATTAACACCCAGCCCTAGGTCCATGTCTGGGAAAAATCAGTGGCAGGAAAAGCTGCTTCTTCCCACCCAGCATGGTGGCGCCAAGGAAACCAGCCAGGCATGGGAATTCAAGAATCCATGTTAAAAAAATAGAGGGCAGAATAGGATTTCAGGAATTTGTGCTAACTGGACTTGGCTGAAGAGGGGAAAAAAATGTGGATTTGGGTAACATATAACATTGCTGGCACTGTCGGTATTTTACAAGCATAAGGAGCGCCAGGGCCCATGCAGGATTAGTGTGCACCTGAGACTGACTCAGGGAAGCAGCGTCGCAGAGAGAAGGACGCGGGAAAGGCAAGGATGAGCGAGGGACTCGAGAGAACTGGGAGGATGGGACTGAAACCAGGCCCTGGTGGAAGGCAGAGGGAAGGCAGGAGCAGCAAGCGAGGAGCACGCGCCTTCAGGAGGGCTTCAGGGTCTGGCAGGGCTCCTGCAGCTCCCAACCTGGTATCAGAGTCAACTTGTGCTTCCCAGCTGGGAAACAGGAGCCTGGGGGCAGGATGGGGCCACCCAGCAGAGGACACACACAGTACCTGAGGGCCACGAGCAGCACCGAGGGCAGTACGAGGGCTCCATCCCAGAGCAGGAGGAGGCCGGGCTCCTCCAGCAGCATGAGGAAAGGGCCTGCAGGCCCCGGGCTGGGCTTAAATGGGCTCCTGGCCANGTACCTGAGCGCCGCGAGCAGCACCAAGGGCAGGGCCACAAGGAAGGTCTGGCTCCATCCTGGAGCAGGAGGAGGCTGTGCTCCTCCAGCAGCATGAGGAAAGGGCCTGCAGGCCCCGGGCTGGGCTTAAATGGGCTCCTGGCCAGGGCTGGGCGCCCAGGTGAGGCTGCTCGGGGCTCACGGGCCAGCAGGGCCCAGGCAAGGAGCAGGATGCAGCTGCTGAGGGGTGGGAATGACGAGGGGCTGGGTTGGCTGGTCCCCATTCACAGCGGGGCGAGAGAAGGAATTTTAAAACTTTTAAGTAAAGAGATGTTACAACAGGAATTTTCTATTATTAAAAAATATTTGACAGTGTACACTATGTGTGCGGTTCTCCTGAATAAAGGCACCTGCTAGTTTTTCCATCCAGGTTCATTAGGGGCTGTTTCCAGAGTCTTTCACACTTCTGGCAAAAAACAGATCTCAGAAAGAAAATTCATCCATAGGTCTGAATGAAAGCCTGACATCTCAGTTTTCCTGCCCAGCCCTTAATAACTCGGCATTGTTATTACTATCTGGAGCTCCTGAAACGAGCATCAGGAATCCTCCCCGTTTCTCAAAAAGAAGGGACCAGGCTGACTCCGACTGCTACGGAGGGATCGTGGATCGTGCCCTGAGGCGATGGCACCGCTGTGCCAACAGCTGAGCTGCCTCGAGCCGCTTCCACGCCAGGAGCCGCGCTTGGGAAGCCCGGGATGCAGCAGAGGCGACGGAGCCGCGGGATGCAGGCAAATCCCGCTGGCCTGGACCAAGATGGTGCTTCTCCAGGAAGCTGACACACTTCTACTACATGGCAAATACAACACAGACACGCTTGCGGCAGAGGCCAAATATAGCTGCGATCTACTGCTTTCCCGGCGGATGCAAAAGTAGTTTACTTTTGGTGTCATTTACATAGATAAAACAATCAACTGCAGTTCTGTGTTTACACAAGGCAAGAACTCGGCTTGAGGTCAGAAATGCTGTTTTTATTGCTTTCAAGTATACACCTCCCACTTCAGCTGGCTTTGCAGCATAGTGATGGTAGAACAAATTTACCATTATTTGTACTGACAGTATTGGAAGTTCCATCAGTGAGTTTTGTGGTTTTTCCACTCAGGAAAAAGTCTGTAAAATAGAAGGTGGCCCCAGCCTTTAGTTATTCCATTAAATAAATGGGAAAATGACTCAGCATGAAAATAAAAAGGACATTTTAGGCTTTTTAGGGAGCTGACAACTCTTTATTACAAGAATGAAACATTGCAACAAGGTGTTGGATCAGTTATCGATATTAATGTTTGGATAGTGTTTCAGTGGTTTGAATTTGTATTTGTGACATTTGAAACTTAAAAGAAATAATAGTGGAAAGCCATGCCCTCTTTTAATTTTTTTTTTCTTTTTACATGTTTGTCATGTTTACATGTGTGGTTGGATGTCTGACAAGGATGGCACCATCTATATACATTTAGGAAAACATGCTTGCTGTGGGTGTACAAAAATAAAATTTATTTGTTAAATTACACATAAATATAAGGTACAAATGTATTTTTAAAATACAGATAAAGATAATCACACTTGCATTGTGTACATATGAAAATACAGTATTTTAATATTCAACATACACAGACACATTTATGATAAATGCAACTAATTGGCAATGCCAGTTCTTTTCAGTCTGTTTTTTGATATTTGTTTTTTTTTTCCCCTTCCAGTTTTCCATAAATATGGAAAATAGGTGTGTGAAACGCCTAGTTCTGCCGGACGTCCTGCAGCAGCTTGTTTATTTCTGCCACCAGCTCGCTGGCATCCATGAGTTCGTGTTTACCGTCACTGAGGTGGTTGAGCACGTTGTCAAAATCGTCTTCCTCGTAGTTCTCCGGGATTTCCTCCATGGCGGGCAGCCACTTGGAGGAGGGCTGCGCGCTCGAGTGCGTCCCCAGCGCGGGCCCGCTGCTGCTGGCAGGGTTTTGGAAGTGCGTGCTGGCTGCCCACGCGGCCACCCCCTGCGGGTAATTTACAGTCTTGGCTGGCAAATGTCCCTTCCTGCGCTCCAGCGAGCTGGAGCGATCGCCCTCGCTGCACTCCGTGTAGGCGTCCAGCGAGGGAGGCAGCAGGCGCTGGAAGACGCTGCTCATTTCGGAGAGCAGAGAGGAGGTGCAGGTGTCGCCCGACTCCTCCTCGCTCTGACAGTCTTTACCGAATGTTGAAAAACTCTTCTTCTTCTCGCTGGCGTCAGTGGGCTGCGAATCCTCCTCCAGGCCCTGCTGCTGCTGCTGCAGCTGCTGCTGCTGCTGCTGCGGTGACTGAAATTCCTCCCCGGGAATAAACATGTTACGTCTGTAGTCGGAGGAGGGTGAGGGCAGTGGCGGCATCCAGCACTGATCCGAGTGCCCCAGGACTCTGCACTCCTCTGTGCACAACCGCATTGCTGCAATGGAGAAAGGACCAGCGTGAACATTCCCCGTCTGCTGCACAGACCACTTACAAACATAGGCACTAGAGCACAAGGCAACCAAGGCCAGACTTCTCCCGAGATCAGAGATGATCAAATCTGCTGTTTGGAGTCACTTTCTCTATGCATGAAGATGGCAAAGGCAAATGGCCTGGATCTAAATGCATTTTGTTGTCAAAAAAAAAGTGAGTGCTAAATAAACAAAATATATTTGGGGAAAAAAAAAAAGATAAAAGATAAATATATAAATCCTGGCAGGGGAAAATAGCATCGATGACTTAATCTCCAAAAAGAAATGCCAAACGCTTTGCATTCTGTGTATTTTGACCATCTTGGAAAAAACATTTTCCTAGTACCATATCAACCAATGGTTAGATTATGCCACCCAGAATAAAGGTTTTTGATGTCATCTCTCCGTATTTTGTGTATCTGTGAAATGTGACATTCAAATCCAAACGCTTGCAGTCATGCCCTCTAAGTTCTCCCAGTTTTTCAACTGGCTCTGGATCCACTCAGCTCCTCAAAAACTGCTTTTGCAGTGCAAACTGCAACAGAACATTACAGCTTGGACTGAAGATTGATTAAGCGATACTCTGCTGCCAGCTCTATTTATCTCTCTGCTTACACAGCCTATTATACTGTTTGGGTTTCTAATGCTGTTTGCACTCCTCTGGGTTTATACTTTCTCTGTTCCTTACATGAGAGAGGATGAGTTTCTTGAAGAATATAAGTTTAGGCTGCAGGCTAGATATTGCACAAGGTATTGCAAAAGTCCCGCTGATCAGTGAGCTTCCAGTTAAAAAGCAAACTAAAAAATATCAGTGGTTGAAATTTCAGTATAAGTGACTGCAGTGCTTTAAAGTGCTTTGTTGCCACGTATGGAAAGCACCTGTGCTATTTTATGGGAAATGCCTAAGAGTTAGAGAAGACTAAAGACAGAATAAAGGAAAAGCTGATCTGCTGTGCTTGGACCAGCTCTCATCTCATCTCAGGACACTAGGATCCATCTTCTAATAAAGAAGACTCCTGCAAACTAGTGGTGGACTTTGAATTGTCTAGCTTTGCATTTGTATTAGGGATTGTCTTCTTTAAATTAGTGTGAATTCTGCCAATGATGTTACTAGGATTGGTTTTGGTATAAAATAATACTGACACTCCTGAACAGAAGACCATGAATAGTGGCACTGCCTCTCCTCAAAAAGCAATAAAAAAACAAATGCACAACAGCATTTTTTCTTGCAGAACTTAAAACTTACTGGAGAAGGTTAAAAGCAATAGAAGTAAGTAAGCAAGCAAGAGGGGACAGCTATTCCCTGTCAGCTGGAGGGGATGGGACCAGCGCCAGAGCAAACACTTAGGTCCTCCTGGCAACGGAGAGTTAGGGCAGAGCCTCCCTGCTCTGACCACAGGAGGGGATGAGACCTGTCCCCACCCCACGGCACAGCAACGGCTAGCAGGGCTGGGCGAGAAAGTTGTGTTAGGGCTGCAGACTTGCATCAAGGATTTTGAAGGAAAAGAGTAGTAACTTCTGGAGACCTTTGGTTTTAAAAACACTGGGAGCCTGAGGAGGTATCTGAGTGCCTGAATAGGTGGTACAAGGCAGGCTGGCACAAAACATGCAGAGAAATTTTAGCAGTGTAAATGTAAACATGTGTTGGAAGAACAGACTTCACTTTTGGGGCTTAACCCTGCCTGGCGTAACAAGCAAGTGGAGGGTCATGGCCTATTTCTGCCCGCACCGCTCTCCAGCACGGGCGCATGGGCCGTTACCTGCACTGCGCCTCTCCCAGCTCCAAGGCCCCTCCAAGGGCTGCTCTGCAGGAAGGAGCGTTCCCTGCACCGCGGCCCCGCGTCTGCAGCAGGCTTGGCCGCTACACATCAGCCCTGGCGGAGCCTTAGGCTGGCTGGAAGCGATCTGGCCCTCTCATGTGTAAATAGAAGTAAATCCGAAACGGGCTCCAGACCAAGGGCACAACCAGAGGTGGAACAATTCTTAAAATCATTAGCAAATTCTCGTATTTATACCTAGCATGACTCCCTATCACTTGCTTTACTCAGTGCATAACTACGTTTGAAATTAAAAATGGTATTTAATACACATGAATAAACAGATGCATGTATTTATTTATCTTCCTTTCACTCATCCTTTTCTAAGCTTTTCTCTTCCCTGTCATCTACTCCTGAAGTGTTTTTCTTAAATTTTTCCTTCTAAAAATTAGTGTTGCGGGATTTAAAATCCAGCACACGTTACTATCTTTCCACTGCCATTGAAAATCACCTTTCAGTGGGAAAAAAAGATGCATCCCTCTCTTGTTCCATCCATATTTTGAGACCACCCTCATAATCCATTTTAAACTCTGTAAGTCCTATGAATTATGGGAAATGTATCTCCCAAATTACAGTTCAGTGTATTTTTAACAAACCACAACTGTCTGGCTTTCCAAAAACATCCACCCAGTCATTAAAAATCTGAGGACACAGAGCAGATGACGCTTTTTGGGGAAATTTGGAGCCAGCTCATGATGATGTGAATAATTGCAGAAAACATGTAGGCACTGCTGCAGGCAGATTTTCAGTTGTCTCCGAGTCTTTATTTTCCTAGATACGTGAAGGTTTCAGCTCACTGTATATCATGAAGCGGAGGGAATGCAAGACTTGAAAGCTAAAGAATTTCTGCTCTCTCAGTAACAGCTTTATCAACGTGACAGCCAGGCAGCACTGTAAACAAACTGTGCAACTTCCATGGTGCTCTTACCTGCAGGAATTCTCCCATCTGTAAGGAAAAGGTCACTGAATCCTTCCCCCAGAAGTCTGTCAATTGGAGACTCTCGACCCAAATCATAATCACTGTCTCCAGCTTCACTGTCACCCCGGCCGCTGTCTTTCAAGCTGAACTTATCCATGTCTTGTAAGGCGTATCTGGAAAGAGAATTGTGGGGATGGATGAACTAAATCATCTCCTGTACGTTAGACTCCCCCTCCATTAAAAATGCATACCTGTATATATATATATTTTTATATATGTATATATAAAAAATATATATATGTATATATAAAAATCCATACCTCTATATATACATACACACACATATATATACACACACATATATATATATGCACACACATACACACTTATGAGAATAGACCAGATTCTTACCTGTAGCTTCTGGAATATTTGTTTCCTCGAAAACTTGGTCTTGGCTGATACTGGCCCTGGTGAAGCATCGAGAGAAGCTGAGAAACCTGCTAAAGAAAGGGTGAAAAGACTGATTCCTTGAAATAAAAGCTCAGTTTCCCAGTGTTGTACAACAACTGAAGTAATTGAATTCTCCTGGTTTTTCTTCCTTTAAAATTTAATTATGGTGAATTCCTGTACATAAGGCAGTACAGCAGACTGTTTTTCATAGTGTCCTCCACAGAAAACATCTGAAGACATTTTGTAATGAGGAAATGCACTGTTCTTCATTAGCTGCTGAACTCACAGTAATTAATTCATTAACAAGTAAAACAAGTAATTGAACAGTGGTGGAGTTCTGTTCTGCTGTGATAGATTAAAAGTGACCTTTTTCCATTTCATGATCCTAGAAATAAAATTTCCCTGAACTATATGCAAAGAGTCACTGGAACACACCTCATTTAGGCTACTAAATAGAATTTATAGCAAAAAAATAAATGGATGGTTTCAAAATCTAAGATACCATGTGCATATATCAGATACGCTATGATCATTAAAGCGTGTCAGTGTTTAACCTTGCAGATTTGTTAACCTCTGTTAATGAGAGAATTTCCTCTGTTCTTTCTAAACACAGATACTCTGGCATGCTTTCTTAAATAGAGCTACACAGAGAGAAAGGGAAGGAAAAGAGGAAAGAGAAGAATTAGTAAACCAGAGTAGGACACTGCCTGTCTTAAAGTCCATTTTTTCAGCCTTAAATTCAGGGGAGAATGGAGGAAAAGTGCTCTCAATAATAGATTTAATCCTGCTCCCTGTGGCAACGGATGCTGTTGACACAGGAGCAGGACTGCAAGGCTGTGACCTCCAAAGGGCAATCCAGGATGGCTTTCCACGGGACGGCGATGTCACCGCCCCCTGCCCTGCGTGCAGCACACCCCACACGGCCCCGCGAGCGCACGCGTGCGCGGCCCGAGCGGCGCCGTGGGCCTTACCTCCACGGCAGGGGTGGCGTGGGTGAGCTCCAGCGAGAAGTTCTCGGGCACGTGGTTGGAGGAGATGGTCACCAGGCTGTTGAGCGACTGGTGGCTGTGGTGGCTCTGCCGGCTGCTCATCTGTCCCCTTTCCAGCGTCGGAGAGGACGACGGGGAAGCTCTGTGGTGAGATCTGATGGGCAAAGTGCCATTAATGGTGGGCACCAACGTGATGTCCCCTTTGTGGATCTGTCTCGAGGGTCGTTTGGGGTGGTGCTGGTAGGTGGATTCTGCCACGCGACAGTTGTAGGACCTGGTGTCTTTTTTCTCTCGATTACATCTTGTAGCAAAGATAACCATAATGACCAACAACACGGCGCAGATTGATCCTAAGGATATAATTGTTATCATAGAGACATCCAGGGAGGGCTGGCTTACAAAAGTTGCTTCTGTGCTTGAAAACGAATAAACATACTCAAAAATTGTACACTTTAGAAGTGCTTTAGTACTGAGTTGAGGACTGCCTTTATCCTGGACTATCACAAAAAACTCCCATTGTTTTGCTGGAACTGACTCTACACTGACATTGATAGAGATGTCACAAGTTTTGGGATCCATCACGAAGATATTGTTCTCTCCATCAGCTGCTATGGAGCAGCTGAGTTCAGAGTTCATACCAGAGTCTCTATCCGTGGCCCTTATCCTGGTGACAAGAAAGCCAATTCCAGCATCTTTAGGGATGGAGATTTCTGCCGTGCTGTTGCGTAGTGCTGGGCCCACAATGACGGGAGCGTTGTCATTCTCGTCGATGATGGTGAGCACGACGGTGGTATTGCTGACGAGCTGCTGGCTCCCTCCATCCCTGGCTTGAACCATAAAGGCAATTTGATTTACTTCTTCATGGTCAAAGGTTCTCAGGGCATAGATCGCCCCATTAGAGGGGTCGATGGTCACATAGGTGGTTATAGAGCTTCCCAAAATATAGCTCTCCAGAATAGTGTAGGTCACTTGCCCATTCTCCCCTAGATCTGGGTCTGTGGCTGTTACAGATGTGATGTACGCTCCCGGAGAGTTATTTTCTAAGATAACAACTTCATATCTGTTTGTCTGGAAGCGAGGTGGGTTGTCATTTTCATCACTGATTTGGACAGTAAAGTGTTTTACTGTGGAGAGACTTGGCGTTCCCCTGTCCTCTGCTATTACAGTCAAGCTGTATTCGGATCTCTTTTCTCTATCTAGAGTGGCATTAGTCAAGATTAAATAATTATTTTCGTAAGTCTTTTGGAGTTTAAAGTGGCCATGCCCATGGAGCTTGCAAACTATCTCTCCATTCACTCCACCGTCCTTGTCTTGCACTCTGACTAGGGCCACAAAGGTGTCCAGGGGTGACCCTTCGGAAATGTAAGCGACCTCTTCTTTCTCTGGGGACATCAAGTTTAAGTTAATCTCAGGTCTGTTGTCGTTCACGTCCACAATTTTAATTATAATTTTGCAGTGAGCTGGAATGGAATTTGGCCCCAAGTCTTGAGCCTGAGCATCGATTTCATAGGATTTGGTTGCTTCGTAGTCCACTTGCTTCAGGAGGGTCAAATGTCCTTTTTCTGGGTCTATTTTAAATGTCTCTGTAATTTTGGCAGACACATGACTACTAAAAGAGTACACGACTTTACCATTAGCGCCCTCATCTGGATCAGTAGCATTGAGGTCTATGAGCAAAGTCCCAACTGGTGAATTTTCTAAGAGTTGAATTATATATGACTGCTGCTCAAAGACAGGACTGTTGTCATTGGAATCAGAGATGCTTATTTTGAGGATGGAAGAGCCAGACCTCTGAGGCACCCCTTTATCTGAGGCAGTGAGCTGGAGTTCGTAACTTGATTTCAACTCCCGGTCCAGCTCTCTGACCACAATGAGCTCTGCATACTTGGCCCCATCCGTCCTCGTTCTCACTTCAATACTAAAAAAATCATTTGCAGAAAGGGAGTAAGTGTGAAGGGAATTGTCCCCTACATCAGGATCAAAAGCACTGTCCAAAGGGATCCGGGTTCCTACAGCTGCACTCTCTGAGATCTCAATAGGGATAAGCGCTCTGGAAAACTGCGGAGAGTTGTCATTAATATCCAGCACTTCAACTTCAACATGGAAAAGCTGCAGATGTTCCGTGGGCAGAGTGATCACATCAAACTCTATGGAGCAGTTTAAGTTTTTCTGGCAGAGTTGTTCCCGGTCGATTTTAGCTCCTATGCTGATCTCTCCGTTATCCTCGCGGACTACAAGCAAGGGAGAATTCCCCCTCTGCATGGCTCGAAAGCGAACCGAGGAAGGGTTAGGCAGCTTTAATAAAACATCAGCTACATCCTCCGATAGTCTTGCAATTACGGATCCAACTGTCTGCTCCTCATAAATCCTGTATTTCAGATTCTTGCCCAGCACAGCCTTATTGAAAGATACTATCATCAGTGCAAAAATGAATATAAAGTGCATTTTACTGCTGATTTGGTGCATTTGTAAGTTTTCGCAATTCATTCTTCCAAGCAAGTTAAAAAGCAATTACTTCAATTTCCTCCGGTACCTTAAAGCCAGCACGCATTTGGTCCTTAAAAAAACACTTGAAAATGTCTTTTATAATCAACCGAGTATTAATGCCTTACTAGATCAGAAAACTTTTTCATACACACCGTGCCAGGACATCCAGGTACAGTCTGTACGCAATCCAAGCTTTCTCATTTGATTCCCCGCTCCTCTTGCAGACGAGCTCCTCTTCGCCGCGTCAGCGCCGTCCTCCTCTCCGGCAGCGAGGATCCATGCAGCGGCGGGCGCCGGCGGGATGCGCGGCGGCTCCTCGCGGGTTGCTCCTCTCGCCCTGCTCGGCGGCAGACTGAACACCCGCGGCTGCTGACGCCGCTCTAAAATCCGTGCAACTTCGCTCCAACTCAAGACAAAGCTCCTGCCCGGCATGTGTTGAATCCCGTCCAGCCAATCAGCCCGCCGCCCGAGCCGAGGACGTGAAGTCACGGCGAGGCGGCAGGAGGGGCAGCTCCGGCGCGGCGGGCGCGCGCGGGAGCCGCCGCCGAGGGGGGACGCGCTGCGGAGGGGACGCGCTCTGGGGGACACTTTGAAGCGATGGGGGGCGGGGGGAAGGGGGCTGCCTTCCATCCTGCTCCCTCCCGAGGCAAAAAAAAAAATCCTCTCCTCATTTACATATTTTCAGATTCCCTTTCTAACTAACTGAAATCTTCCCGGTGCATTTCTTAGGAAATGAGCTAGAGATGATGTATGTGCCTCTCCTTGTGCCTTCTTCTATCTGTAATTGTGCCTTTTCTTGCTGCTTATTTCCCTGTTACTTGCTTCTCCTTAGCATCTCTGTTTCTGAATGGAGCACAGAGAGATCCGCTTCCTTCCTGGAGATCTCTTCATCTTGTATTTAAAGACAGTAACATTTTGCACACTTCTGCCCTTCATATGGCTTCCTTTGGCACAGATTTTGCACTGAATGCATCTGGATTTGCCCAAAGTTGGGTCCTCTGTGTGTGTATGTGTGCGTGTTTCCTTGCTTTTTTATTTGTTGCTCCCCTAGTTCTTCTTCAGATCCTTTTCATCCTAGCTGAAAAAGCAGCTCATGCTTCATCGTGACAATTTGTGTACTAAATACACCTTCTACATGCCAAGCGCTGTAAAGAGCCCACAAGACAAAGTGCTCTAAAAGTGACAAATTCATTGCTTATCTTCTATTGCTGAAAACTCTTTTCACACTTAGACTGCAGCACACTTGCACAAAAAAAAAAAATATCTTGTGGTCGAGTCAGTAACACATTTTGTGCACACCAGAAATGGTGTAGATCATTACGTGAGCTTCGTGCTGCATCCAGGTCACAGAAACTGATATGTTCTTGCCATTATGTAACTTATTAGGGATGTGATTTCTATTTCCCCTTTTCTTTTGCGTGTGTGTGTTTTATCATTGTAGCTCCAGTCTTGCTGCGGATTCATTCTTCTTTACCTTGTTTTCCTGCTAACTTCATCTGCTTGTTTACTGGCATTTCAAGCAATCTTGCCATCACTCTGTTTCATTGTTTAGTTCTTTTTTCCTCTCTTATGCCCTTGCTATGTCCAGAAATGTAAAAAGTAAATCTCTGATTTTTCCAGTTTACTTACTCTCAGCAGAGCTCAGCCAAAGTCACTAAGAAGGTTCTTGCTGAAAAAGAAAGCAGAGGAGGCTCAGCGTGAACTCTCCTTCTTTTTAAGCATTCAAAAGCATTTTATAAGCCATTGTCTCTTTTTTCAGAAACCAGCGCCGTGTGGCAAATTGTGCAGAATAGAAATGCCTATAATGAATGTATTTAGTACTGGGTCACGCTGATGAACATTCTGCCCCCATGAATAATACTGTTTTACAAGTTTGCAGCCCTTTCAAATTGCTGATCCCCAAACCCTATAGGCAAACTCGAAAAGCTAACACAAGCAACTGGGACTTTAGAAACCCATAGCCATCTGGCCTAAATCGCTAACAATCCAAACCAATAATTATATCAATTCAGGCTTTAGTGAACTCCTTTGCAAACACCAAAAGAGCAAAGAAAGGAATTAGTGGCCATTCTAAGTTCTGGTGGAGGGAACTCAAAGATCATCTAATTCCATTAGTTTATGGACAGTTTTTTTTGCAGCTTTGATAAGTCTTCCTAAAATATTTTTTCCAAAACGCCAGTGTAAATTGTTTTCTGATGATAACTGGAGAAATAGGTTCAATTAAACACTGTTCGTAGTGTCAATAAAAAGTATTTTGTTGAGAAAAGAAGTCATGCCCCCCCATACAGTGAGTACAGGAGATAAATTATTCATATGAAAAATAATTTCACTGCAGAAATATTATATATATATATTTAAATGGAAAACACTCAGATAGGCAGCTCTTGCTTTATAAACTTTTGTACCACTTTCCAAATAGTAACTCTTACTCTTCACAAAGTGAAGTGTCTCCCAGAGCCATACTCCATGGATCAAAAGACGGTGTGATAGCTATGGATAGGAATTACCGTGCCCTTTTTTTCCTGTTTGGGCAGTTCACCAGCCGGGTCTGTTGTAACACAGCCCCTCACGGGCCGCTGCCTTGCAGCTAACCACTGACACTTACAATGAAGATAAAGATGTCATTAGCACAATAGCCCTTATCTTCATTCTCAACTAAAGTAATGAATAAGCTGTAATTTTCTTTTCATCCTTTGACACTGCTTTGAGCCAAAGCAGGGAGGAACCCCTCTCGGGGCAGTTTGCCTAGGTGCAGCGATATTTAGGTGCAGTAGTGTCTCTCAAACTGACACTCCGCTCGGGTGCCTGCTGAGAGAGTTGTGTGTGGAAGCCCCTTAACTCCAGCCCACCTTTGACACGGCAGACGCCCCTCACAAAGGGCACAGAGGCTTCCACGTGCAGCCTGCAGCCCCGCTGGGGCCGCGCAGTTTGGTGAGCGCCACGAGGCGCGAGCGGAGCCGCCGACCTCCCGGAGAGGGATCCAGCCCGTGAGGCGCGAGCAGAGCTGCCTAACCCCAGAGCGGGATCCAGGCTGTGAGGCACGAGTGGATCTGCCCAAACCCAGGGCGGGATCCGGCCCGTGAGGCGCGAGCAGAGCTGCCTAACCCCAGAGCGGGATCCAGGCTGTGAGGCACGCGTGGAGCCACCAAAACCCAGAGTGGGATCTTGCCCGCGAGGTGTGAGCAGAGCCGCCAAAACCAGGAGGCGGCTCTTCCACCCCGCTCAGCACAGGGCTCTGCCGAGAAGTGGCTTCCGGCGCTCTAAGGCAACGTACACCCGAGGAAGGAAAACAAACCAACTCCAAGGAGCATTCCCATTTCGCTATCCTACTACTCTGCTACTTCAGAAACAACAGCTGTGCAGAAGATTAATTAATTTTTCACTTAACTGAGAACAGCTTTATTTCTGTGGTCAATACACGTTAGAGTGTCTCTTGCTTCTCAAAGGAGTTTTATTGCACGCTAAAGCCTGTAAAATATTTCCTTCTAAAAGTTACTGATCCTGTGCGTGCACAGAATATGCTCAAAGCATCGATGGCACAGAGAATTTTAGTTTAAAAAAACTATTTTGAGAAATAATCCTCTGACAGGGACAATGGAGAAAGAAAATCATCTTAACAATGACAGAAGCACAGTGATACTCACACAGTGTCACCGTCTTTTTTTATTATTATTTCTTTTTTTCCAAAAAAATGAAATTTCATTCACTTTCAGTCTGATTTATTGCCTTATGTTGCATCATGTTAGAAAATGTCATATGCACTATGCTCCAGTGAACAAGACACAGCAAGATAAAATGTGATTTGACACCTGTGTAATGAATGTGAAAGACATGTCTTCCCAAGTCAGAAGTATATTTTAAAAGCACATTTCCATCATAATGAGGGACAGAGTTCAGGTGCTTTCACTCTCCCTCTTCTTTTTCTCTCTCTCTCCCTCTCCTTTCTCTTCCTTCTGCCTTCGCTTCTTTCCTCCCTCCTTCCCTCCCTCTCTCTCTGTAAGAGGCCTCACTTTCTCACAGTAAGGCTAATGTCAGAGCTCTCCCTAGTCTTCACACTGACACCCCTGGCAGCACGAGTGCCGGAGGAGTGAGGAGCACCCACGTGGGTGCGGGAAAGGCGCGTGGTGGCCACTTCATCTCCACTCATGGAGCCTCGGATAAGTGGATGGAGGGGCANCACGAGTGCTGGAGGAGTGAGGAGCACCCACGCAGGGAAAGGCGCGTGGTGGCCACTTCATCTCCACTCATGGAGCCTCGGATAAGTGGATGGAGGGGCAGCTTGCCAGGCTGATGTTGGGGGCAGACAGCCATACTGCAGAAATCATCACAAACTGATGCGTTATTTGTCCAGCCAACTGCCTGCCTCACCAGTCTCCCTTCCGTCTGATACCATTTTCAGCACTGAGGCACTGTAGAGGCTGGATTACTTTAAGAGACTATTGGATTCTCAGATGCCATCCATGGATTATCAGCACCCACCAAATAGGACTGTCTGTACGTCACAGTCTGCTTAATAAGCCTAAATACCTTGACTAGGGTATATGTTCTTTATCTAGGAATACTATGCAGTATGGCTCAGCCAGGCATCAGTGATCTGCTTCACCTGAAAAGGCAGAACGCTGATCATCTAAATGGAATGGAAGGATCCTGAGGGGCAAATCAGAAAGGCAAAATACCCACTTCATACTACTAACCCTCACCTCCCCCAAATCTGTATCCTGGTTAGCGTGATCCTGCTTGACACCCTCGTTGCTAGTCCCTGTCCCCAGTCACAGCACTGCCCTGCTATGCAGTATCCTGCAAGAAGGGCCTCAAGGACCAACCTCTGCCACAGCTGAGATGAGCAGGAAGAAATCTGCAGAGGTAATATTTGTGTCAGGAAAAAATATCTTCCTGACCCCAGCAAATGATCAACTGGAGCCCTGGAACAAAAGGTCAGACACACAGAAGTAGGGAGAAACAGAAATTTAGTTCATCCTCCAGGTCTATACTTTCCACTTTCTCAAGTTGCTTAAAAAAACTACTAATCATTCATTAAAATACATCAAAGCACAGAACGCCATACACCTGCCAATGGGTGAAAAAATTTTTGACGAGTGAGTTCAGCATTAGATGTTACATTATCATCAATCACTGTGGCAAAGGGCAGAGGAGCAGATTTTCTGCTACACGAGGAAATTTTCATGGCAGTTTTGCAATGCAGCATTGTATATATAAATAGCAAGTTAAACTTTTACATGTTTCATGCATGGTAAGTACTGCGCCTAGATATTTAGTCTCCTTCTGGAACAATAAAACATTTATCTCTCAAAGTTTTACCAAGCACAAAAGAGAAAAATATTTGGGACTTAGGATTTACTAAATATCTATTAAAAACAAATGCCACAATACATCATTGGATGTTTTTGAATTATTTTGAGAAATAGTTTTAAGATGGTGTGGAATATGATGAGAATTCAATTGCTTGAGTACCCTAAATCCATTTGTCATTTTGTTTAGTTATTTTGTTGTAAAATGTAAAGCAGATATATCTCTATTTGGTAGCTTTTAACCCCAAATTGCCTTTGAGAGCAGTACACGCACTTCAGCAAAACTTACTATACATGCTTTACATATTATTAAAAAGGTACCTATAAGAATATCACATGCTTTTGCCAGGGCACCTAAGGAAACAAAGGTGAAACTGTGTGGCCACCCTCCTCTTTCTTAAAAAAATCCAAGTAAAACCCACAGTGCGTAACTACTGTGTTCAACCAATACAACTGCTCATGCCCTCCCGCATCACTTTTTCCTTCTGTCCATCTATACTACTACAATTACACATAGTAAGAAGAGCCAGACTTCAGGGGGCAGTGGCTATTACCTTTGGTTCATGTAAAGTGGAACTCGCAGCCTGGAAATTCTCTCAGGCACCTCCTGTTCCCAAACCACACATCCACCTTGGGGCTGCCGTCGTCTCCAGCGTGCACGCGGAGTTGCCATCAATCCTTCTCTCCCTAGGAAAAGTCAGTGCTGTTTGCCTTTGGTACCCTTACCCATTTTCAGCCATTAAACTGATATGCTTGCATTGACTTTCCCATATCTAGTTTTATCTCAGATGTCAATAAATTAATATAGTTCTCTGGAAATTGAAATACTTTACATCATTAATTTTGAAGAGCTTTTGATATACTACACTACTGATATCCTAATATGATAAATATCTTGCTCTAATACACTTCAAAACACTAAAGCTCATAATGGTATTTTCAGAATGACTTTTTAGAAAAAAGGATGAGCATTTGCAATACGTTTTTTTCCCCTCATGGAAGTGGGGTCCTTGTAAAGGAAGGGGTTGAAACTTGGTGCAGATACGAATTTACTCAGGCCTGTAATATGTGGTCAAGCTACCAGCTCAAGCCTAGACTCTCAAGGAAATATAATCATCTCCATTTTGTTCAAAAAAAAGAAGCATAATTACTGGTTTGGGTCTCTTCAGAGCAAAGTATGTGTTTAATCTCCTACTGCCAGCCTAAACAAACTCTTCCAGAAACACTCATCTGGCCTTACTGCCAGCAGCTAAGAGCGCCCAGCGAAGACTCCGGACACTGAAGGCTCCCGAGAGCACGAGGGGCCCCTCGCCTCCGCGCAGCAGGAGGCTGAGCACGGCCACGATGCTGCAGAGACACCCTCCGCCTCCTAAATCCTTTCTTCGCTCCTCTGAGCTTAGGGCTGCTGGGAGCCAGCTCAGTCCTTGGAAGGATTTTGAGCGGCTTCGGGGTCTTTGTAAATTATGTTGAATCGTGTGAGCCCCACAGGAATGCAAAGCTGGACACAGAGTCTTAAGGCACTGAAGGACACTTGAACAGACTTCTCCAGAAATAGATCTTCCTAAGAAAGAGTTTTCAGGGAGTATCTGAGCTTATTTCTCCTGCTTTTTAGGCCTGTAATTACAAATGACTGTAGTTGAGGGAATCTGTGTTAATGGCCGCCTCCTCTTCAAAACCTCTGACAATTCATATCCCAGACTGCTTTGTGAATAAGGATAAAATGTGTTGTTTATTTAATTTTACAATAAATATTTATACAGAGCTACAGTTGGTATCTGCATTCTTTATTCTTAATTTTTCTGGGAAAAAAAAAAATTGCTCCCTGCTTCAATGTCATGGGAAAACATGTGGAAATGTAAACCTGCTGTAGGAAGCAGGCACAGTGGGAGCTGCAATGGGAAAAAAGGCAGGCATGGTTTATCAACAGAATATGTAACATATACTGAACATCCGGCTTCCCGAGTAAGTTGTTAACAGAGCTCGATACAAATGTTCCTCTTTAAAGAATCAGATGTTCCTCCCTTTGCTCAATAGCAGCAGTAGAGTAAAACTGGTGCCATAAAGTCATTGCAAGAGACGGCAAACAACTTTGTTATCATAATAGGCCTTTTTTCCCCTCCTCCTTTTTTAAACAATGGCTCTAGCAGGTGGCATGTGGCTGAGACCGGCTCTATCACCATCTCCAGGGTGCCAAGCCATCCCTCCAGGCTTCTGTGGGAGGAATTTGTTGGTGGGATTTGGATTGTAAAGGCACGTGAGCATCTGCCGCCTGCTCGCGCTCATTTCCATGCGCACAATTAGCCCCTGCCGCTCTCGGCCCGGCGGCCAGAGACGGCGACTCGGTTTTCCTGCCCCTCCGACCGTGCTCATTGCCATTCATCCCGACTCCCCGCTTCCACCGGCGCCAGCTCCGGCCGCGGGCTCTTATGCCCAGGGAACTGCATAGGGAAGCAAGAGCAAGCGGACGGAATAGCTACTGACCACCTAAAATTGACTTCCCAGCAAGCAACGCTGTAGGTAAATCATCAGAATTCACAGGAATGGCTCTTGTCCCTGCTGTATATGTCACTTTCTCCTAAAAATAACATTCTGTGGTTTGACGGTATCACACGCTTTCAGTAAGCACCTTATAGGCTTCCTCGGTGAATCAGAAAAAGCTACAAACACAGTGTTATTGCTGCTCTTCCACACCACCAAACACTTGCCAAGTTCCCCAAAACTTTCCATTTTCTTTCTTTTTTTTTGCGTGTGTCGTCTGCAGAAAAAAAAAAAAAAAAAAAAAAAAAACACATTCCCTACCTTATTTGAGTTAATTTTGTTTTTTTTTTCACTGTGGGGTATCATGGGAAGTAAGAGTGAATCAACATCTTCCTCTTTGAGCTGCAGCCTAAACAAAATGCTATTGCATATCTGCAGATAAAGACTTCACATTCCTCTGTCTTAACTCCTCCTAGACTGCAATTATTTTCATTTTCTTTCACTAAATACTGCATAGTTTTGCTTTCTGGACCGATGTATTTTTATTGCTATATAGGATCCTTTGTGCATGAATGGAAAATGGGAGAAGTCACACTTTTTTTAAAAATAAATCACTCAACTAAAAGCACAGAGAAGGGGGAAAGGGAAAGAGTTTAAACCAACCCTCAGTAAACCCCAACCTCAGTAATGTCAAGGATACTTGTCCTTGAACAGAAAAAAAACAGAAAGGCTTCAAGACCTGAAACTGTGGTTATCATCTTGCAGTTTTTGAATGCTGCATATATGCTGATTTGTGACCTTGCTGTAGAATATTAGAGCTTCCCAAAACGATGAGGGTTTAGCCTCACCACAGCTCTCACCTCAGGCCCTGCACAGGGCTGTAGTTTCATAAGCTGTGAGCTAGAGGAGAGGAGGGATGAGGCTCCCACTCACTGATGTCCAGGGAGAGCCAAGGGACGTGTGCTCTTTATGAACTGCCCTAGTTCTCGTGGCTTTGTCATGGAAATGGGCACCCTGGAAGAACAGTCCATTATGTTAAATTACAAATTATATTATAGGGTTTTAAGTAATTGTTTGCTTACTGTTGTCATGCACATGTGGTTTATTGAGTGTTGATGTAATCATTTTGGCAAATTTCCACCGGCTAGCATCAGAACAAACCAGGCGGGGTTACCTCCTCCGTCGGCTGCAGAGCGGGCTCACAGCACACACTTAATGAAGGAGGAAAGACTGGCGCAGGCACCCATCAAAGTTAATTTGCACAGAGCCATTTTAGGAGTAGCGCATTATGCCTTAGTGGCATGAAATGTATTGTGTACATATTTTTATCAATAACTTCATTAGAACCCCACTATTTCAAACAAAAGAGTTCTGTTGTGTCAGTACTGCAACCTTTACTATGACTCTGGGGACTGGCAAAAAAAGATATAAAGTGCACGGGCAACACACAAAGTCTATGTGTTTTCTTTCTTCCTAGAGCCATTTAAATAATATTTTGATCCATCAGAAAGGTTCTTGTTCCAATTAGATGTCAATTCACATAAATATGCAAGGCTATTCCAAAACAACCTTACCTCTGTGGAATGCATTCCCTCATCAGGCTGAAGCAACATAGGTACACCCACAGTTTTTCCCTAATATTTCAGTCTAAAACATCTATGTCAGATCCCAGAACAGTTGAGTATGCTGTAAATGATGCAGCTGGCATTTCTTCAGCATTAATTCACTAATGCAGCAGTAAGTAGTGATTGGAGTCTAATACTAAAGTGACTGGAACTCAAACATGATCCTGTAAACTGACGCACTTGCTTTCCAAATAAAAATGACACACGTTCACTGACCTCTATAGCTGTGGGGACCTGTCACTGAAATAAATTCTAAGGATCACATGTATAAATACACATAAAAGTTTTACAGAAACAAAAAGTTAAGTAGAACGAACTTTGAAATGAATCACTTTAAACATTGCAATATCCAAATTTAGAATTTAGAAATGTTGTTCGTGGCTGTCTTTCTTTAGGTCATCCCTGCTATTAAGATACTGGTCTTTACTTTGTCCTTACAAAGTCTTATAAAACAAAATGAAGCTATTAAGCCAATGCAGAATAAATCAAGTATGCAGTATGGCATATGGGTAATTTCCATTAAAGAAATTCAATATGTAGATACAGGTAAAATGTGATAAAAATAAATGTCAGAGTCTAAGTGGATTTGGCATATAAGCTATGGTCATTACGAGTTACACAAGTTAAGCTCCATGGTAATGCTTTTTATTTTTGGTAGGAGTTATTCTCCTAGCCCTACTGCATAGCTTAAACACTAATTTTATATATAGTGTATATAGCATAACTCAAATATTTTGTTCAAGTATTTGAGTAAGAAATGGTTCACTATTAACCATAAAAATCCTTCACAATCTGTCACTTGAATTCTAAAGGCTACAGAATCAAGTGATAAACGTACAAGCATGTATTAGGAAAACATCAGTATTTTGACAGGTTTCATGTTTTTTTAGTTGTTAGCTTTGTTTTATGATCACTTTGGACAAAAGACCTGGTTTTCCACCTATTAGTGATATGGAATCTGTCATATGTGCCATGAAATTTAATAGCATAAGCTTCCCTAGGTCTGCTGCTGTTTCAAACAAAACAAAGCAAAGCAAAATGGAGTAAAGACCTTTCTCAGCTTGGAGACATTTCAGCTGTGGAGATATTTCACCATAAGACTATTTTATACAGGTTGTGGATCACATCAGTTTATTTAGGGATGCCAAAAAGCATTCATAGAATCACAGAANATGTTCCATGAAATTTAATAGCATAAGCTTCCCTAGGTCTGCTGCTGTTTCAAACAAAACAAAGCAAAGCAAAAAGGAGTAAAGACCTTTCTCAGCTTGGAGACATTTCAGCTGTGGAGATATTTCACCATAAGACTATTTTATACAGGTTGTGGATCACATCAGTTTATTTAGGGATGCCAAAAAGCATTCATAGAATCACAGAATGCCTAAGGATGGAAAGGACCTCTAGAGGTCATCTAGTCCAACCCCCCTGCACACACAGGGCCACCTAGAGCACATGGCACAGGGCTGCATCCAAGCGGGTCTTGAAGATCTCAGAGAAGGAGACTCCACAACCTCTCTGGGCAGCCTGTTCCAGTGCTCTGTCACCCTCACTGTCAAGAAGTTCTTCCTTAAGTTCTTGTGGAACTTTTGGTGTTTCAGTTTGAGGCCATTTCCTCTAGTTCTGTTGGTGGCCACCACTGAAAAGAGGCCAGCCCCATCCTCCTCACTGCCTCCCTTGAGGTACTTGTACACACTGATTAGATCCCCTCTCAGCCTCCTCTTCTCCAGGCTGAACAGGCCCAGCTCCCTCAGCCTCTCCTCATAGGGCAGATGTTCCAGGCCCCTGATCATCCTCGTGGCCCTGCGCTGGACTCTCTCCAGCAGCTCCACATCCCTCTTGTACTGGGGGGCCAAGAACTGGACACAGTGCTCCAGATGTGGCCTCATCAGGGCTGAGTAGAGGGGCAGGATCCCCTCCCTCGACCTGCTGGAGATGCTCCTCTTAATGCACCCCAGGATGCCATTGGCCTTCTTGGCCA